>OZ022415.1:48392670-48992670 GCA_963989365.1 Rhimphoctona megacephalus | reverse complement strand
ATTGTGTGTTACTGAGAGTTCTCGCGACATCTAAATGATCCATGTTTCTGGTACTCGCAGTTTCTGTATGCACCCTCAACACTGGAGTTTGAAGACTTTTTCTGAGAAACGATTGATTCGCACTACTGGTACTTGCAGTACTTACAGATATCGAAGGCTCATTATATTCTGTAGTTTCGGAAGCACTGCATATTGAACCTGATGGATTCATCGGTACCATGAATCGCTCGTTTACTACATTTTCGTTATCTCTTCTATAACGCTTTTTGTGACTTTTCAGCATTTTTTTCCCGCCTAATGCACTGAAATTCTTCCTCTTCTTCAGTAGTTCGACTTTTTCTTTTTCGTCCCATAGTGAGACTTCTACTTCATAGTCGATAATGCAATGAATAATTATTTGCGAGTCGTATTCGTATTCAAGTATCTAATGAACTATTTGTATGTATTAAAAATATTAATGTAAACGGTAAATCTTTGAAACTCTGTGATAGAGTATGTGCAGATTCTGTATATGTCTATTTATTATAATTTATTATAATATGTTTGAAATTCAATCAATCAATATCATCATCATTATTATTACCACATTTTCATTACATAATCATAATTATCATCGTGTAAGCATCATTATCATCATCATCATCATCATCATCATCATCATCATCATCATCATCATTATCATCATTATTATCATCATCATCATTATCACCACAGCACTATCATCGTGTAAGCATCATCATCATCAGCATCATTATTATATAATCATCACCATGAGGATCGTCGATAATCTGGAATGAAAAAAATGAAAATCACCGCTATTAACAATCAAAATTCATAAAAATGTATAATCTTCAATAATATTTTCATGATTTTTATGTTTGAAATTCTTTACTAAAAGATTCATAAATCAATTTGAAAAAAATACCAGAAATATTTCAAAATCAATAATGAGACTGCAATAGACAAAAGAATTCAATAAACGAATTTAATTTAATTGAAGCGCATTAAAAATAATATAAATATCTACAAATTTTTTGTTTTTCTTTGTCATTTCTATTTCGGTATATTTAAATTTTAATGTTTTCAAATAAAAACAATATCGTCATAATTCATTAATGATTTTAGAATGAACCTTGAGACATTTCGTAATAAACATTAAAATTTTCTTGAAATTACCCTTTCACTACGAAGTACGTATCTTTCTCCAACGTGAGATCGGTATGATTTCACGATTCGAGTCGTTAGCTACTACTCTGGCAAAAACGTACACTTGAAGTATCTCGTGATGATGGTAACAGAACCTGCAATGTCATTTACAGATTAAAAATGTTTTTATAATACAACTTTATTTTGAATTTATACTGAGCGTTTATTATTTCGCTAAGACAAAAACTGATGGTTTGTTTAAGGTAAGTAATAATTCATGATGAAAAAAAAATATACATTTTATTTGAAATATTTTTCATTAAATTTTTACAATTTTATTACAATTCATGTTGAATTAACGAAGGGCGCTTTATAATTGTTCGTCAATATTAATGAGTGGAGATGAGCAACGTTGAGTATGTGACGACTCGGGATTTTTAACAAAATTCGCCGACATTTGTGCGGGAGTAAACGATTTGATGGGAGTATATTGAACTTGTGGAAATGGCGTTACAAAATTAGGTAGAATATTCTGCAAACTCGATTGCATATTTTCAGAAAAATAGCCTGATGATGATGCTGAGTTTGATACTGCATCAGAACCGTGAACAGACGCTGGTGGAAAAAATGGTGCAGACGGCGGAATCAAATATTTCTCTAACATTTCATTGAAAATAGCGAAAAATTTTCTTCTCACTATATGTTGGTCAATGAGGGAAAATTTTTTAATTGTATCAGATAACCATACAAAGAAGTTATCCACGGGATGCGTTTCCTTTTCTACACTTCGCTGCTTTTTCTCCTCTTCTTTTTTTCTAAAATATATTTCATTAATGTTGATGACGCACTTTCCTATTGTACAGCGCAGTTCGATCGTTTTCTTTTTCTCGAAATTGATGATGGGTTGCTCGCAAAAATATTGACAGCCTCGCTGGTCGTTTCAATGTTGTCATCATCATCCTTATCATGTTGCGGCAAAGTTTCTTCCAATTCTCTCTCCACGCTATCTTTATCTTGTATAGAGTCATTGTCATTTCTTTCCTCTGTTATCGAAGACAATCGTGGTTTATCAAGATTGACGTAATTACTTAAAAATGACATTTGATCGTGGAATCGCCATTTGCATATTTTTCCAGCTGCTTGTCCACTTTTAGTTCTCATTTTTGTGAGATATTTTCGATACTGAGATCGTAGACACTCCCAGCGAGTCTTTGCTCCTAAAATAAAAATCGAATTCAATTAATAAATAGGACCAAATTATAGTCAGTGTGAACGCCATACAAATTTATTATTTCCAGATTTTTGGCCACTGGAGATTCTTATCGAACGATTGCCTTTAGCTATCGCTTCGGCCATTCAACTATATAACGCATTGTTGTTGAAGTTTGTGCAGCAATTAATGAAATTTTATTAGCTGAATATATTCCGCCTCCATCAAAAGAAAAGTGGTTAGAAATCGCTAAGGATATGTGGACTATATGGAACTTTCCAAACTGTTTGGGAGCTCTGGATGGAAAACATGTGACAATTGAGGCTCCCGCAAATAGTGGATCACTATATTTTAATTATAAGAAAAATTTTTCCGTTGTGCTTCTGGCTCTTGTCGACGCCAATTATAAATTTATTGCAGTAGATATTGGATCGTATGGAAAAAATAGCGATGGTGGTATTTTCGCAAACTCTGCACTTGGGAAAAGCTTAGAGAGTGGTACTTTGAATGTGCCTGAGGATTCCCTGTTGCCAGGAACGAATATATCAACATCTTACGTAATGTTAGGAGATGAAGCATTCCCATTAAAAAAATATTTGATGCGTCCTTATCCAGGGTCAAAAAGTATAGAAGATATTGAAAAAAGGATATTTAATTACCGATTGTGCAGAGGAAGAAGATTGGTTGAATGTGCATTTGGGATTTTATCACAGACTTTTAGGGTGTATTTTAGAAGGCTCAAAGCCAATCCTGAAAATGCCACCACAATTATTTTAACGACGTGCATTCTGCATAATATAATCAGAAATAGAAGAATAATCAATTGCGAAAATGACTCAGAATCCGTTGATATAAATAACGTAAACGATCTGAGAAGACAAGAAGGGAACGCACAAGCTGAAGCATTTAGGACGCGGGAAATTTTCAAGACATTTTTCAATTCACCTGTAGGCTCAGTACCATGGCATCAGGAAGGAGTAATGTGAAAAAGTCATTCAGTAAATATTTTCAATTATTTATGTAATAGATTTCTAATTTTTCTTACCAGATTGACCCAGAGCTGTAAATCATAGAGACCTGGTTTATTCTTCACGAGTACAATCAAATTTTCATCTATAAATCCCAAATAAAAATCTCTTTTTATCCTCACAGTTCAATTGTCATTTAAAACAATGTTTGATTAATATAACGTCGTACACGTGATGAATTTTATTTTTCTACGAAATGCACTTTGACGAAGTGTGCGATTCGTTGTAAGATGAGAATTATGTTCAAAATGAACCTGGCAGCGATAATTACCTTTATCAAGATATGGAATCGTTTCACTATCCATAATTTCTGCGCCTGTTACAGTTGAGTCACTTCACTACACTTTAGGTATTATTATTGTGATATAATTAACACTGTGAATTGCCGAATGTTGAATCAATACGGTCCGTTCTTATTTGGAAAATCTTTCAAAAGCTCGTGCAAGGATGTGTCATCCGCGAGAGTAAAATTGAATCTGCACGTCCAATTTCTTTCTGACGAGAGTAGTGTCTTTTTGGCAAGGAAAAATGATTTTTTCCACACCAAAAAGCATATGTTATAAAAAAAAAAAGAAAAAAATGGTAAAATAAACGGGTTACGAGTTCCAGAAATCCTAATGTCCGAGCGCAGTGTAAAAAAACATCCACGACGTAAAAAATGCATAACAACTGAAAAAGGAACGGTGAAACGTTTTCGGGATGCATTTTCCATGAATATTGAAAGTACTAGAACTCATTTGTACCGTATGGGAAATATGTCCTGCAAATGTTATACATTTTTTTTGTCGCACGAGACCTTGAAGTTTTAATCCTTTTTATGGGTTTATGGTTGGGACCGAGCATCGAAGCAGGAATCGGAAATGTAGAAAAATTAAAAAAGAGAGTGAAAAACAGGCTTAATATGCTAAATAAAATCACAGCAATATACTAGGATCCACAAAAATTGTTCATACTAATATAATAGTTTCATCAACAACGATTTGATGCTAAATATCAGAAGGACGAACTTTCAAGACCGTAATTTTAATCCATTTCATGCTAATTTAAATTTTTGTATAAATGAATTGCATGATAAATTATATATTTTGTTGTATAATTTTCGTAATGTCCACAATAAATATTGCAAATTCATTTACCTTCGTCGAAAATGAATGATTTTTGGCTTTTTATCATGCTCGCATGTACCTAGCATTGTATTTTATGCATCACACCATTCACAACGAACCGGAGCTGGAGCGAACGAGTGTCCACACTATCGGTCCAGGCCAGGTTCGGTCTGCTCTCACTCCCGTAAAATATTCTTTCAAAGTGATCGGAACCGGAGCGAAACCGGACCGAAGCTGGAGCGGTACCCATAGTGAGGACACGCGCATATGTCAAGCATGTAAGAATCTTTTACCGGACCGAGAGCGGAGCGAGAGCGAACCGAGAGCGGACCGACAGTGGGGATCGGCCCTAAGTAGCCCCAAAGTTACCGGGGTCACTTGCTCTGAAAATAATGTGAAGGTATAGATTTACCGGAAATATACGAAATAATGATCTCATCTATGATTTTATACAAAGGTGTTCATCATTTATAAAAAAAGATGAGTAAATCTTACCGTTGAACAATTCTTGGTTGATGTTTTTCATCTTGGCAAATGCTAAAATTTTTTGAGCTACGTTAATCCACGTTTTGAGGAAGACATCGGAATCTTCAACCCACTTTCCTTCCTTGAAGTCGATGCAAAGCTGAAAATATTATGTGCATATAAGAATTTCAAATTATCCAAAGATTAATTAGGCTGTCATTATTTTTTTGATATATTTCATTTTACCAAAGTAATCCCAATGGACGATCCTAAAACAAGATATAACGCGAAGTACTCATCCACGGTACCGAGGTTCTTGCGATAGTTGCTCATTGACTGCCAAAGACTTTTTAACGGACAACACCACTGTGACCCCCTATTTTTTTCACATTTTTCAAGAATTTTTTTTTGTGGGGAAAAAAAGAGATATTCGAAAATTTTTTTTGGGTTTTGTTCCTTGTTTATTAATGTATCAAAAAACATTTTTTTCACATTTTTCACGCCGCATGGTGGCGCTGGGGAAGCTCTCGCGTCATCTCCGCAGTGGTTTGCGGCACGCAGCAGAACTCTCTTCAACGTCGATCTGAAAAAAAATACCGAGTGTTTTCGTTAATAATATGATATTTTGAAGAGAAATACATAGGGATTTGGAAAAATATTGATTTTTAAAAAATAGGCACGCCTTTGAAATTAAAGAATGATTTTTGAGCAAAATTTCTCGTCGAAAATAGGCTATAAATTTTATAATTATTGAGATATCGAAAAAATCTTATGTACTTCTCTAGATAATCTACTTTTATTGATACAGTAAAAAATTTGAAGTCGATCGGATAAAAATTGCTCGAGTTCTGCTGCGTGCCGCACTCAAAAAAGTGGTTTTGAGAAAAACGCGTTCAAAGTTGGGACCCCGAGCGTCGCGGACCGCTGCACCGCTCCACAAAATATTCAATATCTACGAAAATAATTATTTTTTCGACCTGCGTCCAACGGCATTTCAATCTTAAAAGTATTTTAGATTTTTTAAAATGGTTTTCAAAAAATCGATTTTTTGAAGCCGTCACAGTGGTGTTGTCCGTTGAGCCAGGGTCGCGAGGAGCTACAGCCCGTAGCTTTTCCAACTTATCAGTAATTTCGAAAGAGATCGTCGAAGATATGTCAGCTTCTGGATTGGAACCAGCAAACTTTGTTCTCAAATATCGCCTTGCATTACAGTAGCGGTCCCACAGTTTTCCACTTGTCAATCGTTATGGTTTTGAGCGGTATGGCGTATAATAAGTCCCCGGCTGCTCATTTTTAAAAACTACACATATTTCTTGCGCCCAAAATTGCGAGTCAGACTATGTGATCCTGTTAACAAAAAGTGTTCAACTTAAATAAATTTCAGTTTCTACAGAGAAATAAAAAATAATGTGTAATGACTTTTTTGCTACAGTGACCTTACCGTCTCTTTAGCATCAGAAGATGATCGACAATTATTTCGCAGATTTTTCGGCGATCATGGTTATTGACGTTTAGCGAAATCAAGATGGCCGATCCCCTTGCATGTTGACGGAGTAAATTTTACAATTCCTGTGAAAATTAATAAATTACTACTTTGCGTACAAAATACTTTTTTATTGGTAACTAGAAAAAATAGGCAAAAATTAAATACCTCGCCATTGCTAAGGCTGCTCGCTTCATCAGGACATGCACAGACACTGTCGACGGATGCTGTACTAACGCTACTTCTCGTTTCCGGGATAGATGTATCCATTGATATGACTGAAGAATCCATGGCAGCGTTCTACAAAAAAAAAATTGAAAATAATAAATCAAACTGTTGTGCGTTATTTCTTTTATTGAAATCTTCAAAATATTTAGCTTACCACGTTTCTTGAGATTTGGCTTTTCAGGTATAACGCTCTGTTGTTCAGGAATTTCATTCGATGCTCAATGATTGGGATTATTTCCTTCGTCATATAAGCATCCATCATCAGGAGTGCATCTTTATTAATTGCTTGCTCTAAATAAACAAAAACATCTTCATAATGTATTTTTTGTTCAGAACACGCTCAACATATATTTTGATATTTGTTTGGAAAATTATACCTATATACGACAACCGACCGCCCGAGTAACTCTGTTTCTCGGTACGATGTTAAAGAGGCGATAGAACGAAAATACTCGATCAGTTTCACACCGCGTCTCGAGGAGCCACTTCTCACTCCTTGAATTTTTTTTCGAAACTGACTATCGTTCCCCTAATAGAGACATTGTCCAAACGAAATCGCTAAATAAAGGACCGATTTCAATATTTTTTACTATAGCGAATGGTAAAAGGAATCACGTCGAGTAGTACCAAAATATAATTTCTATGTTGCACCACAAGTCTAAGAGATCCTTTACCGATGTCTCCTTTTTCAATTTTTTTCTTTACACCTCTACTCTTTTTCGATGCGGTCTACGGTTATCCCGAAGCTCACTCACACAGATAATTCGGGGACAAAGAATTATTTCAATATTTCATATATATTTTTATTACCATACGGAATGGTAGAAGAAACGTAATGAATAGAAATGAAAACATTTTTTTTATTTGAACCACCGAAAATTTGATTTGCTATTTTCGACCTTTTTTCCTTTTCATTTTCGATTTTACCTATGGCTCTGCATTATGAATAAAAGTATCTATCGTTAGCTTATAAACTCCCACACGGGTATTAAAATATTGACCAATTCCATTTTATTTAAATTTATTTCGAACCACAATTATAAAATTTGTTTACATAATTACATACAATAATTATAACACACATATCAATAATTAATAAAACTATCTATCACGGTCATGGTAAAGAAATTGTCGAACAGAAGAAAAACAATGTTACTGAAATTTTATTCAGTTTCAATACCATAAATCAACAAAGAAGAGATAACTTTCGATCAAAAACGAATTCGTCCACGCACATGATTCTGGCTGTAATAATACATAAGCCGACTCGCAATTTTATAAACGAGAGAATAATGAAAAATGACAAGCAAATTACTGGACTCATGATGTATCGAGATTTTATTGCGATTCAAAGTTTGATTATACTGTGACGTCTCGTTCTCGATGATTACAAGTAGTAGCGCCTGCTATGCTCAAATCCACAACTTTCAGAGTAAAAATTTTTGTTTCAATTGCGTTGATCACCTTACTTGTGTCCGTTGATGAAAACGCATACCTTTTGTTTTCATATCGTTTCATTGTACTCAATAAATTCGCAAGTCAGAGTAACATAGTCTAAAATTATTTTAATTTTTCATTGAAAAAATAATTTGAAAAATGGGAAAAGATAAAAAGCGAAAACATTCGCGATCCCCGTCGAGGGACCGGAAAAGAGAAGCCGCAAAAACGGAGGCTGAATTGCAGAAAATGCAATTGCAAATACTCAACCTCACAAATTTGATCAACGGCTTCGTTTCTCAAAAACAAGTTGAGTCCTCTGCTGACAAATTTTCCGTCGAAGAATATTCAGGTAACTACAAAAAATGTAAACCATAAATAAGCTATTTCCTGTGTAAAAAATAAGGAAATAAATGAGAGTTCCACACGAACTCTGCAACCCAATAAGGGAAATGAACAAATAGTTCAACAGCTCCACACGAGCTTGTAATAAGGTTAATATAACGTGATATTTCTATTCGAAAAATTCATGTTTTAGAAGACAATTCCAATAAGGAAAACGAAATCCCAACTGTCGATACAGAAAATGACATCGAAAACGTAAATCAAGAGGAAGAATTACCAGGTTCTTCATCGTCTGGAAAACACGACAGGGATATTCTGAATGACAATTCCCAGGAAGTATTGGTAGATGAGGAAATTTTAGAACTTTTGGGAGACGATCCCAATGCGTTAAAAGGTGAGGTATGTAAACTACATCCAGAGATTAAAACTCGTTGGCATACCTGGGTGAAAGAAGGGTTATCTGAAGAAAACCGAAAAGCCTTAACGACCAAATATTCCCGAAAAGGAGAACTATACGCCGAGCCGCCTAAAATTAATTTAGAGATTCGCGCGGCAATGACAGACATTGCAAAGAAACGGGACGAACATTTCGTTCTCACACAGGAATGTGTGGGTACTGCAATGGTTTCATTAGGCACAGCTGTTTCTCTCTTACTTGATGATTCAGTCGTGGAGGTTGATCAGTTGAAACTTACCGAGTACTTGTCAGATACTGGAAAATTATTAGCGGAGATTTTTCACCAGCAATCTGTGGGAAGAAAATCATTTATCACTCCAATGATGAAAAAAAGTTTGAAATCGATAGTCGAGACCATTCACTCGGATGAATGGTTGTATGGACAAAAGCTGGCAGAACAAATTAAGGAGGTCAAGACAATTGAAGCAGCTTATTTGAATATCAAGGCCCCTGATAAAAAATTATCAATGTGTATCGTCCCGTGACGATGTCCTAACATTCTTTTTACGGAGAGTTAGGTAGTTTGAAATAAATGAATCAAAAACAGTTGAATTACTTTCATAAAATATAACAACAACTATTTATTCGGTATAGACAAGATGCTCCGATGTGAGCAGCTCGGAGTTTGTTACGAATCTGTTTTTACAAAAATGTTTTAACATGATGGAAGAGGACAAATACCCCTTCTTACAAAAATAAAGAGAACATTTGATTGGCTGCTGCAATGGACGAAAAGAGAGAGTGAAAACCAATATTCAAAAAAATGTAAAAAACTAAGGAACACTCGAATTTCTCCGCGTCAATTGCCGAAACGTGACCAACCCCCTTTGGTCGCGATTAAGATACGTTCTTCCGTAAAAAAAGGAAAAAAATGTCAATAATAAAAAAAGGGTACGTAGGAAAAGTCCCACTCAAAAATTCCCGATTTCCCAAATGCTCCAGGTGGCAGCCACATGTCGACAATAAACGCGATGTCCACTGCAGCTCTTTACCTGCGCTGGGCCTAACGGTACCCAACGCTCTTTGAATATATATAAAAAAAAAACGATGCGCACTATTCGCGTTGCAACATTCTCCCCCGGTTGAGAGACATGCGATCAATGAATTACTATCTGTGTGATAATTTTTCTGTTCAATTCAGTATTTCGAGGAATCAATATAATCATTAAAATAGGAGTAAAATATGTTTGGTTTCTGAATAACTCAGGAAATTGCTAATGTTGAACTAATATTCTGCTGTTGGGTGGTCATCCGGATCTTCGTTGAACAATGGCACCAGCCCTTTGACATTACGCAATAGTTCGCCTCCAGAAGTCTTCACCCGTACGTTGCGGATGACCCCATCCTGACCTGGCAGCATCTCGATAATTCTGCATATACGCCATTGCATTGGTGGTAGGCTATCATCACGAATCAGTACCAACGTCCCGGGCACCAATGTATGAGACCCTTTGGCCCATTTACGACGAACGTTTAATTCGTGGACGTACTCCTTCTGCCAGCGGACCCAAACATCTCTGTTCACCTTCTGAATATGCTGCCATGTGGAAAGACAATTGGCAGCCACCATTGAAAAATTTGGCTCGGGCAAGCCCAACAATGAATCACCAATAAGAAAATGAGAAGGAGTGAAAGGATTATAATCGTTGGGATCTGACGATAAAGGAGTTAAAGGGCGCGAATTTAGAACAGCTTCGATTTCTATTATTAGAGTATTGAACTGTTCGAAAGTAAATAGTTCGGAGCCGACCACGCATTTCAAATGTCTCTTAAAAGCTTTGACGACTGCCTCCCAAAGATCTTCGCAATGCGGAGCTCGCGGCGGTATAAATTTCCACATGATGCCTTTATCAGCAACATAATTTTGAACGCTCTTTCTGTGATCCTCAGAAGCAAGAAGTTCATGAAGCTCCTTCAATTCGTTGTTGGCTCCCACAAAATTCGTACCGTTGTCTGAAGCGATCGTTGCGCACCTCCTACATCTCGAAATAAATCTTTTTAGAGCCGCGATGAAGGCCTCACTCGTAAGGTCACTGACCACCTCTAAATGTACGGCCTTTGTAGCCAAGCAAACAAAGATTGCTACGTAAATTTTAATTTTGTTACGATTCCTAAATCGTTTCTCTTTTATGTAAAACTGACCGCAATAATCCACGCCCGTGTGAGTAAAGGGCCGTGAAGGGTTAGTGCAATCCTTCGGCAGATTACCCATAATATAATTGACCGTCGGCGGATTGACCCTGGTGCAACGCACACACCCTCGAACTATTTTCCGTACCTGATTCTTACCATCAATAGGCCAATACTTCTGTCGAACAGCTGACAATGTAGTCTGTACACCTCCGTGCAAACTGTCGAAATGCTCTTTTTCGATAAGCAGTTTGGTTACGTGATGAGATTTTGGTAGAATAATAGGATACTTTTTTGTATATGATAGGTTCGAATTACGTAGTCTCCCTCCACTCTGATCAAACCGTCAGCGTCGATGAAGGGATTAAGCGATGCCAATTTGCTTTTCGATGCGATCGAGCGGTCTTTCATCAGTTGCTCGTATTCAGCTGCGAATTCGTTTTTTTTACACGAGTCTCAAAATTGTCACGGTCGCCATCCTCAGCTCCTCGGTGTTTAAAAAATCTTTGTTCTTGTTGGAGGATAGGAAGCGCCTGCAAAACGTTATAATGCGTTGTAATTTTCCGTATGAAGAATATCTCAGCAATATGCCGGTATCCACAGTGTTTAGAGCTAAGCAAGGAGAGTTTCGTTGTTCAGGTAGGTTTCCATGCGTTAAAATTGGACCGGGGGGCCAGTTCCCCTCTCCCCCGGTTAGCCATGATGGACCTTTTTTCTAAATGGTCTTGTGTTCCAATTCTCCAGGTGCCACGCCTCGCGATAAAAGATCGGCGGGATTGTCATGCGTCCGTATATGTCTCCAATCCCTTTGCTCCGTCAGTGACTGAATTTCAGCGATCCTATTCGCTACGAACTGTTTTAAACTGTGCGGTGACGTGTTTATCCAGTGGAGCGCAATCATGGAATCGGTCCAAAAAACAGTTTTATGAAATTGCACCCTAATTGACTCCTTTACACTGATGTATAGTTTTGCCGAAAGAATTGCTGCGCATAATTCTAGACGTGGTATCGTCTGCGGATTTTTTATGGGTGCCACGCGTGACTTAGCGCAAAGAAGCTGAATATGAGATATTCCCTGATCGTTTGTCGATTTTAAATATATGCAGGCCTCGTATGCTCTTTCACTCGCATCGCAGAACCCGTGTAATTCCACACAGGCTTCTCGCCCTTGGACCACTCTCCGGTCAAACGAAATATTGTTGAACTGGTTTAATTCTGAAATGAATGCCAGCCATCTTATGTGGAGAACAGTAGGCAGCGATTCATCTCAGTCGACTTTAGATTTCCATAGCTCCTGAATGATGGGTTTTGCGTTTATTATTACGGGGTTGAGAAGACCGAGAGGATCGTAAATTCTCTCTACTTCCGAAAAAATGGTGCGTTTCGTTACTCTTGCCTCGACAAGGGGTTTTACGGTGTAAGTGATTCGGTCGCTACCCGAATTCCAATGTATTCCAAGCGTCTTTAGTAACGTGTCCGCGGAGTTTTGAAGTTGGAGATTGACGCATCGGTCAGGTATAGCCTGCAAAACCTCTCTTGTATTTGAGGCACATTGGCGCAAATTAAAACCGCCTTCTCACATTAATTGCGTGGTTTCCTGCTGTAATTTTATTAATTCTGCGATTGATTCTGCTCCCGTGAGCAGATCATCCACATATAAATCCCTTTTTACCGTATCCGATGCTCGTGTAAAGCGTTCTCGCTCTTCGTCTGCCAATTGTTGAATACACCTTGTTGCGATGTTCGAAGCTGGTTTTAGTCCGAAAATTAACCGGTTAAACTGGTAAATTGCAAGTTCTCCGTTCTCATCCCTCCAAAAAATCCATAAATAACGTTGATCCTGCTGTCGAATTTTTATTCATTTTTTCAATATCTCCAGTGAGTACATACTTATGCACGCGAAAACGTAACAACAGTGCAAAAATTGTATCCTGAATTGTCGGGCCAGCCAGAAGTGTGTCATTGAGCGAGAGCCCTGTACTGGAAGCAGCGGAAGCATCAAAAACGATACGAGTCTTCGTAGTAAGACTAGACCTTTTCATTATAGCCTGATGAGGAATAAAAACCCGTCCTCAGGTCGCGTTTGCAATTTTGAAAGATATCCTAGATCCAAGAATTCGTGCATTGCCATTCGGTATTGTTTTACAAATTCTGGTTCCCTTTTAAACCGTTTCTCTAATGATATGAATCGTTTCAAAGCAGTTGCGTATGATTCACCGAGGTCATCTAGTTTGTGATTGAATGGAAGGGCCGCCACAAATCGACCGTTTTCGTCACGTTCAATTGTACCAACGAAATGTTTCTCGCACAAGGTTTCCTCCGTGGAGATGTGTTTCGAGGATTGTATCTCCTCTAATTCCCAAAATCGAGATATATCATCGCACGCCGTCGTCCTGGTAAAAAAAAATTTGTTGCCCATTGTGGCCTTATTGGGGTACATCGGTATTTTGCCACCAACGACCCATCCAAATTGCGTTTTCTGCATTATTAAATCGGGTTCATTGGGGCTAGAAAGCCTAATTTGGCCGGCGCATAGCGTGGCCAATGTGGTTCCAGAACTTAAGAGTACCTGGACAGTAGCCGGTTTGTGAAAATCCGGATCCGCGAGCGGTAGATTCGGCGGGAGCGCCAGTAACTTCCTAGGTTCCTAGAAAGTCTGGAGTCTTATTCGAAATCGTCGGCACAACAAGAAACTCCAAAGTCTTCCGATAACCGCCTCGAATGGATTCTATAATTGCCTCTACTTGGAATTGAGTCGTAGTGCGTGACCCGATCAATCCCACAATGGGTATATTACACCTCTTTCGAGGTAGATTTAAACAAATCTTCGACGATGAAATTTCTCGTCGATGCCGTGTCTAAGACCGCGCGGCACTGTGCAGCCGGTTGTTTATCTACCGCAATTTTGAATAAAACGGTAGGAAGAATGTCCTCCGTTGGATCCAATGCGAGAGCCAATGTTATTGCTTCTTCGGGGTATAGTCATGCGACGGATGACGTTGTTGCCTCCGCAGGTATTGAAGGAGCCAATGAGTTTTCTTGAGTTGAAGGTGCGTCGTTTTCATCCCCCGTTTGATCCTTGACGGGGTGCAAGAAAGTGTTATGCCAACCGCTGCACAGGCGACAGGTACCTAAAAACCGGCAGTCGTTGACCGCGTGACCCAGAGCCAGACATTTATAACAAAGGGAAGCCTTTGCTACTGCTTGTCTCCGTTGGTTTATTGGCATGGCTCTGAATTCCGGGCATCGATAAATGGAGTGGGTTCCTTTACAAATAACACATGCAGCACCTTTCCTTTGCTGATTCGTGTCGACCGAGGTGGTAAATGTTTGCCCGCTACCCTGCTTTGATTTTTTCAACGTTTTCTCATCCCGACGTTTTTTAGCGTCGGTCTCTCTGTTCCGCGAGTGGCGGTGATCCGTGCAACTTCCGCGTTTCTCCAAAAAATCCATTAATGAGGTATAAGGCGGGATCTTGTTATCAGGGAGAGTGGTCTCCCACTGAAACCTCGTTTGATCTCCGATTTTGCTCGCAAGCAGGTATATTATTATACTGTCCCATGTTTTCAGGGCTCCCAGCCCTTGTAACGCGCGCAAGTGCTATCTAAAATTGTCCACTAGCTCGTCCAAGTTTTCGGGTGAGTCCTTTTGTAGTCGCGGGATGTTAAATAGCATGTCGAGATGCCGTAAAATCGCTTTATGCGAATTATCGTATTTTGTTGTTAAAATCTTCCAGACTTCCGCGTAATTTTCACCCGTGCTTTCTATGGACTCAATCGCCCGCGCGGCCTTGCCCGTCAAAGAATATTGTAAATATTGCAATTTATCTACGGCGGGAATACTATCGTTGTTGCCTACTCTCGCCTCGAATCTTTCGCGGAAGGGCTGCCAGGTTTCGATGCTGCCGTCAAACGTTGGCAGTGTTATTTTCGGTAATCTTATATTAGGAGCATGTGGTGTTGACGGTATCGGTGAATCCAGGGTGCTCGCCCGCGATACTTGTTCACGGTTACTGACAGATCCCGATGCGGTTCGTAAATCGTTGATAAGTTTCCGTGTCCGCGCGACTACGCGATGATAATCATCTTCGATCGACTCTAATTCTGTTTGGTACAGTTTAATATCTACAGGTTCTAGTGTTGCCAGCGATTCATTTGTTAAATCAAGTCCTAGCCATGAGGTTTCGAGAGCTTGTAATTTAATTCGTAATAATTCGGTATCTCGACTTGTTTCTTCACTTTCGATGAAACTTTTGAATTTCGTAAGGCGCGATTTGAAAGCCGTCCTTTTTCTCTTAAGAGCGATAAGTTCCATGGTATTTGCGTTTGTTGCCATTTTACCCGTGCAAAATAACAATGATGCCGAAGGGAGTTTATTGAGGGATTTGGTGACTCAGAGTCGACTTACCGTATGATGTGTCTCGGCGATCTCGTTCGCTGGGCTGCGGGGTCTCAAAGATTCTTCCTTCCTGACTGGTATACTCCTGGACCTCGTTCGGCACTAATAAGTTGAGTAGACCAATTGCGTTCACAGTAAGTTCACTTCCACTCACAGTCAGTTAATGTTCAAATACTGACGTTTCGTATAACTTAAACCCGTGTTTGTTAATTCGGAATGTGACACGCGTTTCACATAATCATTAGATAATCATTAGATAAAATATGCGATCACGATCCGGCTCGAAGGACCAAAATGTATCGTCCCGTGACGATGTCCTAACCTTCTTTTTACGGAGAGTTAGGTAGTTTGAAATAAATGAATCAAAAACAGTTGAATTACTTTCATAAAATATAACAACAACTATTTATTCGGTATAGACAAGATGCTCCGATGTGAGCAGCTCGGAGTTCGTTACGAATCTGTTTTTACAAAAATGTTGTAACATGATGGAAGAGGACAAATACCCCTTCTTACAAAAATAAAGAGAAAATTTGATTGACTGCTGCAATGGACGAAAAGAGAGAGTGAAAACCAATATTCAAAAAAATGTAAAAAACTAAGGAACACTCGAATTTCTCCGCGTCAATTGCCGAAACGTGACCAACCCCCTTTGGTCGCGATTAAGATACGTTCTTCCGTAAAAAAAAAGGGAAAAAACGTCAATAATAAAAAAAGGGTACGTAGGAAAAGTCCCACTCAAAAATTCCCGATTTCCCAAATGCTCCGGGTGGCAGCCACATGTCGGCAATAAACGCGATGTCCACTGCAGCTCTTTATCTGCGCTGGGTCTAACGGTACCCAACGCTCTTTGAATATATATTAAAAAAAAACGATGCGCACTATTCGCGTTGCAACACAATGCGATCGCAATCCTCGGGAAACTGGAAGCGCCCGTCTGTTCCTTACAGACAGACAGGCGGCTTTCACAGGAAACAATTTGTCCGAGCAAGACAAAAAATCCCATATCGGTCGACTCAGTCATTTTGGGACAAAAATGCGTCCTCGAAAGACACGTTGAAGAAATAAATGAGGTAATAAATATTGCAGGAAGACTGAGCCTGTTTAGTATGGAATGGGAAAAAATTACAAATGATACCTTCATTAAAGGTTGTGTAAAAGATTATAAAATATGGTTCGAAAAATGCCCAAAACAGTTTAAAGCTCCCGAACAACGTAAATGGAATAAAGTAGAAACTGAAATGATGGAAATAGAAATTGAACAATTATTATATAAAAATGCTATTGAAAAATGTGGAGAGTCTGTTGAACAATTCGAATCCCAGATATTTTTAGTGCCGAAACCAGATGGTTCAAATCGCTTTATCTTAAATTTGAAACAATTGAACATCTTTATCAAAGCTCCTCACTTTAAAATGGAGGATATTAAATCTGTTAAAAACTTAATATCTCCGTATGCTTACATGGCCTCGCTTGACCTTAAAGATGCATATTTCCTAGTGAATGTGCACCAAGAATCCAGAAAAAATTTACGATTTTTGTTTAAAAATCAAATGTATCAGTTTACATGTTTACCCTTTGGGTTGCCATTAAGTCCGTACGTGTTTACAAAAATTATGAAACCGGTAGTAAATGTACTCAGGAGCAAAGGTTTCTTATCAACAATATATCTTGACGATATATTATGTATTGGAAAAGATTCTCGAATATGTCAGAGAAATGTCAAAGAAACGGAATCTCTATTGAAAAAACTTGGATTCGTCATAAATACCAAGAATAGCTCACCAGTTCCATCACAAAAATGTAAATTTCTGGGTTTTATAGTCAACTCGATTGATTATTGCTTGGAACTTGCAGACAAGAAAAAACTGCAAATCAAAAAACTGTTAGATAAATTTAGACCAGGAACAAATTGTAGAATCCGAATGTTTGCCCAATTCCTAGGGGTTCTCAATGCCGCTTGCCCTGCTGTCGCCTATAGTATAGTCCATTTTAAAAGATTGGAGAGAGAAAAGTTCATAGCATTAATAATAAATGACGGAAATTACGAGGGACATATGACCATCAGTGAAAAACTAGAAGAAGATTTACAATGGTGGGAAATAAATAGCCAAATTGGGGTGAATCCAATAAGAAATTTGGAATACAAAATCGACATTTTTTCTGACGCCTCTTTAACAGGTTGGGGCGCTCACTGCGAGGGGCAATCAATAAATGGCTGGTGGGATAATGAAAATAAAAAACAGCATATTAACTACTTGGAACTTTTGGCCGCTCTATTCACTCTTAAAAGTTTTGCATGTAAACTTAATAATTGTGAAATACTTTTGAGAATCGATAACACCACAGCGATAGCTTATGTGAATAAGACCGGAGGAGTGCAGTTTCCTATTCTGAGCGAGCTAGCACGTCAAATGTGATTATGGTGTGAAAAAAGAAAAATTTGGATTCATGCATCGTATATTGCATCGAAAGAAAATGTTTATGCTGATTTAGCTTCACGAATTACAAATATTGACACGGAATGGGAATTATCTAAAGAAGTTTTTGACGAAATCAATACAAAATTTGGACCCTTTACTATTGATCTTTTTGCTACAGATGCAAACAAAAAAGTAGAAAAGTTTTGTTCCAGATTTCCCAATCCAAATGTATTTCGAGTAGATGCATTCACAGTTTCGTGGAAAAAAGAAAAACCGTACGCATTTCCTCCATTCGCACTGATTTTATCGAACCTTAAAAAATTTATCGTGGACAATGTCGTTGGAGTTGTAGTGGTACCACACTGGCCTACCCAGTTATGGTATCCACTATTCGAATCGTTGCTTAAAAAACATCCAATTATTTTCAAGCCATCTAAAGATTTACTATTATCCCCTTGCAGAGAGAAGTCCCATCGCTTGAGTCAGAAGCTTTCCCTGGTGGCAGGATTCTTATCCAGCAAGCCTTCCTTAGAAAAGGTCTCAGATGTGAAGCAACAGGGGTTATAGTACATTCACTTGCAGAATCAACAATTATTCAATACGAATCTTCCCTCAAACAGTGGTGGTTATTCACCAAGGATAACAATTACGATATATTTAACACTGATGCGTTTAAAATAATTGAATTTTTAACAAAACGTTTTAAAGCAGGGGCAGCGTATGGCACCCTTAATTCAGACCGAGCTGCTATATCATTGATATTATCGGGAAATTTCTCAAAAGATGAAATAATAAACAGGTTTATGAGAGGTGTTTTCAAACAAAAACCAACAAAAGCCAAATATGCAACTACTTGGGATATTGATCCTGTTCTTGATTATATCGAAACACTTTCGTCTAAAGAGGATTTGAAGTTGAAAGATTTGTCGGAAAAAACAATTTTATTACTGCTCTTAACTACCGCTCATCGCCTACAAACAATGGCTCTTATTCATATTTATAATATCAAAGAAACAAAGACAGGTCTTCAAATACAAATACCAGAACTGATTAAGACATCGAGGCCGGGGAAATATCAACCGAATCTCGTATTACCCTTTTTTCACGAGAGAAAAAACATTTGTCCGGAAAAAACGCTTCTGGAATATATAGAGCGTACACAAAATATTCGAGGGCAGTACACAAATTTGTTTATTTCCAACATTAAACCGTACAAACCAGTTACTGCACAAACTTTATCTCATTGGGTAAAAAATATTTTAGAATAGGTGGGAGTCGATACGACTATTTATTCACCATACAGCGCAAAATATGCTTCCATTTCGAGGGCAATAAATAAGGGTGTTAGTATTGATACTATTAGACATGTTGCAGGGTAGTCTGAAAAGTCCAAAACTTTTGCTAAATTTTATAACAGACCTATCCAAGACACAAATGAAGCGTTTGCACTGTCTATTCTTAGTT
This sequence comes from Rhimphoctona megacephalus, assembly GCA_963989365.1. Taxonomy (NCBI): domain Eukaryota; kingdom Metazoa; phylum Arthropoda; class Insecta; order Hymenoptera; family Ichneumonidae; genus Rhimphoctona; species Rhimphoctona megacephalus. The sequence continues at coordinate 48,973,350 of OZ022415.1, read as the reverse complement.
AATAAGCAGCTGATGTAAAATTTAAACTTTAAAGAGAATATACGTTATAAAAATCTTTCGATTGGACGGATTAAATTTTTAACACGAGCTCTAAAACTCTACTTGTAATCATCGAGAACGAAACATCACAGTATAATTGTACGATCAAACGAGCCCGCCGAAGACGGGCGAGGTTCGATCGTGATTATACGAAGACGTCTCGTTCGAAGATGATTACCTCCCTCCCAAGTATTCTATTCCCTTACCCAGTAATCATCTTCAAAATTTTGCGTTAAAAATTAAATATCCTGAAGAAAAGGCTCTAAACAATATGAAAACAAAAGGTATGCGTTGTCATCAACGGACACAGGTAAGGTGATCAACGCAATTGAAACAAAAATTTTTACTCTGAAAGTTATGGATTTGAGCATAGCAGGCGCTACTACTTGTAATCATCTTCGAACGAGACGTCTTCGTATAATCACGATCGAACCTCGCCCGCCGTCGGCGGGCTCGTTTGATCGTACAATTTTATTTATAGTGAGAACCAAATGAAGATCAAATAATGATACAAGTAATCGACGGTATTTCCATCCAAATCGAAATATGCTGAGAAAAACCGAAATTCAACACAGTTAAGCCAAAAAAAAAATACCTTTTATTTTCGAAAACGGGGAAGAGTTCGGACTAATAGATTTTTATACAAGCGATTATCGATAATCACATATTTTACATGCGAATACTTGAATGTAATCAGCGAGTCTCCAAATTTGTAGTTTTTCAGAAACGAAATTGGTGGAATTGGCTTCCTCGTCACTTTGACTCATCTTCTGATTTCTTTTGCAAGAATATGAAATATCTATTGAATAATATAATCTTCGTCTACTTTGTTTTATGAAAATTATCGGACAGTAATACTTAATAATAACTGAATAAATTATCCCTACGACGGTTGACCGCTCGAGTGACTTTGTTGCGCATATACAATGGACAAGATGCGATAGAACGAAAACATTCGATCTCGTTTCCCACACTGTCTCGAAGAAGCGCTCCCCACCCCTTCGTTTTTTTGACGAATTAGAGTGTCGTTTTACCAATACAGACGCTGATCGACCAAAATAGGAAAACAAAGGGCGTATTTCAATATTTTTTACTACACGGTATGGTAAAAAGAATAATGTCGAGTAGTATTAAAAAATGTTCTATGCAGCACTAATAGTCTAAGTGATTATTTACATATATCTCCTTTTTCGATCTTTTTTGCAACACCTCTACTCTTTTTCGATGCGGTGTACAGTTACCGAGAAACATACTTACACAAATAATTCGGGGACACAGGATTATTTCAATATTTCGAACATATTTTATTACCATATGAAATGGTAGAAGAAACGTAATAAGTAGTAGCGACAACATATTTTTTTATTTGTACCACCAAAAATTTGACTGGAGATTTTCATTTTTTTTCCTCTTCATTTTTGTTTTTATCTATGGTTCTGTATTATATATGAATAAAAGTATCTATCGTTAGTTTATAAACTCCCCAATGCATTTTAAAATATAGACCTATTTCATTCCTTTAAATTCAATTCAAACCACAATAATAAAATTTCTTCACATAAATAACCAGAATTGATAGAACTATTTATCGCGGTCCAGGTAAAGAAATTGTTGGACAGAAGAAAATCAAAATTGTTGAAGTTCTTATAAGTTTCGCTGGCATGAAGCAACAAGAAAGTGATAACTTTCGATCAAAAGCGAGTTCGTCCACGTACAGGATTCTGACTGTAATAGTACATAGACGACTCGCAGTTTCGTAAACGAGAAAATAACGCAAAATTACAAGCAAATCACTAAACTGTTGATGTATCGAGATTTTGTTGCGCTTCAACGTTCGATTTTATTTATAGTGTGAACCCAATAAATATCTAATCATGATGCAAGTAATCGACTGTATTTCCACGTAAACTAAAATACGTTGAGAAAAATTAAAATTCAATATAGGTCAGCGAAAAGGAATATTTTCTTCGAAATTCTTCTATTTTTGAAAACGGGAAAGAATTCGGACCAATACATTTTTATACAAATGATTATCGATAATCACATATTTTACCTGTGAATACTTGAATATAATCAGCGAGTCCCCAATTTTGTAGTTTTCCAGAAATGAAATTGGTGGAATTGGCTTCCTCGTCACTTTGACTCATATTCTGATTTCTCTTGCAAGAATACGAAATATTTGTTGAATAATATAATCTCCGTCTACTTTGCTTTATGAAAATTATCGGACAGTACCAACGCGTGTAATCACTTAATTATAATGGAATAAATTATCTCTACAACGGTTGATCGCTCAAGTGACTCTGTTACGCGTATACAATGGACAAGATGCGATAGAACGAAAACATTCGATTTCGTTTCCCACACTGTCTCGAAGAGGCGCTCCCCACCCCTTCATTTTTTTGACGAATTAGTGTCGTTTTACCAATACAGACGCCGATCGACCAAAATAGGTAAATAAAGAGTGTATTTCAATATTTTTTACTACACGGTATGGTAAAAAGAATCATGTCGAGTAGTAACAACAAACGTTCTATGCAGCACTAATAATCTAAGTGATCATTTATACTTATCTCCTTTTTCGATTTTTTTTAGCACACCTCTACTCTTTTTCCGATGCGGTGTACGGTTACCGAGAAACACACTCACACAAATAATTCGGGGACAAAGGATTATTTCAATATTTCGAACATATTTTATTACCATATGAAATGGTAGAAGAAACGTAATAAGTAGTAGCGACAACATATTTTTTTATTTGTACCACCGAAAATTTGACTGGAGATTTTCATTTTTTTTCCTCTTCATTTTTGTTTTTATCTATGGTTCTGTATTATATATGAATAAAAGTATCTATCGTTAGTTTATAAACTCCCCAATGCGTTTTAAAATATTGACCTATTCTGTTTATTTAAATTCACTTCAAACCACAATAATAAATTGTTTTTACATAAATAACCAGAATTGATAGAACTATCTATCGCGGTCCAGGTAAAGAAATTGTCAGACAGAAGAAAAATAAAATTGTTGAAGTTCTTATTAGTTTCGCTACAATTAAGGCCTTACATACGTCCAGAATTTTCAAAAAATCGATTTTTTTTTTACAGATTATTATTCTCTATAGTTTTAGGCGTATTTCTGTGTAAGTCGATTGTACAAATTCCCCATAGATCGAAAGTTATTATAGACGAACCGGCTAAAACACGCACGAATCAATGCTACTAAAGCAACAAAAGAGGCCAGAACAACTCGTCGATTGGAAAAAAATAAACAACAATAATTGTTTACTGACAAGGAAGGCATACAATATGAAGCTGGAATGGGAGATTATACGTAAGTTAAAAAAATAAATTAAAAAATTCATAAAGTTCTTGCTTTAGCTGCGCGCGACCTCGAGCGAAACGCACTTGAAACTTTAAATGCATTTTTCTCAAAACTACTTTTTCTGGCACGGTCTGCATGATAACTCATACAGTTTTTAATATTTTTTGATGCTTTTTTTTAATATTTGAAATTGTTTTCTCTATAGTCTGTCGAGTCGGATTTTTGATGTTGTGATTAAAAAATTTTATAAACATAATTAAAGTGTGACATTTATGACACAAAATGCACACTTTTTTTTAAACTGCCGTAAATTGCCAAAATTTTTCGAATTTCAAAAATCCGGCTCGACAGACTATAACTACAACTTTATTTTACAAGAATTTTTTTACGTTTTGTAGATCCATCAGCATTTGAAGAAGAAATGATGCAGACCGTGGAGCAACTTTTTTTTCATAGTGCTTCGGGAAACGTGATTTTTTATGTTGTAATTTTTGAAAAAAAAATGAAATAAATTTTTTTATAAAGTTTAAATACTAATAAACAATGTGTAAAAATTATTTTTATTAATTTCTATTGCTATCTCTTCTAAAAACAGTTTTTCTTTTAGCGCGTTTTAGACGCTACTGGACGTATGTAAGGCGTTAAGCAACAAGGAAGTGATAACTTTCGATCAAAAGCGAGTTCGTCCACGCACAGGATTCTGGCTGTAATAATACATAAAACGACTCGCAGTTTCATAAACGAGAGAATAACGCAAAAATATAAGCAAATAACTGGACTTTTGATGTATCGAGATTTTGTTGCGGTTCAACGTTCGATTTTATTTATAGCGCCAACCAAATGAAGATCTAATTATGATGCAAGTTATCGACTGTATTTCCACATAAACCGAAATACGTTGAGAAAAATTAAAATTCAACATAGGTCAGCGAAAGGGAATATTTTCTTCGAAATTCTTCTATTTTCGAAAACGGGAAAGAATTCGGACCAACAAATTTTTATACAAACGATTATCAATAGTCACATATTTTACCCGCGAATACTGGAATGTAATCAGCGAGTTTCCAACTTTATAGTTTTTCAGAAATGAAATTGGTGGAATTGGCTTCCTCGTCACTCCCGTACGCGTTTTAAAATATTAACGAAAGTCGGTTTTTTTAAATTACATGTTGAATCACAACAATAAAATTTGTTTACATAAATAAGTACAATAACTATTACACATATGTTCAGAAATGATAAAATTAGTTATTTCGGTCATGTTAAAGAATTGTCGAATTGAAGAAAATCACAGTTGTTGAAATTTTATTCACATTCAGTACCATAGAGTAACAAGAAAGTGGTAACTGGTGATCAAAAACGAGATCGTCTACACACGGGATTCTGGCTGCAATAGTATATAAACCGACCCGCAATTTCGTCAACGAGATAATAACAAAAAATTACATGCAATCTACTGGAGTTTTGATATATCGAAATTATGTAGCGATTTAAAGTTTGATTTTATTTATAGTGCGAACCAAATGGAGATCAAATCATAATCCAAGTGATCGATCGTATTTTCACGCAAACCAAAATACGATGAGACAAATAAAATTTCTACACAGGTAAGCAGAAAAAAAATACTCTTCATTTTTGAAAATGGGCAAGAGTCCGGACAAACAGATTTTTATACAAGCGGATATCGGTAATTACATATTTTAGCTTACAGCTAATTAAAAAAGCTACGGAAATATTTAATATCGACACGTTCTTGAATTTGCTTTTTCGATATGAACGGAAAGAAAATGTAAAAAATAATTCCATCGTTAAAAAATTAGATATTAAGAATGTAAAGATAATTTAATTATTAGTTGAATAATACTGCCTCTAGAAAAAGTGTGAAAGACTGATTTCAAAAACACAGAATATTATTCTAAACAATAAATTCATCCATTTTAAATAACAGAAAATTATTTATTTGATAAACATATATTCTATTCTGGTTATAGTTTGTCCCATTCATCTCTCATAACTATCTAGAGCCATAGGAGTCGGATAAACGGGAGCGACGCGAAGTGTTGAAAAAAAGCCGGCATCAGTCCGACAGCACTCTTACATACCCGAATATGATAGTTTACGGTAAAATGTATTCGGTATATTTGTTTTATTTTTATTTTTGTATTTTTATAAAAATTTTGAGAAATATTTTTTTATTAAATTCTTTGGACCGTAACAATTTTTGGTTTCAGTATTTTTCGGTTCATAAGATTAAAATAGATTGATAGACACATTTCACGCCGATATCGGTCTAGTCAACGAGGCGCTCCAATTCTGTTTTCCTTTTCCTTATTTTCCGTTTGTTTGGGTCCGATTGAAAACCATGAAAAGCATGCGATGATGATTCATTTCTCCCTGAAGTCTCTGTAATCTAAAATAATTCAACATGAAAAGCTGTCTCAGTTTAATTCTGTTTTTTATTATTGTCATTTCCTTTTTCGCTCCTACTGTAATTAATATTTTTCCATACATTAATCTTTACGGCATCAATCTTTTTTTGGCACCCTTACGGCACCAACGTGGGTAATTCGTGACCAGCGCCGATTTCGGCCAAATAGCATAACAGGAAAATTCTCAAAAAATTTACAAAGCTAGTTTCATCCATATACTAAAGCGTTACACTTAGATTTTTCCCAAATAAATCGTCTAAATATGTTTAATATGTATAAATACGAACAATTATACGCATTATGCATGCAGCGGTGGAAAAAATTATAACTCCCGAATCAGAGGTCGGAAAAAAATAGAAAAAAAGCTAATTAAAGCTAAAGAATGCAGGAATACAACAAAAAATAAGTCATATCAGTCTAATATTACCGGATACATTATTTTCGATGATGAAAAATTGGAATGTTACGAAATAAAAAAACTGGATTTTTCGGAATTAAAAATACTATATCATCGATATTACGTCGATAACAGTCGTTCAATTTGTACGAAATAATATAGAACATTCACAGTCGAAATACCGAATAAGAATGAGGTGAAGAAAAATTGCACCGGTATCGTCGTCCAATATTCGCGGAAAAATAAGTAAACATAATCGGGGCCATAGAGGTGGGGGGGGGGGGGGGGGGCGCTGGACAAGCATACAGTAAATTTCGCGAAGTTTATAGCCGGGCCCTTGGTCAAAGGGTGTGAGGGAGAAGTTGATCATTCAGCGAAAAAAGAACGAACGTTGAGTTTACCAAGAATATCTAATTTTTTTATTTTTTTTCATTTTTTTCCATTTTTTACAGTTTTTTATTAATTATCGGACCAAAAATATGTGTTGACCAACGGAAATATTCGCTAGTCATTGAATAAAATCATCATAACAATTATTGAAACTTTGTTCAAATTATCACTCAATAAAAGACTTACATACGACTCCAACGTGGGTCATTCGTGTCCTTTCGCGATTTCAATCGCTCGGTACTCTGAGGGAAATGTACGCTGGAACGGGACCTTTCGCGGAAAGTTTTCTTTTGAATCAAACTTTTTTTACGGTGGGTACCGATTAAGGTGGGGTGACAAGTTTAACAGGACTCGCCGAATGTAAAATATGCCTGGACACAAATGACCCACGTTGGTGCTGTAAGGGTTAATATGCCAGGATATTAATATTCCTGTATATATGCGGTTTTTTTATAATTCGTCATTTATTAATTCATATTTTCGGCTTCTGGTATTTTTTTAACAAGGCTGCTTTGTTTACGATTATAGCTGTCAATCGTTCTTTATACTTGTCTTTGAGTTATACAAAGATATTTTAATTTTTTAATCAATATTTTCTATTAAAATGAAATTTTGATAATGCTTTAACTTTTTTAAATGTAACTAAATGGTCCTCGGTAAGAATCTAAATAAAGAGACATCTTGATATTGAAATGAAAGTTTTGCATTTCAGCGTTTTCCTGTTTTCATGATATGAATATTTCAATATTTATGCATACAACAATTTGATATTTACCGGCCAGACTTGTTCGGTTGCTTCGTTTTCGACTTGACGAGCCCTAACGTTGCCGCTGAAAGTGATCGAAACATCTGAATAATATTCATTCACAGTGACTTCAACAAAGAAGCGTAATCACACAGCGTCACGAATGCAATTATTTTCGAAGGTGCATTGACTAATTCAACAATACTATATTGATTACCGGAAACTAAAGACCCTTCGAAAATAATTGTTCCCAATTTTAGTGATAATCTTTGTTATTAAATTCACTACAACAATAAGCAATTAACAAATAAATTCAATATTCACGGAAATATCGATGCTCGATCTCCTGGTCCAGTAAGTAGCTCTACCCTCGCTGCTACACCAATTTCAACAAAGGATTCACTGAAAAAATAAGTATTTTGAACCGGAAGGAATTTAATGAATTGAATGTAATGTAGTTTTTTTAATTTTTGATTTAATAATTTTCTAATTTATCACCATAACTATCCTGCAAAATGTATATAATTATATAGTAATACAACAATTAATAAGATGTAATGGATATTGGATATTCTATAGCATTTGCCAAAAACAGAATGTCCAAACCAAAATAACTGCATTCAATAAATTAAAAATAATTCCGAAACAATACTAATAGTTTTTACTGATAGATGCATGTAATCCTTTAATTGCTTACAACGCAAAAAGAAATAAAATATTGTACTTACTATTCGCACTCTTCCATCCTCATCTTCCGAATTTTATTTTTTTCAATGAAATTCACCAAAAACAATCGATTTTGATCGATGAATTTGCGTATGTATTCACGTCTGTGGGGTTGTTGCGGATACGAATAAATAAATTTCAGGAGGTAATCGATCTCCCGAGAACATAGACTATTGCATGTTCTTGGACCATTTTCTAAAATATTCACAAGCCCGACAATAAGTCTTCCAAATACTTCCGGGTTATTGCGGATATTCTTTTCAAATTTTTTCGGAACTGACCGAAAATATGAGAGAGAAGTCATTATTTTTTTAAATAATGACTTCTCGTTACTACACACGATGAAGTTGAACGTTATTATTATCATAGACGTATTTGAAAAACAATATAAGACGGGAAGGAGTGCTGTCATGACAACGACATTAATTGTTTTGCAACGAAAAACACAATGTGCTCAATTATAAACTGGGCAGTATATTTTTTTAGCTTTCGATTCGAAATGATTCTTTCCTCTCTTTTCGGAAAAAAAATACGTCATTCATGTGGAATTGACAGTTCAATGTTCAATTTCGAAAAAAAATTTCCTTCAAAAACAAAATTACAAAGGCAATACAGTGAACTCATTTCTTTCATGACCCTAAAGAAATTCTATCGTTGGCAAAACTCGTCCCAAGCTATGGAAATGAAAGATTTTTTCTTAAATTATTACGAGTGAGGAAACCAGTTAACATTCGCATGGCTTCAGTATTGCAACACTGCGCAGTGTATAGCTACACTAAATTCATAAGTGGTTTTGTGTCGCAGCTTGAAAATAAAGAAATTATTATTTTACCACAAATCCCTAAAATTCTAAAAACAAGTTATAGTTATGCGTGCATCACCTTATTTTCCATCCATCCGGTGATAAAACCAAGAATGACCGCGGTGGAACCTGCACTGAAATACTCGGTACATGAATAACCAATTAGGCAATGAGTTGGATTAATTTATTTCATGACCCTGGAGCCATTTCGTCGTTGGCAAAACTTGTTCCAAGCTACGAAAACTCAATTTTTTTCCCAAGTAATTGCAAGTAACGACAGCAGTTAATATTAACATTATTTCAATAATGCAACATTGCACAATATTTGACAAAACTATATTGAATAATGGTTATGTCTCGATGCCTGAAAAAAATAATTATTATTCTACCCCAAATCTCGAAAACTCCAAGAAAAAAGTGATATTAGTCTATACATGTCCTTGTTTTTCATCCATCCGGAAATGAAACCAAGTATGACTGTAATGACACCTACAGTGAAATACGCAGTACATGAACAACCAATTGAGTAATACATCGGATTCATTCCTTTCATGACTCTAGGGTAATTTCGTCGTTTGCAAAACTCTCTCAGTTACGAAATTTTTTTTTCCCATTTCGTGGTCGAGTAAAAACTCCATAAAAGTTTACATCTTCCTACTGTTATATCTCGACTTCAAAACGGTCAATCGAAGTATTTTCTTTTTTTTACTTGTCCGAAAAATATTAATTTAGATCATTTTATTTGTTTATTGAAATCTGTCGAGACGTTTATTTGCTACGATTGAGAGAAGGGAAACTGACTGTGTCTACAGCATGCTTCACGTATGCAATACGTGTTAAACGTACCAACTTTAATTTTAATTATCTCCGGTTCTAAACGGTCAAATATTTTCAAATTTCAGTAGCGGACAGATGCTGCAGTCTGTTTTAAGTTAAAAAAATTTCAAAAATATCTGTCGACGCGTCGATTTGCGGTCGTACTTCCTTCATCGCTTTCATGGCCCTAGGGCAATAGGGTCACGAAAGAAATGAATAAAATATATTGTCCAATTTTTTGTTCATGTACCGAGTACTCTACTGCAAGTCCCACCGAGGTCATACTTGATTTTATTTCTGGATGGATAGTAAACAAGGATATGCACACACAACTGTCATTTTTCTCTTAAAAATTTCTATATTTGTGGTAGAAGAATAATTTTTTTTTTTTCACCGGTTGACACAAAATCATTAGTGAATATAGTGTAACCTAATACTGCCCAGCATTTCAATACTCAAGTCATACCAATATTGACTGGTTTCAGTGCTCATGATAATTTGAGGGAAAAGAACATCAATTTTCTTAGTTTGGAACGAGTTTGTCAACGATACAAATGCCCTAGGATCGTGAAAGGAATGAATCGAACGTATTAACCAGTTAGTTCTTTACATACCGAGCATTCCACTGCAGTTCCACCACAGTAATAATTGGTTTCATTACCGGATGAATGGAACACAAAGACATAACCAAACGGCTATCACTTTTCTCTTTTAATTTTCGATATTTGTGGTAGAAGAATAATTTTTTTCCCAAGAATCGAAACAAAACAGTTATTAAATATACTTTAGCCATATATCTCGCAACGCTGCAATACTGAAATCATTTTAACCCATTAACGCCGAGGTGATCAGAATTTTTACTAACTTTTCAACGTGTTTATTTATTATGTTATCGGACCAAAAAAATAATGCAATACCTCTATTCCTACGCGGAATTCGATGCTCTTTCAGAATCTGAGCTCAAAATTTCAATTAGACACCGAGAAAAAAAAATATGGCCGATTTAAACGTGAAAAACGTGAAAATTTTCGAAAAAAATTTTTTTTCGCATTTTTTTTCACAATGATACCGCAAAGCTATCAACTTTTTACAATGATCAGAGGTGATCATGGCACTCGAACATTAAGAGGAATTTTTTTCAGAAAAAGTCATCGACGCGTTTTTTCAAAATGGCGGCGAGAATGAAAAAATTTTATAAAAATCTTAATCTATCGGTTTCTTCAAAACTATAAACTTGAGAAAAAAATTTCTAAGAACAAAAATGGCTTAAAATTAGTCGAAGAATACTTTTAAATTTTTTCAGAATTTTTGAAAACAATTTTTAATTTTCGAAAATTTCAAAAAATCCAATTTTTCAAAAATACCTGAAAAATTTTTGGAGAAATTTGAGAGTGTTCCTTGACTAATTTTAAGACTTTTTTGTTGTTAAAAATTCTTTCGTAAAGTCTATAGGTTTAGAGAAAAAAAATTTTCTTGAATGGTACATAAAATTTTGTTTCTATCTACCACTACAAAATTCACGAACAAACTCGTATATCCTTTCACTTGTGCATGGACACATATGTTGTATACAATTTTTACATGAATTATAGGTAAAGCATATAAAAAAAATATTAGTTTTCACTTTTTCAATACATTTGTTATGTCACGAAAACGTTCAAAATCTTCTGCGTCATTGTATGCAGAGTATGAATCAGATTATTCGGATAGTGATTCCGACGAAAACATTTTGATTCCGAATGCAGACAATTCAGGCTCCGATGATTCTGATTCCGATTGTGATTCGATATCTGATTCAGATTCTGAACATGAATTCACAATACCAAATATTACTTATAAAAAAGCTTGTGCTACTTATTCTGAAAACTTAGATAAACTTGAAAAAAATCACGAATTCATTTGGATCGATGGCGAGAAATCATATCCAAATACTTGTGAAGAAACAATATTATTATCTGAAGCTACAAAAAAGAATATACAGGCGTGCGAGCCTTTCCAATTGTTTGAAACCTTTTTTTCCGCCGAAATGAAACAATATATAATTGATGCGTCTAAAGAGAATAATTATGATCTGAAATTACAAGATCTTGACACTTTTATAGGTATAGTTATTTTCAGTTCATTCAATAAAAGAAAGTCTCAGAGAGATTATTGGTCATCTGATCCATTCTTATCTAGTGAAATTGTATCTTCTGCAATGACTCGCGATAAGTTTGAAGAAATCAAGTCTAAAATAAAATATTCAAAAGCTGAAGACAAGGATCCAAACGATGGAGGGTGGCGGGTTCGTTCGATGTTGAAACTTTTCCAAAACAACCTCCTAAAGTTCGGAATATGGAAAACTTCTATATCTATTGATGAAATGATGGCCAAGTCTTATGCAAAAACTGTTTTGAAACAATTTATTCGAGGGAAACCAATAAGGTTTGGTTTGAAATTTTGGGGTTTATGCACTTCAGACGGCTATCTACTAAATTTAGATCTATATTGCGGTAAAAATTCCCAAACCGGAAACAAATTAGTAAAATGTGCTTTAGGTACTCGTGTAGTATTGCATTTATTAGAACCTTTTTTTCGGCTAATAAATTATAATAAAATCCCTGCATTTCATTTGTACTTTGATAATTTTTTTACAAATATGGATTTAATTTTACACTTGCAAAAATTACGTTTGAAATGCACTGGCACTATCAGAGACAATCGAGTCAAAGAAAAGAATATACTTGAAAAGAAAGCTCCACGAGGTACTTATATTGTAAAACATGATCGAAATAGTGGCATAAATTTCATCACTATTATGGATTCGAAGCCCGTTTCAATAGCTTCAACTGCTGCAGGTGTAAATCCACTATCAACTTCGAGAAGATATAGTTCAGAGGCTCGATCCAAAACTGATATACCTTTTCCGCAAGCTTTTCATTTGTACAACAAATTTATGGGTGGTGTTGACGTGCATGATGGACACTGCAATAATGTACTTCCAAGTATACGTTCCAAAAAATGGACATGGGTCGTTTTTATAAGATTTATACAGGCATCCATTACAAATGCCCACGTAATTTTCAATGCTACACGTGATGGAAAGAAAAAAAGTGGAATAAAAGAGTTAACTACTTCAATTGCTAAATATCATATTCAAAAAGGTCAAACAAGTAAAACACTTCATACACGATCTAATAGGGACAAATTAAAAAATTGTTCAAATGAAAAATGTCCAATAAGAACAAGGATCTATTGTGAAAAATGCAATCTATATGTATGCAATAATTGTTGGGCAAAAAAGCACTGATAAAAGAAATGTTAAAATGAAAGACAAGAAGACTCACGAAAAGAAGCACTCCGAAACGTGAGAGGCAAGGGGACTCACGAAAAAAAAGCACCCCGAAACGTGAGAGGCAAGGGGACTCACGAAAAAAAAGCACCCCGAAACGTGAGAGGCAAGGGGACTCACGAAAAAAAGCACCCCGAAACGTGAGAGGCAAGGGGACTCACGAAAAAAGCACCCCGAAACGTGAGAGGCAAGGGGACTCACGAAAAAAAGCACCCCGAAACGTGAGAGGCAAGGGGACTCACGAAAAAAAAGCACCCCGAAATGTGAGAGGCAAGGGGACTCACGAAAAAAAGCACCCCGAAACGTGAGAGGCAAGGCGACTCACGAAAAAAAGCACCCCGAAACGTGAGAGGCAAGGGGACTCACGAAAAAAAAGCTCCCCGAAACGTGAGAGGCAAGGGGACTCACGAAAAAAAGCACCCCGAAACGTGAGAGGCAAGGGGACTCACGAAAAAAAAGCACCCCGAAACGTGAGAGGCAAGGGGACTCACGAAAAAAAGCACCCCGAAACGTGAGAGGCAAGGGGACTCACGAAAAAAAGCACCCCGAAACGTGAGAGGCAAGGGGACTCACGAAAAAAAGCACCCCGAAACGTGAGAGGCAAGGGGACTCACGAAAAAAAGCACCCCGAAACGTGAGAGGCAAGGGGACTCACGAAAAAAAAGCACCCCGAAACGTGAGAGGCAAGGGGACTCACGAACAAAAAGCACCCCGAAACGTGAGAGGCAAGGGGACTCACGAAAAAAAGCACCCCGAAACGTGAGAGGCAAGGGGACTCACGAAAAAAAGCACCCCGAAACGTGAGAGGCAAGGGGACACACGAAAAAAAAGCACCCCGAAACGTGAGAGGCAAGGGGACTCACGAAAAAAAAGCACCCCGAAACGTGAGAGGCAAGGGGACTCACGAAAAAAGCACCCCGAAACGTGAGAGGCAAGGGGACTCACTTAAAAAAAGCACCCCAAAACGTGAGAGGCAAGGGGACTCACGAAAAAAAAGCACCCCAAAGGAGACAAAGTTCTACCACGTCCACGCCGTTGTCTCTGGGTAATGCTAAGAGTAGAAAAAAATAATGTATATGCACAGAATCAGAAAAGAAGTAGTCAAGGAACACTTGAAGGAAATTTTTCCATAAATTTTTCAGGTATTTTTGAAAAATTGGATTTTTTGAAATTTTCGAAAATTAAAAATTGTTTTCAAAAATTCTGAAAAAATTTAAGAGTATTCTTCGACTAATTTTAAGCCATTTTTGTTCTTAGAAATTTTTTTCTCAAGTTTATAGTTTTGAAGAAACCGATAGATTAAGATTTTTATAAAATTTTTTCATTCTCGCCGCCATTTTGAAAAAACGCGTCGATGAATTTTTCTGAAAAAAATTCCTCTTAATATTCGAGTGCCATGATCACCTCTGATCATTGTAAAAAGTTGATAGCTTTGCGGTATCATTGTGAAAAAAAATGCGAAAAAAATTTGTTTTCGAAAATTTTCACGTTTTTCACGTTTAAATCGGCCATATTTTTTTTTCTCGGTGTCTAATCGAAATTTTGAGCTCAGATTCTGAAAGAGCATCGAATTCCTCGTAGGAATAGAGGTATTGCATTATTTTTTTGGTCCGATAACATAATAAATAAACACGTTGAAAAGTTAGTAAAAATTCTGATCACCTCGGCGTTAATGGGTTAATATCAACTGGTTTCGTTACTCGCTATTACTTGATAAAAAAATATGTAATTTTTGTAGCTTGAAACGAGTTTTGCCAACGACGAAAATAATCCTAGGGTCATGAAAAGAATGAATCCAGTATATTACATAATTGGTTGTTCATGCATCGAGTATTTCACTTCAGGTCCCACCGCGGTCATATTTGGTTTCATTCCCGGATGAATGGAAAACAAGAGCACGTGCAGACGACTATAACTTTTCTCTTAGAATTTTCGAGGTTAGTGGTAGAATAATAAGTTTATAGTAGGAGGATAATTTTTTTTCCAAGCGTCGAGACATAACCAATATTAAATATAGATTTGCCAATTACTGCGCAGCGTTGTAATATTCAAATCATGTCAATATTAACTGGTTTCGTTGATCGTTATTACTTAAGAAAAAAACTAAATTTCGTACTTCCGAGCGAGATTTTCCAACAATTGAATTACCCTACGGTCGTGAAAGGAATGAATCCAATGTATTGGTCAATTGATTGCTCATCTACTGAGTATCCTACTGCAGGTTCCACCACAGTAGTAATTGGTTTCATTACCGGATGAATGGAAAACAAGGACATGCACAGACGGCTATCACTTTTCTCTTAGAATTTTCGATATTTGTAGTAGAACAATTTTTTTTCAAGTGTCGAGACTAAACCATTATTAAATTTAGTTTAGCAAAATATAGCGCAGTGTTGCAATACTCACGTTATGTTAATATTGACTGGATTCATTGATCGTAATCACTTGAGAAAAAAAATTATTTTTCGTAGCTTTGAGCTATTTCTGTCAACGATAGAATTGCCCTAGAGTCATGATAGTAATGAATCCATTGTATTGGTCGATTGGTTCTTCATATACCGAGCATTCCACTGCAGGTCCCACCACAGTGATGATTGGTTCCATTTCCGAATCGACAGAATGTAAGGACATAGATTGCTATTACTATTCCTTATGAATTTTCGAAATTTGTGGTAGAAGAATAATTTTTTTCAGGCGTCGAGACAAAACCATTATTGAGTATAATTTCACCAAATACTGCGTAGCGTTGCAATATTGAACTCATTATAATATTGACTGGTTTCATTGCTCGCAATAATTTCAGAAAAAAATATTTAATTTTCATAGCTCGGAACGCGTTTTGCCAACGACGAGATCGCCTAAGGATCATGAAAGGACTGAATCTAAAGTGTTGCTCAATTGGTTGTTCTTGTACCGACTATTCCTGTGCAGGTTCTACCGCGATTATACTTGGTTTTATTCCCGGATGGATGGAAAACAAGGACATGCACACACAAGTATTACTTTTCTCTTCGAAACTGAAAGATTTGTGGTAGGAAAATTTATTTCTGGTAGAAAAATATTTTTTTTTTAATCGTTGGGTTTAAAATAATATTAAATATAATTGTGCGAAATACTGCACAGCGTTTGCAATATTAAAATTATGTCAATATAAGCTGATCTTGTTGCTCGAAATTACTGAAGAACCTTCAGTAACCAATCCAATATCCATCGTTTTCGAGAACGCGCTCCATTCTACGTGGCATGGAATCGCATATGTTTCTAATGAGCTCAGGTCGTGCTCTCAAATTTTCCCATATAGCCTGCACATGAGCTATGAGCCCCCCCCCCCCCCCCCCGATTTCCATCTTCATCCGAATGCCAATCTTTGACCATGACACCTAGTGTCATCATTCATAATTAGTCGTAATCAAAATTAGCAGATGAAAAAAGAAAACTTACTCCAAATGTTTTCTATTGGATTCAGATCTGGTGATTTATTAGGCCAAGGCATGACACGAATCGCTGGATGTTCCGCTAACCATTCTCTTGTAATCCTCGCAGTATGAACAGCACTGTTGTCCTGCATAAAAGAAATCACTGGATACTCTGCTTCTGGGAATCGAGCCCTTGCTGACGGAAGCATGTAATTTTCCAGTATTTCCACGTAGTCAACTGCGTTCATACGGGGAGGAATTTCTTGGAGCGTCATGACGCCAGCAGCCGATATGCAGCCCCAGAACCCACACGTTATTCGACAACTCCATTGCCTATGAACGACGTATCGTGGATCGAGAGAATGACCTCGTCCTCGTGGTCGATACACGTGACGTCTTCCGTCGTCGGAAGACATGAAAACCTATATTTATGTTCGAAATATTTACAATTACCGCGGAAAAGCAGGACTTCGTTAAACAAAACGTTATAGTTGACCTTTTCATCGGACCATATAATCTTTCGCCAATCTTCCACGGTCCATTCTAGATGGTCTCTGGCAAAATCTCGACGCTCTCGACGATGCTCGTCGGTCAAGGCAGTCTTTTTTTGCGGCCGATGTGCCGTGATTCCGGCCTCCTTTAATCGCCGACGAACGGTACTTACGGAGATATCTAAGCCCGTTTCCTGTAGAGCTTCTTTCACCGTCACAAAAGGGCTCTCCTCGACGCAGTGTCTTAAATCTGCATCCTCCTCAGGGGTTGTCTTTCGAGGTCGCTTGTTTTTTTTCCGATGATCTACTAACGCATTATCACCTCGTTCCTCCCAACGATGAATCCAGAGCTTTACGGTTTTAATATTACAGCCGATGACTGCCTGAATGTTGTTTGCGTCCATCCCGTTGGACGACAAACTTGCGATTCTTCCACGCGTGGATGGATCGTAGTTCGCAAAAATATGTCGCTGCCCGTCCAATTGCTCGTCTTCAATCTCGTCAACCATTTTTATGTCAAAGTTGAGAGCCGAATGAACGTTCACATAAATAAACAGTCGTTGCAAATGAATAAATGTGAAAAAACAGACAAGCGACCGTGACTAATATAATGGTGTTATGTTCATGAAGCATTGTTATTCAGTGTCAGAGGCTACATTCACATTTAAAAAGCTTAAATGTTCTATTTCGTTAGAAACAAAAATAATGATTTCCGATACAAAAATATGTTCTATTGTATTTAATAGTTTTCCAACTTTCATATCATTGTTATGAATTTTGAAAATTGCGAGCCTTTTAAAAATCATAACCTAGTTGGGAATCAATAGCCTTCAATTGAGATATGAAAAGTAATAAAACAAGACTTATTCACAACCAGTTTTCAATGAATAACATATTTCACACAAAAATCATGTGTTTATTTTCCATTTCATTACAGGAGATGAAACCAATAGTCGTAAACGTAATTCCGGTATTCGATCGAAAAATACGATGTTATGAAACATTCACCGACATTGGATTCATTTCAATACGTAAAAAATCATTCATTTTATGTATATATATGTGGGTTCTGAAAAATTACTCATTGCACATTATGATTGAATAATTTTTTTGTAAGTGTTGGAATAAATCCAAGCACTAGTGGACATGATTCTGTTGACGAATAACTTCTACATCAAGAATCCATTGCGTAAAACATTGGGTTAATTTCTTTTCATAGCCTCTTGCAGTGGTATTGGTTCTGAAACGTGTCTATGAGCTTCGAAGGGTCAAAAATTCTTCGAATTCGTTACATGAGATGAAACCAATAATCGTAAACGTAATTCCGGCACTCGATCGAAAAATTTGATGTAAAAGGAAATTCACTGACCTTGGTTTCATCTCAATATGTGAAAAATCATTCATTTGATGCATATTTAAATGGGCTCTGAAGAACTAAATATTTCACATTACAATTGACTAATTTATTTTTTGGTTTTGGAATGAATCCAAGCACTAGTTAACATGATTCTGTCAATGAATAACTTTTACATCAAGAATCAATTGCGCAAAATATTGGTTTCGTTTCTCTTCATAACCTGGTGCAGTAGTATTGGTTCTAAAACCTGTCTATGAGTTTTGAAGGGCCAAAATCTTTTTGATTTCATTACAGGAGATAAAATCAATAATCGTAAACGTAATTATGACATTCGATCAAAAAATGCAATGTGAAGAAACAGTCACCGACATTGGTTTCATTTCGATTCGTCAAAAATCATTAAGTTTATACATGTTTATGTGGGCTCTGAACAACTAAATATTGCATATCACGATTGACTATTTTTTTTGTTGGTGTTAGAACGAATCGAAGCACTAGTGAACTTGATTCTGTTAATGAATAACTTTTACATGAAGAATTTAATTGCGCAGAACATTGGTTTTATTTTTTTTCAGAGCTCGGTCAATGGTATTGCGTCTGAAACCTGTCTATGAGCTTTGAAGGGTCAAAAATTTTTCGAATTCGTTATAGGAGATGAAATCAATAATCGTAAACGTAATTCTGGTATTCGATAGAAAAATATGATGTTAGGAAACATTCACCGACATTGGTTTCATTTCAATACGCAAAAAATCATTCATTCTATGTATATTTGTCTGAGTTCTGAAAAACTAAATATTTCATATTTATTATAATTAAATTTTTTTTGTTGCTATTGGAATGAATTTTAGCACTAGTGGACGTGATTTTGTTGATGAATAACTTCTACATCAAGAATCAATCGCGCAAAACTTTGGTTTCATTCCTTTTCCTAGTCTGCTGCTGTGACATTGGTTCTGAAACCTTTCCGTGAGCTTTCAAGGGCCAACAATTTTTTAAATCCATTACAGGAGATTAAAATAATTATCGTAAATGTGATTTCAGTATTCGATGAGAAAATGTTATTGGAAATACATTTAAAATACAATTAAGACAATCTATCAGTTGCATGAGAGGGGGGTCGACAACAGAAAAGTAGATACACGTTTTTCTCGGGCACGCTTGATATTTCGGGAAAACGAAGAGTTACACGTTGTTCTCTGATGAAAAGAGAATAATGTGTAACTTTCCATTTTCTTCAAATATCAAGCTTTTACATTCAAAATATCTCGATACCTGAAAAATTATTTGTTCCATGCGTAACAAGGCGCAACAAATTGAAGATCAGAGATCTCAAGAACGAAGTATCGCATCTCATGCAAATTTCTGTTTAGATAATTTTTTTCGTTGAGCTAGAAATGAAACCAAATAAAAGAACAAATAAAAGATCGTGCAATACAATACACTGTATAAAAGTGAAATGCATTTACCTTTATATTGGATTTATTTCATTTTATAGTTAAGTATAGGCGACTCAACTAATAGAACAGAAAAGATTGTTTTGACTGAAACGTCGTTTCAACATTCCATTCGTCACAAATAACCGTAAAAATCATATAAAAATACGTTGACATGATATTCAAAACATATTTTCATCGTTTGCCAAAAGTAAATATTAAATGTCATCTTAAGATACGAAAAATATACCAAAATTAGACGTAATATACATTTTTATTCCATACTGAATATTTATCAAATATAACTTTTTTATGATAAAATAACATTTGAAATAAATAACTTATAATTTCAAATTTTAATTTTATTTTTCAAAATCCTATTATTTTACACAAATTATTTTACCAGTTAGAGCTATTATCGATAGCTTTTCGTTTTTTCTTAGCTATTCTCAAGAATAGTAATTCTTTATAATCAGTCTCATTTTCTTCATCCAATCATTTAACAGAGTCACTGCGTACGTATTTTCACCCAAGTTTTACCATTTTTATTTTAATCCAAATGCAATACTTGTTTAAAGTAATAATTGGTTATACATATTTTTTACCACGATGCAGTCTAATTTATTAACAATTATGGAGGCCTTTGTTTATGAGCTCGTACAGTACAGCCCTCAGCAAAAAAAATACCGTCAACAAATAGTTTTATAATCTTCTCATTTTTGTAATGCATTTTTCACAAAATGGCAAAAGTTTAGATCTATAATTCCGTATTTCTCCAAATATTATATATTTTTTTACCTATTAAAAAAACATCAGCTGTTTTAACAAAATACTATGACAAAGACGTTATAATTTTTTTAAGACCCTCTGTACCACATTTAATTCAAATCGGTCTTCAGTTCTCAAGACACATTTGTGAAACAAGGCATATTTGTGAAACATATTTTTATCTGCAGAACTGTTTCGAAGCAGTGTCAGTACAGTTTCCGGAGTAAGTTTTTTAATATTGTATTTGTACTACACTTTTGTTTTAATTATTTAAAAATAAAAGTATATTTTAAAAATCGGTTACAACCATTTATCAAAAACTTTAGTCACGGATGACCCTAAAATTAATTTTTAAAAAGGGCTAGCGTAGTAACCACTGTCAAATAAACTACGAGACATGTGAAATCTTATCGCTAAGGATTTATCTCACTAGGCACAGAAAATTATAAATTCTCCTTCTACGATTTCACAACGTAAAAAAAATTGTTTTAAAAAACAAAAAACTCCCGATTGCTATAATATATATAACTTCATAAAAATATATTTTTATAAAATATTTATAAAAAAGAATGAAAGAAATTTCCAAAAAAAGATTTATTTTGAAACCCCCCCGCCAAAAGTAGATAGTAGTGAACTTGAAAAAGTGTGAAATAAAAATTGATCAGAAATAATACATATAGATAAAAAATCATTCAATTGGTTAGTGTAACTCCATCGAAATTCAATTTTTATGGTTAATGTTAATTGACGGTAGGATAAGTTATTTACATGCAAAAAATAAAAATCAAAAAGTAATTATCAAAGTTAAATAATTGTACGAAAAATGTAGATGATTAAAAAAATGTACAATTTACATAAAATTAACAAATGTTATAATTATAATCGAATTTCATTGTGGTCGGGAGACGTCTCCATTTCTCATTTAATGACTTAGAGACTTCTCCCGACCACAATTAAATTCGATTATAATTATAATATTTGATAATTTTATGTAAATTGTACATTTTTTTAATCATCTACATTTTTCGTACAATTATTTAACTTTGATAATTACTTTTTGATTTTTATTTTTCGCATGTAAATAACTTATCCTACCGTCAATTAACATTAACCATAAAAATTGAATTTCGATGGAGTTACACTAACCAATTGAATGATTTTTTATCTATATGTATTATTTCTGATCAATTTTTATTTCACACTTTTTCAAGTTCACTACTATCTACTTTTGGCGGGGGGGTTTCAAAATAAATCTTTTTTTGGAAATTTCTTTCATTCTTTTTTATAAATATTTTATAAAAATATATTTTTATGAAGTTATATATATTATAGCAATCGGGAGTTTTTTGTTTTTTAAAACAATTTTTATTTCACACTTTTTAAAATTCACTAGTATCTACTTTTGGCTTTTTTGGAAATTTATTTCATTCTTTTTTATAAATATTTTATAAAAATATATTTTTATGAAGTTATATACATTATAGCAGTCGGGAGTTTTTTGTTTTTTAAAACAATTTTTATTTCACACTTTTTAAAATTTACTAGTATCTACTTTTGGTGGTGGGTGTTAAGTTAATTCATTTTTTTAATATTTACTTCATTCTTTTTGTGAAACATTTAAAAAAAAATTAAATTAAAAAAATATATTTTTTATTATAAATGTTCATTTTTATAAATACAGCTTTTCTTCAGTAAACGTTCGTCGAATATATAAATCCAAAGTTTTGTTTTTCCCGATTTTATTGTGATTTTTTGTCAGATTTATATGTACTTCCATAAAAAGTTATCTTTTTTTTACACATTTTCTCCATTCTATGTTTGTTGAATTTATAAATTTAAAGTTTTGTTTTTCCCAACTTTATTCATTTTTTTGTCGGATTCATACTTAAAAGAAATACTGTTGCTAAGTTCGATTAGTTGAAAAATTGTAACCTATAATTTTTTAAACTTCACGTTTATGTATTTCTTTTTTAATTCAGTTTGTGTACGGAGTAATAATAACTTGTTTTTGTCAAACTGACACTCAAATAACTTGTTTTCTTTCAAATTTGTACTAATAAAATATTGACAAGTTCGCTCATTAAAAAAAATGATGTAATTTTCTATAATGCTATAAAGTTTTGTTAAAATTCACTTTGCGTGATGAAAAAATTAAACACGGTTTTATTTAGAAGCTCATTCTGTGTACGCACTAAAAAATAAAATTACTAATAAAATTTCACAAAAAATGTTATTGGAATCTTTTTATTAAAAATATAATTTTGTTCACTTGTACATTTGCTAAATTAAAAAATTTTAAGTTTTGTTCTTCCCAATTTGTTCGTTTGTCAAATTTACTATTAAAATCTATATATTGATCAGTCTACTTGAAAAAATAAAAAAAATCACTGTAACTTTCAATAACGCAATAAAATTTCATGTTTATATACTTCCGTTGTCGATTTCGTTCATTGTTGTTGCTTTGAGTTCGTAGCACTTTACACGGCTTTTTATTACTCTTATTTTTAAATTCACTTTGTGTGTCACGCAGTAATAAAAAATAGTAAATAAAAAAAAAATTAGAGTAAGAAAATCACTATAACACAAAACTTTATTATATTAAATATAAATAAAAATAATGATCGCAGCGAAACGCATAACCTAAAAAAAAGTCGAGAACTACCTTATCTTTCGATATGGCAAAATGAGTTTGAATGTGAATATTAATAATTTCAGCGAGTTTGCAATAGATTTTAACAAACTATGTCGAAGAACACTGTCTGCCACACACAGAAAATACATGCAATTATAACACAAAAAAAACAATATATACATGTATATAGACGAACTGTATAGACAGAGGCGCGCCGGTTCGGATTGAAATTAGCAATTTCAATTCAATTTCAAATGAAATTCGCACAAGGGTGTGAATTTGGCGATAGTCGAATAAGGGTCCCCTTTCGATATGGCAAAATGCGTTTGAATGTGAATATTAATAATTCTTAATTGTTTCAGCGAGTTTGCAATAGAATTGAACAAACTATGTCTAAGAACACTGTCTGACACACATGGAAAGTACATGCGAAAATTGGTCAAGACAGTTGTCACCGTTTCGGAGAAAAGTGGTGACAAAGAAATAGCCCCAATCAGCTGATCGCAGTGAAACGCATAACTCCCGTCTTTTTGCCCTGCGGGCAGTCGGGAGTTAATAACAAAGGCTGGGGTCACTCGTGACCCCAGTGTGTACCGTAAGGGTTTAATAAATTTTAACTTAATATTCTTAAAATTTTATACAATTACCTGTCCAAATATTCAGGAGAAGAAAAATGCACTGATGGCTAAAAAAAATTTATTTAAACAAACCATATTTTAAACCCTAGGTTCCTACATAGGCACAATTTGACCCTTGAAAAATCTACTTGTGGCTTACGGTTTTTTTTACCACTGCGACTGCAAATGGGAACCATAATTGGCGTCGATAATCCCGATTATTCCGTGGATGCCATCGACTTTAGAATCAAAAAACAGGTACGTTGTACGTTGTCCAAAAGGAAAAACCGACAGTCCTATAATATTTTCCCTCGCTGTAAGCTACCACGATGCGGCGCGCATCGTACGTTAATGTGTGTAAAATGGGGGCCGATACCTTAAAATATGTTTTAAACATTCAGCGATCTAGTATTGAAGGAGTAAATAAAAGCGATACCTCTTTTCCATAACGTTTATGTTGCATTATTGGACACCTGCTTCGGCTTTTCAATATTAAGATCTAAAAATATCGTCACTTTACCCCTTGTAGTTTGGTAAAACAAGTGTTAAAATTGGTTTTATATTATTTGTATCTTATAGTTTCATATGTGGAATTTATGGAACGGCCAAATTATAATAAAATAAAAAAATCAATAATATATCAAAAAATTTAATTTTAATCCATTTTTTAAATTTATCGAAAAATTAACTAAACTTATTTTCAAAACGTCAACTCCAGATAAACTAATCATTCGCCGGCATTGAACCTTACACCATTCGATTAGTCGACATTTGTACGATTGTTTGAAATAAAATTCCCAAAAATATTTATTCTGCAAAGAGTTTTGAGTTCGCAAAGTGGCCGAGGTCGAATTCTCCCCATGTATGAACGATATAATTGAAGAGAGTCATGTAGGAATCTAGAGTTAAAGGTTTTTACTGCCCTAACTCCCAAGTTATTATAATCTTACTGTGCCATGTCCCGAGGGCTGCTTTGTCGGTGACGAGCGGTACGATTTTTTATAATCACAATCTGGCCGCGGCGAGCTAGAGTTTGATCGTGAATGTTGCGGCGCTTCATTTGTCTGTGAATGATACCTATTTGCGGCATAGCATTTCTCGCTATCACGGGCGGTTCCAGAGTAAGATGGGAGAAGAGAGATATTCTAATAATGGAGATAAATTATTAGGGCGGATTTAAATTAATAGAGTAATGTATGCTACTAGTGCAGAAAAAAATTAATTTTATCGCGTGTCAAGTTGTCGCATGAGTCGAACGCTAATGGTGTCATTTTATATGAGTACGAGTGTAATAAAAATTATTTTTTTCCCCAACATCACGCATCCATTTTTTTGTGATTTATTTATTGAAAGTCCGATTCGATATTCAACAGCCGACTGAAATTTTATTACGTATTCATACGCATGAGAGTTGCGTTAAGGCAATCAACTACTTTAGATGTTTAAAAAAAAATTTTTTTTTTATTTAATAAATCGTTAGCATAATATGTTAAGAATAAACCCTGAAAATTTCAAAACGATATTCGGATTCCTTCTAACGGTATGTATATAAATGACAAAGACTATCCGCTCGACTCCCAAGCGCACTCAGGTACTTTAAACGTGTTTATATCGAAACGAAATTTTTTTAATTTGCGGGAATCATAACTCAAGAACTAATTTATGGATAACCTTCCAATTTGGAACACGTTTACATAATATAATTTATTAAAACATGAGCCTAAAGTTGGAAATATTAGATTGTTTAAAACATATTTATTATTGCAAAATGCCGGTAAAAAAATTATAAAAATCTATAATTTTTCAAACAGGTTTCAACATTAAATTATCGATTTTTTTTTTAAATTTAGGATCATTTTCGTAAAAAACCTCTCAAGAATGTTTAAAAATTTTTTGGACTATTTCCGATACGAATTGCGAACTGCACAATTCCCGCAAATCTACAGCGACGATGACACGCCAGGGGACACAGCGGATTACACCTTAATTAATGCATGAAATAACATGAAAAAATTACCAGAGATGTATGAAAACATGAATAAATTATTGTCAGAGTTGCTGAAATTTCCGTTTTTTTTCACAATATAAAAAAAATAAAAAAATCATGTAATTTCCGGTCTCCTAAAGTAGTTGCTCGCCTTAACATTGCATATCGCATGAATTGCGCTATATCCAAATTTATCATGTGTGTAAAAAACCGTATTACAAAATTTTAAGTATTCCTTTCACAAACTCTAATATTTTATAATTGAACTAATTTTTTATACAATGCGGTAAACATATGTTAACTAATTACTTTTTTGGGGGTGGAAATTGTTATAAGTTAATTAGCAACAATTAAATTGAAAGGGACAAAAGATATGATTAAAGAATTTAAATTACGGAAAAGATGAATAATTGAGAATTTACTCCAAAATAATTGTGAGAGAATGTTGGCACTCCAACTTGGTTAATTGGGCCCTGAAAAGGACCAATTTTGGCGTTGGTGGTGCCAAGGTCTTTGAAGAAGAAAGTAAAAACACAAATAAGTAGTCGACACGGTAGGTAGGTTTTAGTTTAAGGACGTTCACGAGTAAATCGATTTTCTATAGATTTTCTTAAAATTTGGATGACACATTATTTATAGCTTCCTTAATGTACTTGCAAAATTCTGAAGACCACGCCCGTACCAAAGTGAAGATATTCGTCGTTGAAGTTGGGAAATTTAACATGCAAGGTATAGGCGAGGCATGAGCTTGAGAGACATTTTAATTCATAGCAGTCACAATTTTCTATAGATTTTGATAAAAAACTGCATAATGATAGATATTGATATGAGGAACAAAATGTAAAAAAATAGAGATGCTCAGCCGTGTCGTTCATATGCAATGGCGATTCAAACCTATAAATTTGACGGTATTTTCGAGCGTGCCACGCCATGGAGGGGACGACGCTGTGGCGCAGCGGCAACGCTGCCGGGCGACGGTACGTAAGAGCAAGGGGGACGGGGGGGACTACACGCGTATGCACACTGTTATGGATTAATTTTCATGATATTCAACGATTTATCTCACAAAGAATTGCCAATTTAAGCATTTCTGGCTAGACATTTTAATGTATCATAAGAAAATGCATGCATCTCTCAATTTTGGAGACTTTTTAGGAATAACGACACTTTTTCTAAAAATAAGTTGTTCATATGAAAGTTCAACTTTGCAATCGAGATTATAAATATTAAAATGAGATATGAAAAATTATCAACAACTGAGCTGAAAGCACGAGGCAGTCAAGCAACGCTGCCAGATCTCCGCGTCGCTCTAAGGATACTTGTATTAGTGTATATGTATAGGGTGCGCCAGAGCCTTATTTGTATTAGTGCGTAGAGTCCGTGCTAAGAGTTTCGGAGTAGGGGGCGCGACGCGCGCTACACAGCGACAGTTGAACTAAGCCGAGCGTATGCCGAACTTTTGTCTCCGATTTTCATTCGTGAACGTCCTTAAATTTGCCTATGACCGTATATTATATGTAACAATGGTAATAAGCATAAGTGGCGATTTACAAAAAACAATGAAGCGTTATTTACAAGCATAAAAAAATAATATATATATATATATATATATATAAAGCATAAACTATGTAAAAAATAGAGAGAAAAAATAAAATAGAAAAAATGAAATGCGCAGCGGCCTAGCGATTAAATTCGCGGTTTTTTCGGCGGAGTTTGGAGTAAAGGCATGTTATGCCGTGGGTTTGTGGGTGGCCGCGTGGGGTGCGTCGGAATACGAGTCGGTATGTTCTCCGTTCCGATGGGTGCCTATACTAGAGCCTCCACTTCTCGGTAGACCTCTGCGTAAGACTCACCGCTGACGTCCACCTCGAACTCCTCTAGAGGATCGAAAAGCGATCTCTTTCCTTTCTTTACGAGCTCCGGGGTAGGAGGAGGGTTCTCTTTTTCGGGGGTTTTGCTCGGAGTGGGAGGTTGCGAACGTGGTGGCGGTGTGATTGGGAGAGGGGATAGAAGTGGGGGTGTCGGGGACCAATTTACGAGAGTATAGGGTTTAAAGGTTTTCAGCTCGATTGGTCGGGGGAGGGGAGAGGGATATTCCCTTCCTCCCTTGAGTCTTGGATCGTGTAATGCTTTTTTAGCTGCCTATCTTATCTCGTACTCCTTCCTTCTCCTCGCATCGCGACGGAGATAGGAAGGGGAAAAAACATTGTGAGGCATTCTGTTTCGGAAAGAACTGTGGAAACAGAATTAAAAGAAAAGAAATTAATTAAAAACGCCATTTTGATTTTGATTTTTGACCGGTAATTAAAAAAAACAAGAACAAGATTTATTAATTTTTACCCGTAAGTGGGGATAAAGAATTCTCCAGGTATGGCAGATCCCTGTAGGAGATTCTTAATCGAGGAAAGAATGTATAGGTATAGAGGATACCTGTAGTATTCTTTGATTGTGGAAAAGGAAAAAAATCAATAGATATATAGCAAATACCCATCAAAATAATAATTCTTTAATTGGGGCAAAAAGATATAGGTATAGAGGGACTACTTACCACGGGTACCGTGCCAGATAGTCCCCTGAACTCCAATTCTCTTATCACGGATACCGTGACGGAATACCTCTTTCACGGATGCCGTGTTGAAGTAGAGTGATTTTCTCGAGGCAAAAGCACCGGTATTTATGCAAATCCTTATGCATAGGGAGGATAGGGAAAAGTGGGAGTCTAAAAAATTAGCGTGAAAATGCTCGACTTCTTTCGAATTTTCGCTGGGAAGCTAAATTCAAAGAATCGAGCGTTCGCGCTTGAATTCGGAGTATTGGCTGCTCGAGCTTCGCGGGTGGAATGGGGAGCGAGGCGCCGCTTCAACGCCAGCGGTGCATCACGTTTTCTCGGGTGCCCGGTGGCGCGCTGTATTCGCGATTTTTTTTATGGCCGGGGCCCCGAAGTTCTCTCAGCACGATGATAAATATATATATGTATACACTAAGCTTAACCTATCTGACAGTTCGCGATGTTTAGTGTTTACATAAATTGGAAATGTAAGTGTAAGTGTAATTGTATGCGATTGACAACTATAAAGGATTATTACGCAAAAAAGGTATGAGTATTATTCTTAATAATTATTTTACGATTAATTAGGCGCATGCTGCATGTTTAAAATAATTATTATGTAGTGTAACGCTTTTTCCCGTCTAAGCGCTCAAATTAACATTCGATCTCGATAAAGCCTGGGCGCCAGTTTAAGATTTCTCTTAAACAAATTTATATGACATTATCAAGCACGAATGAAGTTATTTTTCCCGGCGATAGCAAGTTTCTACTGATGTTGGTAGAGGGGTGAGGTGAGTTGTACCAGAATAAAATCACACACCAAAAATTATACAAGTTCCGGAATTACAATTAATCTTTATTTAACAAATAAATTATTTGGATTTTAAATAAATAAACAATGAATAAATAATATAATTAATATAATCAATTGAGTTATTTCCGGAAAATTTTCTCTTAATTAACTACTTTCTCTCGGTACTTTTCTCATACTAATTAGTCGATCACAATCAGTTTCGTTAACCATCAATTTTACATAACATTCAATAATAAATCAATTCACATAAAATATTATAAAGATCGAAAGTTCACGACTTCATTCCATAATTAACCACGTGTAGGCAACGCCCTAATGTAATAACAATGTGACATTTCGATACTTTATTCTTTCTTAATTTAAGGACTCGTTTGGACTTATTGAAATTAGAATTCCTCTCGGCAATTCGATAATTATTGCAACGAAATTACGACGCGGAAGATTTTATCACGCGATAACAGATTTCAACAGAAAACTCCCAAACGCGAACGTACCCCGAAACAATATCGCTCTTTTAACTAAAAATTCTTATAAATCTCCAATATCAAAATAGAGCGCTCTTTATCTCAACAATAACAAAATTTAAAGCGAAACGACGGCTCACCGCTACAGTTTCCGTAGGTGGAAATCCGGACAAAGACCACGGAAATTTCCCCTCGATTATTCCGGCAACGTCGTATTTTTGATCGGGTTGGCGATGGCTTAAGAGAAGACGTCTGTCCTCGTTGCTGTCCCAAAACGAAAGTCACCGATAACTTATGGAAACGCGATTTTATAGTTTTGGGTCCTAGCCCCCTACCCTTTGCCTACTCGCGGGAATCTAGAATCTTCTCGATTTTTCGTCTCCTTTCCAACTCGCAAATTCGAATTTTGGTTGAGCGCTACGCTGGCGAACGTTGACCCTTGCCAGCCGAGTTTTTAAGAAGATTCACGATGCTGTTAGACGCACCTCTCGAAATTAGACAGCTCCGGGTGAGGGCTTCGAGCTAGCGACCCCTCTCGATATACTTTTCGCGTTCCATCGATGACAATTACGGCTGACCTTGACGCGGCCTATGCCTTCCCTCACGACGATACAACGATACTGACGACCAAAATATTCTTGATGTTTTCGCTGCATGAACCCGTCGTTCGCTCGTACGTAGTTCATAATAAAAATAATACAAAATAAAATTAATAATACGGAAATACGCTCGCATTTGGCTCTTATGGATTTTGCTCGAGAGTAATTCTTTAAAGAGAACAAACGTGTTCTCTCATGCCTTGCCGATATTTAGCTTTATATGACGTGGGCAAAATTACCACGTCACAACACCTCCCCCCCTATGAAAAAGGACGACCCGGCCGATTAAGACCGACGCCTCGCTAAAAAAAAATATATTTTTTTTTCTCAATAAATTAAATTGAAACTATTGTTTCAAGGCACGCCCACACTCGAGAAAATCCACAAAAGCCATGTCTTAAGTCAAAATAAATAAAACATAATGTCAAAATCAATAAAATTAAACATGTCAAAATCAATAAAATTTCCAATTACCGAGTAGACTGGCTGGTTTCCTCCACCCAAACGAGACTCCTCCCCTCACCACAAAATAAATAGGACAAAACAAGGAATCAACAGGGAATAAACAAATAAAACATATTTCCAAACATAATCA
This sequence comes from Rhimphoctona megacephalus, assembly GCA_963989365.1. Taxonomy (NCBI): domain Eukaryota; kingdom Metazoa; phylum Arthropoda; class Insecta; order Hymenoptera; family Ichneumonidae; genus Rhimphoctona; species Rhimphoctona megacephalus. The sequence goes on along the minus strand of OZ022415.1, from coordinate 48,942,627 downwards.
ATCAGCTAAGGGTTCCAAGTATGATTTCAAATCTTCTATCGCAACTTGGAATATTCTCCCCCCTCTCTCATCCTGTACCTCATACACCACGGGCGATAGTATTCGCACGATACGAAACGGACCCGAATATTTGGTTGCTAATTTCGCCGCGATATTTTGGGCTGCCGACGATAAAATTCTTTGTTTTCGCAACACTAAATCTCCGATTTTAAATGTTCGATCGCGTCTGTGTTTATTATATTGTAAAGCTTGGCGTTGATAAGCTTCCTCGAGATCATGCGTCACCCTCGCTCTCAAATCACCCAATCCACGCATTCTCTCCGACCAATCTTCAAGCGGTAACATTTCGATTTCTACCGCATTTTCTTCCCGACGACGATAATAATTTTGAGGCTTGGGCTCACGACCGAAATTTAAAAATGCAGGCGTGTTTCGAATCGACGTGTGATGTGCGGTATTAAATGCAAAACGAAATTCGGACAGATGAACGTCCCAGTCTCTATGATCGTTTCCGAAGAACGGTACTATCATCGTTTTAATTACCCGATTTACACGCTCGACCGGGTTAGCCTGAGGATGATATGGCGGTGTAGTGGTGTGATAAACACCTCGATCTGCGATTACCGATTTCAAGTGATTATTATTGAATTCTGTACCGTTATCAGTTAATACTACTTGAGGTGTACCCCAACGCGAAAAAACTAGTTCTTCCAATGCTTCACCTATTTTCTTTCCGGTAGCTCGTTTTAATGGAACAACCTCAATCCATTTTGTAAATAAATCTTGAATTACGAGAACGTAAACATTACCGGAACGACTAGGCGGAAACGGTCCCATAATATCCATGGCTACTACTGACCATGGATATTACTACTGAACATGGCTCTTCCACTACTCTACGACCCATAAGACCGAGAGGCGGTAGTTGTTCTACCTTGGCTCGTTGACAAACTCCACAATGCTTCACATACCGAGATACTTCTCGAAACATTCGTGGCCAGAAATATGAGTGAAAAACTCTTTCATAAGTTTTCTGAACGCCAAGGTGACCCGCTTGACCCTCGTCATGACACTCACGCAACACCTCTCGACGAGCGTAACGTGGCACAACGAGTTTCCACTCAGAATCATCTCCATCGGCAATCACACGACGAGCTATACGACGACAAATATAAAGTCGACCCTGTCGAACTTTATAATTCGGAAAACGCCCAGGTTTCGCTAATACGTCCCTGAGTCTTCGATAATACCAAGGATCATCCGCTTCCGTTACCGGTCGCGGCGCGTTTCCTACAGGTAGCAAATAATTTGGCTGAGACGAATCCCTCACCAAACTCACGATAGCTGGTTGTTCTTTTTCAAACATCCGAGACAAAGCATCAGGCACATGATTAAGCGCACCTTTACGATACTTGATCTCGAATTTATATTGAGCTAATTGTAAAGCCCACCGAGCTAATCGACCCGTTGGTTCTTTCAAATTTCTCAACCCCCGTAAACTATGATGATCCGTAATCACGGAAAACTGGTATCCTTCTAAATAAGCTCTAAATTTCTTTATCGCCCAAATTATTGCTAAACATTCTTGTTCCGTCGTAGTATAGTTTCTTTCGGCCGCCGAGAGTGTTCTGCTAGCGTACGCGATAGGATGTTCGATACCGTCAATTTCCTGAGTTAAAACCGCGCCTAAACCTGTCATGCTCGCGTCAGTTTGCAAAACAAATTCAGACGAAAAATCAGGACAATTTAAAGTTGGTGGATTTGCAAGAGCATCTTTTAATTTATCGAACGCGTTTTGTTGTTGTTTACCCCAAACCCACTTCTGAGTCTTTTTTGTTAAACGCGTGAGAGACTCTGCAACTTCCGCGAATTTAGGGATAAATCGACGATACCACGAACTCATACCTAAAAATCGACGTACCGGTTTTATACTTGTGGGCACCGGAAACTCTTTTATCGCACGCGTTTTCTCCGGATCTACCTGTAATCCTTCACCATTCACGAGAAAACCGAGATATTTCACTTCGCGACAGCAAAATTCGCATTTTTCCGGATTGATCTTTAATCCTGCGCTCACTATTTTATCAAAAACGCACTTGAGCCATTTTAAATGCTCTTCAAATGTCTCAGTAACGATAATAATATCGTCTAAATACGCGAATGCGTGAGGTTCCATTTCCGGTCCAATAATTCTATCCAATAATCTCTGAAAAGTCGCGGGAGCTCCGGTAAGACCGAACGGCATTCGTTTAAATTGAAATAATCCACGACTCGGTACGGTAAAAGCAGTTATTTCTTTCGATTTTTCCTCCATTGGGATTTGGTGAAACGCGGCACTAAAATCAATTGTCGAAATATATTTTGCCGAACGTAAGCGATCTAAAATTTGCGACATATACGGTAGAGGATACGCGTCTTTTTTCGAAACGTCATTAACTTTTCGGAAATCTAAGCAAAATCGATATTTATTATTTGGTTTCCTTCTCATGACGATCGGACTAGACCAATCACTGCGAGATGGTTCGATTATATCCTCCTCTAATAAACGATCAATTTCCTCGTAAATTGCTTCTCGAATAACAGGAGTTACCGGATAATATCGCTGTTTTATCGGTCTTGCGTTACCGACATCGATAGAATGCTTAATTAAATGAGTTTTTCCCGGAACGGTACTCAAAATCTTAAGCTCTTTTTCCAAAAATGACACAAGACGAGAGCTTTCATTACGGTCTAATTCAGAAATTCCGAGTAAAATATTAGCTTGCTCCGGACTATCACATGCTAGGTATTGAAATTCGCGTTCCGGTTCTCCACTGAAAAACCAAACACGTTTTCGATGATCGGTCACCACGCCCAAGTTATCTAATGCATCGAGACCGAGAAGCAAAGGGACTGGTAAATCCGTATGCACTCGACCTATCAAAATACTCTCGCGATCTCGTAACTTGCACGGAAACTCAATTTCTTCGTTACAAAAGATTTTCTGGTTATTCGCGATCGTACTTGAACGCGGTGTAATCTTCCGACGTGATAATCCTAAACGAGCAGCTACTAATAACATTTCTTCACCTAAAAATGTGTTAGTCGAACCACTGTCAAATATGGCTGGCAAAATATGCCCCAAAATACTCACTTTAACTAATAACAGTGGCCGAGATTTAGTTCCATTAATCGGGCTACACAAATACTCTCTAATATGTGCTGGTAATTCAAAATCCTTGAGGGTATCACTAACGCCCGGGGTCCCCCCTACCCTCACTGACGTTCCCCGGTCGAGTTTTCCTTGCACGTGTGTGGATCGCGAATCGTAACATCTTTAGTCCCACAACGATAGCAATATTTTTGACGCGGCGCGAGACAGGTGGAAGCTCGATGATTTTCACCTCCACAATTCCAACACCGAAAGTCATCTCTCAGAGAACGATCGGCTGGCTTCGGAGGAGGTTGAGAAGCAGTTTTCTTTACGAAAGACTTTTTCCCTTGTTTTTTCTTATTTATGGGACCATTGTTCAATACATTCGGTGGCGGTACAGATTTGTCGACATTAGCGATATTAGCTAAAGTTTTATTATTTTCTTTCGTCGACTGTGGTGGCGAGCGATACGCGAAATCGGGGTGTAAAGCCCTTTCCGGTGGCGGAGGAGGCTGACGATATTTTTCGTCTTCCACACTCTGCTCAATTCCTCGCGCACGAGTCTCGAGATCGTTAAAATCATGTACCGTACTGAACTGGATAAACATTTTTAAACTAGAATGCATATTTTTCCAAACATACATTAGTTGTTCTTCAATACTCAACAATGGTCTCACTCTTTCCATCATAGCCCGCATACACGTCAAATAAACCGGAAATGGTTCGTGAGCCCCTTGCGTTCGTTTATAAATTTCATCCCTCAAGGCCATCTGATAATTAGGACTCCCGAAACGATTCCTCATAGCTATCTCGAGATCGTAAAACGTATTAAAATTCGCACGATTCGTTCGATACCACCACAAAGCTGTATCGCGAAAGAAAAACTCTAAACAATCTAACAAATCGTGATCACTAGCCGGAAGCATGCGTCGACCTCTCTCGATAAGCAATAAAAAATTCTCGACATCTTCACCAATTTTTCCCGAAAAATTTATTCCCCATTTTCGAAGCATTTCATAGGTCGAACGCATTGCTGAAACTTCCGGTAACGAACTAGAATTAACACGAGGCGAAGAATGTGTCGGTAAATTAAAATCTCTACTATTATTTTCCATAAAACGATTATTTTGAACAAATTCTCCCGAATCACGCGTCGATGGTATCGTAACACGAGCTTGTGTCCCTATGGGAGCCATATTTTCATTTCTTGTTCGTGGTTCCTCCCTTAAATCCTCTGTTAATCGCGGTTGACGGTAGATTACATTTTCCGAATTATTTATAATTTCATTACTAAAAGGATTAGTTAAATTCAAGGGTTGTGCATTATTCTCGTTATTATCGCGCGTCCCGTTTCTTGTCACCGTTTCGATTCCACTATCCGGCAATCCCCGCGATAGATTTGATTCGCACAGCTGATCGCGCGAAGTCGAGGCTCGAGCGTCAACGGTTACCGGCACACGCGTCTCGGTGGTGTATGACGTAGCGGAAACATTTTCACGAAATCACGAAAACGATGCAATAAACGAAAATTTTTCGCGATTACTAACGAACCCGAACCGAGAAGAAAAAATTATAATCTTTTTAACGAAACCAAATCGACAGAGAAAGGAAAGGAAGGAAAAAAAAATATATATAGATTCGATATCCACGAGCGAAAACACGAGAAAACACGTATTACAAAATTTTCGTATCGAGACTCTACTGTATAGTAATATTATCGAAGTCGTGTGTACGAAGTCTCGTGTTACGTTTCTCACACACTATTCTCTCTCTCTCCCTTTCTCACTTACGCGCGGCGCTCCCAAAACACGTATTCTCGTGACGACGCTCTCACACACGGCACTCGCGATACGCACACTCGCGTCGAGATACCGGCACTTCTCGAAAACAATAATACGTTAGGATGACCCGTTGGTGAGGGCGAAAAACAAAATATATAAAATTCACGAAATTATGATGACCCGTTGATGAGGGCAATATCCTAAATTCCTACCCGCGAATTTACGTAGGCCCGTTGGTGAGGGCAAAACAACGCGAAAAAAAATATATAATGGCCCGTTGGTGAGGGCTAACAAACGCGAAAAAATTTTATTACGAAGGCCCGTTAGTGAGGGCGAAAAAACGCGCACAAAACTTTTCACTGGCCCGTTGGTGAGGGCAATACACCATATAATACAAGCCCGTTGGTGAGGGCACAGGATGAGAGATATTCTTTATTATTATCAGGTCTTTTGCCAGAAACAATATATATGCCGATTGCTCACGTCAAACATATATTATTTAGTCATACCCAATTACAATAAATAAAATTATCAAAATGTCAATTGTTGAAAAATACAAGTCAGGAACTCAATAAAATCTCAATAATTAAAATTCTCAAAAATCAGTAATTAAATACTCAATAAGTAAAATATATTTTTAAAATAGTCAATAAAGCCAAACTAATAAATTAGACAGACAAATAAATTAATATAAATAGATGAGCCTCGACAAATTCTTTCCTCCAGCAAAATCGCCCCGATATGTTACCGAGCTGAGTCTTCGCTCGTAGCAAGGTCAAGACAACAAAAAAAACGGAGCAATATTCACGAATTCCTCTGAGAATTGAAATCAATAATAAATAAAACTTACAAGATTTTTATTCTCGTCCTTCTCACTAACTCGCCTCTCAATAATCCTCGAAAACTTCGTTCCAAATCGATATGAATTCCTGAACTTATAATTCAGACTGTTCGCACGCAAATTTTTCCACCGCTTTTTGACCGGCTTGGGAGACACTGAGGCCTTCTTCGTTACGCGCGAGAACAGCGCCGATCTTTTCTCTAATTCACGCACAGTGGCGCTAATGTGTGGCCCTTACCCGAAATCCTCGCGAAGCGAGTATCAAGGACACAACAACACTAGTACAAAGACATGCCACACACTGACTATTCGTATCGACAATTTTCGAACTCTTTCGAGAATAATACAAACTGATATGCAATACGAGGGACAAAGACAGAAGACAAAATAATACAATATGAAATTTGACGGTTAACATCTGATCTTGACGGATTATTTTCTCGAGATAAATAAAATTTTTCTTTCAGAATTTTTAAACAGATTTTTGCTCGAGAAAATTTATTCTTTTCAAATAAAAAAATTAATAATTCCAGATAATTTTTCTTGTCATAATTAACTTTAAAAATTAATTTTAGTGCGATTATTACGGGACATTCAGTACAACGCGTGCCCCACGTTGGGCGCCAAAAATTTGTAACGCTTTTTCCCGTCTAAGCGCTCAAATTAACATTCGATCTCGATAAAGCCTGGGCGCCAGTTTAAGATTTCTCTTAAACAAATTTATATGACATTAACGAGCACGAATGAAGTTATTTTTCCCGGCGATAGCAAGTTTCTACTGATGTTGGTAGAGGGGCGAGGTCAGTTGTACCAGAATAAAATCACACACCAAAAATTATACAAGTTCCGGAATTACAATTAATCTTTATTTAACAAATAAATTATTTGGATTTTAAATAAATAAACAATGAATAAATAATATAATTAATATAATCAGTTGAGTTATTTCCGGAAAATTTTCTCTTAATTAACTACTTTCTCTCGGTACTTTTCTCATACTAATTAGTCGATCACAATCAGTTTCGTTAACCATCAATTTTACATAACATTCAATAATAAATCAATTCACATAAAATATTATAAAGATCGAAAGTTCACGACTTCATTCCATAATTAACCACGTGTAGGTAACGCTCTAATGTATTTCTCTTAATAACAATGTGACATTTCGATACTTTATTCTTTCTTAATTTAAGGACTCGTTTGGACTTATTGAAATTAGAATTCCTCTCGGCAATTCGATAATTATTGCAACGAAATTACGACGCGGAAGATTTTATCACGCGATAACAGATTTCAACAGAAAACTCCCAAACGCGAACGTACCCCGAAACAATATCGCTCTTTTAACTAAAAATTCTTATAAATCTCCAATATCAAAATAGAGCGCTCTTTATCTCAACAATAACAAAATTTAAAGCGAGACAACGACTCACCGCTACAGTTTCCGTAGGTGGAAATCCGGACACAGACCACGGAAATTTTCCCTCGATTATTCCGGCAACGTCGTATTTTTGATCAGGTTGGCGATGGCTTAAGAGAAGACGTCTGTCCTCGTTGCTGTCCCAAAACGAAAGTCACCGATAACTTATGGAAACGCGATTTTATAGTTTTGGGTCCTAGCCCCCTACCCTTTGCCTACTCGCGGGAATCTAGAATCTTCTCGATTTTTCGTCTCCTTTCCAACTCGCAAATTTGAATTTTGGTTGAGCGCTACGCTGGCGAACGTTGACCCTTGCCAGCCGAGATTTTCCGAAGATTCACGATGCTGTTAGACGCACCTCTCGAGATTAGACAGCTCCGTGTGAGGGCTTCGAGCTAGCGACCCCTCTCGATACACTTTTCGCGTTCCATCGATGACAATTACGGCTGACCTTGACGCGGCCTATGCCTTCCCTCACGACGATACAACGATACTGACGACCAGAATATTCTTGATGTTTTCGCTGCATGAACCCGTCGTTCGCTCGTACGTAGTTCATAATAAAAATAATACAAAATAAAATTAATAACACGGAAATACGCTCGCATTTGGCTCTTATGGATTTTGCTCGAGAGTAATTCTTTAAAGAGAACAAACGTGTTCTCTCATGCCTTGCCGATATTTAGCTTTATATGACGTGGGCAAAATTATCACATCACAGTAGATAATACAAAAATATAATCTCGCTGATAGGTGAGGTTATATTTTTTGTTTCGGGATATTTTCCCTATTCATAAATTAGAAATAGATGCATCGCATTAATTTATGCTTGATTTAAGGAGGCTATAATAATTATACTAGATTAATTATTTTTCCGTTATGTTTTCAAGTTTTTCTATGATTCCCGGGGCTTTCTACGGAGAAGCAGATTACCCCGGTAAGTTGTTAATTCCATTTAATGCACATGATTTTTTCTAATTAGATTATAGGTACATTAAATTATTTCTTTCTTTCTTTTTTACAGGTTTAGAGAAAAATCAAGGATTCGACGGAAAAAGATGTGCGTCGCTGAAAGCGGCATACAACACATATATTCCATTACACTAAGTTCTAACACCTAAAACCCCGACCCTCTAAAGGTAAACTATTAAAACGATAAATTAAGAATTTTATCAGTTAGACTTAGGAAAATTAAATTGCAACAACAATTTTAAAATTTGTCTTACCAGCGAGTCAGCCGATTTATGCTTGTCGCCGTTTATAACGCTGCAAGCTACATGGACCAAACATAAGATGTTATTTATTGTAAGTGGTAATAGTCACATAGAAAACCATCACAGCATATTTTACGACCGGCACTGCTTTTCTCATCGAATTTTAAAATTTTTTCCCCCATCTTCTTAACATTTTTTTTCTTGCGGGTTTCCGCAGAGTTTGCAGATTTGCTTTTATTTTTTTTTTTTCAACGATTTCGCCTTCTTGTGTAACGAATAAATTTGCTAAGTACATAGCATCTTCTGGATAGACAAACAAATATTAAAGAATAACTTTTCGTCCGATAACTGCCGTTGTGTATAATTTAAAAAATTGAAAGTAATAAAAAAAATAACATATTCGAATATATAACAGTGTAGCAGCTCTTAAAATTTTTTATTATATTTTTTTTACGATTCCTCACCAAATATTTTTTATTTTTGCCATCGAACGGCTGCCTCATTTAAGTAAAAAAAGCGTTAAAAAAAATTTTCACATGTTTTCGCATAATGCTATCTACAGTTCACAATTCTCCTACATAAAATCACTTTAATAAATGACTTTTTCCATTGCGGATAAAGCTGTTCATGATAAATTAATCCAAGAACCCTGACGTTATCTTGTGTCCGCGAATACCATTACATGGTTAATGAGTTATATTTGACGAGTATTTAGGAATATTGCCAAGGTAGAGTAAATCTAATTCGAAAAAGTCATTACATAAATGAAAACTATAAAAGCATTAAGAGTCAAATACTTTAAAATATATAAACTTATAATAGAAAATCTTTCAATTATTATAAAATACATTTTTTATATAAAAATAATATGAATACAAAATAATTATTAAAAAAACAATATAAAAAAACATTCCAAACTAAATAAATTTTATAGTAAAAAAAATTACGCCTAAATACTTGGCGATTTCGTTACCATGAGTGATACAGTATGTTAATTAAAAAAAAAACTCCCCAAGTACTTCGTCTGAAATTTTTTTCTATTTCATTATTTTCATTTAGAATTTTTTATTTATCGGGTTTTTTTAATACTTATTTTTTATTATTATTCTTGTTGTAAAATAACTTTATTTTCAATTAATTTAACGAATTTTGATTAGAGGTTAATAGGTTTTTAAGTATTTGAATATTAATGCTTTAATAGTTTTAATTTATTTAATTACTTTTTGTGAAGTTTAGACTTAATTTTTGGTCGGGTTTTCATTTGCATGTTTTGTGAGATTATGATTTGATTGGTAAATTTTTTAAAAATTATCTTATAAAATTTTGTGTGGGTTTTGTGATGAGAAGGCGATTTGTTGCAGGAATCGAAAAATTGTATAGATAAATGAGAATTAAATGGCACGAATTATCATTAACTTACCGTTAAACTCCAATACCTTTCCGAAGCATTTTTCTCTATCCTATGGGAGTCTTGCCTCAACATTTTTCTTTATTCCTTTTGGTAAAAACGCACAGCCCAAAATATCAATTTCTTTCGATTCAGTCCAGAAAATTAGTGCATACATTTCTCCATATCTTTTAGTACTAAAGAAAAAGTGTGTGAGTACCGCAGTATTCAGAAAACATTAATAAAAACAATTTATATACAAAACCATCCATTTAAAATTTTCCATACGTAATTATTTAAATTTTTCATAGCCATTTTTTATGTCATTGAGGGGGGTGAGGGGGTTGGTTGGGATTGGGGGGAGTGGGGGGGGGGGTAAATAGATAGAAAAAATAACAGTTTGACAAACTGTTCGTTTCTGAAGGACATAAAAAATTCAGTTATGTATGCCCAACTACATTGACGAAATATTAATTACAACTACTTTTATAAATGGGTCATTCCATGTCAAATCGACCAATGGTCGGAATCGACCCCTTTGGATTTGTATTAATTCTTGTCAGGAGTTTTCTTTTATCGTAAAACAAAGTCCTGCCAAAAGAAAAAAAATTAAAAATTTTTTTTCTATAGTTATGCGCAATTAAAATTTTCACCATTTTTCTAATTTTTCAAGTTAATTTTTTTAATATCTCAAAAACTACCATAGTTAGAAAAATGGGCTTGGGTTTGTTTTAAAGAGGATATTTGGGACTGTGAATAAAAAAATATTTTTAAAAAAATTTACGTATAATACTGATTTTGCAGAATTTTGAAATTTCAAAAATCATAAAAATCGAAGTTCAGTATTAAATTTTTGGCTAAATTCTTTTATATAAACCCTTTAATTGATCCAAAAATATCCTGAAATTTTCAAGGGGGTGTTTTTTTTAAATATTAATTTTTGAATTTTAATAAAAACAAAATTTTTTTCTTGTAACTTTTAAATAAAGTAAAGTTAAGCAAATATTTAGTTTTGTGATTTTGAGCAATAAAAAATTAAATCTATGACATAAGCATGTTAAAATAATAACATAATTGAAATTACTTTTTTTATTTATGTGGTCTCAGTTTGAGACTAGAGACATGGAGAATAGAGATCTCTAGAGAGGTCTCTATAGGGTCAGATATCATCGAGAATAGAGACCTCTAGAGAGGTCTCTATTCTCCATGATAGTTACACTTATAGAGATCAGTGAATTTATTATTATTAATGTACTAGCAGCCCCCTGGTACAGGCAAATAAAAATAGTTCATTTATTTTTTATTTCTTAAATACGTACCAGGTACTTCGAAAAGGATTGAAAAAAAAATTTACATAAAATCTTCAAAACATAAAATACCCCTAACAAAGGGTTAAATATATGCCGGATGTTTAATTCCTGAAATACGTTTGAGGTACTTGGAAAAGAATAAAAAAAAGTTTAAACAAAATCCACCGTCTAGAACCCACGCCTAATAAGGTGTTAATTTTTTTATAGTTAATAATTTCTAAAGTCATAGAGTTTCATGATTTTTTATTTCTCTAATAACTTTTAGATACTTGAAAGAGGAATAATAATTTTTTTTAAAAATATCTACCAATCAGAATGTAGCTTGAAAAGATGGTAAATTTTTTAACACTTTTAATTTTCACATGTTATAGAATTGCTGGATTTATTAGTCCTGAAATACGTTTGAAGTACTCGGAAAAGGATAAGAAAGAGTGTAAACAAAATCGACCGATCAGAACCCACCCCTAACAGGTGGGATTTTTCAATATCTTTAATTTTATAAATTTATTGAGTTTTCGGGATTTAATATTCTAAATTAATTTCAGGCACATTAAAAAGGATATAAAAAAAATTTACACTAAATTTAGAAACAATAAACCACTCCTAACAGAGGGTAAATTATTTAATATTTAATATTTTAATAAGTTATAGAGTTGCCGGATTTTTCATTCCTGAAATACGTTTGAAGTACTTGGAAGAGATTAAAAAAAAAGTTAAACAAAATGCCGTCTGTAACTCACCCTTATTTTGAGATTAAATTTTTTATATTTTATTTTTTCTAAAGTCATATAGTTCCCAGATTTTTTATTCTATAAATACGTTTAAGGTTATTGAAAAAGGGTTTAAAATAATTTTCAACAATATCTACATATCAGAATCTACCCCGAAAAAGGTTAATTATTTATTATTTTTAATTTTCTAGCTACAGGGTTTCCGGATATTTTAGTCCTGAAATACGTTTGAGGTACTTGGAAAAGTATTAAAAAAATTTATTAAAAAATCTACCATCCATAACTTCTCTCTAACAACGGGGAAATTATTATATTTTTTCCCCAAAGTTATATATTTTTCGGAATTTTTTTATGAAATACATTTCAGGTACTTAAAAAAAGATTTTTTAATTTTTTTTAAAACTCCACCGTCTAGAACCTATCCTTAATAGGGGGTTAATAAAAAAAAATATATTATTGCCAAAGTCATAGAGTGCAGGGATTTTTTATATTGGGAATAAATTTTACGTATTTGAAAAGGGATTTAAAAAAATTTTTAAATAAAAATGCCAATCACAATTAACCCCAAAAAGAGGGTGAATTATTTGGTATTCTTAATTTTATTAAATTATATATTTCCCGAATTTTGTATTCCTGAAAAACGTTTGCGGTACTTGAAAAATTAGTAAAAAGATTTTTAAAAAACTATGCAAAATATCACTCTCCCCTAACAGGGGGTAAGTTAAGAGATACATTAAATTTTCTGAAGTTATAGAGTTACTGAATTTTTAATTCCTGCAATATGTTTGAGGTACTTGAATAAGGATTGAAAAAACTTTAAACGAAATCTACTGTCCAGAACTCAGTCATAAAAGATGCCAATTCAAATCCGACAAAAAATTAAGTCTAAACTTTAGAAAAATAAATTAAAACTATAAAAGCATTAATTATAAAATACATTAAAGCCAATTAACCTCTAATAAAAAATCTTCCAGTTTATTAAAAATATAGATGTGCTACAGTACAGTTATTCTACACAAAAATAACAAGAATAAAAAATAACAATGAAAAATAATTCTTATACAAAATAAAATTTTAAAATATTAAAATTATATAGAAATAAAATTTCTGACTATGTACTTAGTGAGTTTGTAACCATTAGTGAATTAAGCAAATTGAATTAAATTAAGCACATTGTATGAATTGATAAAAAAAAACTCACCAAGTACTTCAGCAGAATAATTTTTTATCTAATTTTGTATTTAAACATTTTTTTTCTATCCGAATTTTTTTTTATCATTATTTTTTATTGTTATTCTTTTTATGTAAAAGAACTGTACTGTAGTACATATATATATTTAATTAATTGGAAGATTTTTTATTAGAGATGAATAGGCTTTAATGTATTTTACTGTTAATGCTTTTATAGTTTTAATTTATTTTTTTATAGTTTAGACTTAATTTTTGGTCTGATTTGAATTGGCATCTTTTGTGGGATTATGATTTCATTGACAACATTTTTGTGGGGTTCTCCTATAAATTTTGGAGATTTGATATGAATGTGAGAATTTTTGCAAGGTTGGTTTTTTGGGCGCAATTCTCTTTCATAACTTTTTAATAGGATTCACGTTCAGAAGAAGATTTTTTACCGGAACAAGTATTTGGGGTGAATAAATGTACTTGTATAAACTTTTTTTACAGCATATATGCAGTTTTTTTTTGGGGATTTGTTGACTTTTTATATTAAATTTATAGCTTTCCAATTAAACATGTCTATGATGTGTACGTAACTGAGTGATGTAAAAGAATAATTTTTTTTTTCGGTATTGCAGCAAAATATGGTAACATTTTATCTCTACTATATTGAGACTCAAAATGCAATGTTAAATATTCATCTAAGAAGTATTCAAATTAAATCAATCTTTGCAATTAAACTTCAATACTTATAAAATTATTAGATTCCTTAAAACGTACAGTAGTTCTGAGAAGATACGACGCATTAAACAATAACGAACAAGTAAAAAATATAATTTTTGGTAATTATGTACAAAAAATAAAAAAAAAATATTACACCTAAACATCCATGCCAACAGATCAACAGATCGGAAAATATTATAAAAAAAATTATGCCGAATAATTACTCCAAAGAATACAGGTAGAATCGTGTTGTTTCCTATAAAATTGTCTTGTAGCACTCGCATGTAAATGAAAAAGGAATAAAAAAAGTTTAAACAAAATCTACCGTCCAGATCGCACCCTTAACACAGGGTAAATGATTTAATATTTTTTATTCACCCAAGTTATACAGTTCCCTAAATGTTAATCTAGAAATACGTTTAAGGTTATTGAAAAAGGAATAAAAATAATTTTCAACGATATCTACATCTCAGAATCTACCCCGAAAGAATGTTAACTATTAAATATTTTTAATTTTTTACAGTTACAGGGTTTCTGGAATTCTTCTTGGAGAGAGAGAGAGCGAGAGAGAGTGAGAGAGAGCGAGAGAGAGAGAGAGAGAGAGAGGGGGGGAGGGAGAGGGGGGAGGGGGAGAGAGAGAGAGAGAGAGAGAGAGAGAGAGAGAGAGAGAGAGAGAGAGAGCAATTATGATTTGATATGACAAATAATTTCCTTTTTTATTTTTTATTTTTTGAGAGAGAGAGAGAGAGATTTTATTAATAAATATTGTTCTGACTAATACTAACTTTTTTTAATTTTTCGTTGAATCTGGTTTCTTCGGCGAAGGTGCTTCTCCGCTTTTTTTCGTTTTTTTTCTCAATGAACGAATTTCCGTACTTTCCATTTTGAATTCTCTAAATATTCCAATATTCTTTTTCTTCTTTATTTCTTTGGACTGGATCCCGCCTGTGTTTTCAATCTTAACTTTGTCTCGTCAATCACCAAATTGCCAATTTTTTTCTGACTAGTCAAAAATTTTTACTATCACATTAGCGATCGTGAAAATTACATATCAAGTGAAGTGAGTACTTCACTCGAATCCGATTCACGATCGTATAATTTTTGACGGCTAGTCCGTCATAAAATTTTCGTTTTAGGGAGTGACAAATGTAACAAAAAATATTTGTCAACGACATAAACGAATATTTCAACATTGTGATACTGAAGATAAGAATATTATATAATTAAAAGAGCCGCTGATTGACGACAGACAATAAAAAATAAAAAAGTACGGAAATTCGTTCATTGGAAGGAAAAACGAAAAAAATCGGAAAATTACATTCGCCAAAGAAACGATATACAACGAAAAATAAAATAAAGTTAGTATTAGTCATAACAATATTTATTAATAAAATCTCTCTTTCTCTCTCAAAAAATAAAAATTAAAAAAGTAAATTATTTGCCATTATAAGATATGGCTAAAATCATAATTTCTCTCTCTCTCTCTCTCTCTCTCTCTCTCTCTCTCTCTCTCTCTCTCTCTCTCTCTCTCTCTCTCTCTCGTGATTATCGCGATCAACTAACTATAGATATTAAAAAGGCGAAGAATGACTATAATATGGCCAAACTATGTTCTCTGCGTGAGCCGGCTTCTTTGTGGAGGGAATTAGGGCGCTTGGGATTGATGAAAGTGAGTATGAGTTCACCTTTAAATTTTTTCGAACCGGAGAGTTTAAACTCATACTATTGTTCGATTTCTTGCTCTGATCATGTGTATACTCGCAATGAGGTTTTTAATATCTTATCGTCTCTTCCACGTGGCCAGCATGTATTTTCATTTTGCGAAGTTCATGATGATGCAATTATTAAACAAATTGACGCACTATCTTCTTCATCCCTTGCGACCGGCCCTGATGGTATCTCGAATTTTGCTGTCAAAAATGCTCTTCCGGGCTTACTGATATATCTAAGGTTTATTTTCAACATGGCTATTGCCCACAAGTGCTTTCCCGCTGCGTGGAAGAGAGCATTTATCAGGCCACTCCTCAAATGTAAGATTCCTTCATCTCTCTCTGACACTCGCCCAATTGCAAATTTGTCAACGCTCTCTAAAATATTTGAACGCATTTTGAAGGATCAGATCATACTATTTTTAGATCGCTACAATTTGCTAGATCATAGACAATCAGCTTATAGGTGTAAGTTTAATACTCAGACCGCCCTTATTCGCATCTGCGATGATGCACGCGCTGCTGTTGATGCTGGGTTATTGACGATTCTGGTACTATTCGATTTTTCTAAGGCGTTTGATACGGTTCCGCACTGCAAATTGTTGACTAAGCTCAAGCAAATTAGTTTTGATGACGATGCGTTGCAATTCATGTATTCTTATTTGAGTGAAAGATCGCAAGCTGTAGTTGATGATCTAGGTAATCATTCGCAGTGGCGATGTACCTCCATGGGAGTCCCTCAGGGTTCTGTGTTGGGACCAATTTTGTTCTCATTATTTATTAACGATATTGGTCGGGTTCTGCATTATTCGGACTATATGGTCTTCGCGGATGATACACAAATCTACCTCTCTTGTGAGCCTCATAATTTACATAATGCCTTGGCGAAAATTGAGGCCGATGTTAAGGCTATCTATGATTTCTCGGTCGAGAATGGGTTGGCATTGAATGTCGCTAAGTCTAAGGTCTTGGTTATGGGTAGTGCTGCTCGTGTTCAGGCCGTTGACTTTGATAGACTGCCCTCTATTACCGTTAATGGCGTCCCACTGCCGTATGCGCAAGAAGTGCGTAATCTTGGGGTCATGTTATCTGCGAACCTATCGTGGAATGCTCATGTATTGTCCATTTCTAGTCGGGTGAACTTGGCGCTCTATAGATTGAAGTTTTTGCGTAACTCGCTGCCTGTTGACCTCAGAATCAAGCTTGTATCGGCTCTGATTTTCCCACATTTGGACTACTGCTATTTGGTTTATCACAATCTTTCGGAGGAGTTGAATTCCAAGCTTCAGCGTCTGGTAAACATGTGTATATGCTTCATATTTGATCTCAGAATCGATGTGCATATAACCCCTTATAGACTGCGGCTAGGGTGGCTATCAGTTAAGAATCGGAGGGTATATTTTCAGGGAATAGCAGTATTTAAAATCATTAATGGGCAGGCTCCGGGTTACATCACTGAGCTTTTCTCTAGAGCCGCGCATCCGAGTGGTAGGTCTCTTAGGCCTCGTTCGAGCACTTTTGCAATTCCGCGATGCCGTACAACAACTTTTCGGGATTCTTTTCGTATTTCGTCGTGTTATGTCTGGCATTCATTATCTGACGATGTCACCTCGGCTCTGAGCTTGAAGGTTTTTAAACTAAAATTATATGCGCATTTGTTGGAGTCCGAGTGGTCATTAGAGTTGGAGTTGTGAGCGGGCTGTGCTATCTAACAACTATTCATACGGATTGCGGTGTTATTTTACGATATTATATTACGTTCTTCTTCTTATTACTTTGTTATTCTGTACTTAGCAGTATTATAGTTTCATAATTTTATAAATTCATATTCATGTTGCTCTATTGCTATTAACTAGTAGAACTAGTCCTATTATCGTCGATATTATTGATAATGTAAATTCTTAAATAGTTAAATTAGTGTTAAGTTATAATTCTTGTATTGCGCATTGCCTTATAGTTTTCTAAGGTAAATAAATATCAATCAATCAATCAATCAATCTCTCTCTCTTTTTCAAGGCACTTTTCAGCCCCAAACGTATAGGCTATTCGATAGAGAATCGAATGAAACGTGTTTCTGACGTTTCGTGGGAGGTTTTTTTTGAAAGATTTCAGTCCAGATCCTCGATTTTTGTCGTGTTTTTTTACAAAGGCACTTTTTTCGGCCCCAACACGTATAGACTATTCGATGGAGAATCGAATGAAAGGTGTTTCTGACCTATCTTGTGAGGAGTTCTTTTTTTATTTTTTGAAAGATTTCAGTCCAGATTCTCGATTTTTGTCGTGTTTTTTTACAAAGGGACTTTTTTCAGCCCCGACACGTATAGACTATTCGATGGAGAATCGAATAAAACGTATTTCTGACCTATTTTGGGAGGAGTTTTTCTTTATTTTTTGAAAGATTTCAGTCCAGATCCTCGATTTTTGTCGTGTTTTTTTACAAAGGAACTTTTTTTTCGGTCCCGAAACGGATAGACCATTCAATGGAGAATCGAATTAAACGTGTTTCTGACCTATCTTGGGAGGAGTGTTTTTTTTTATTTTTTCGAAAAATTTCAATACAGATCCTCGATTTTTGTGTTGTGATTTTTTTTCAAGGCACTTTTTTCGGCCCCGACACTCGAATGAAACGTTTTTCTGACCTATCGTGGGAAGTTTTTTTTTTATCTTTTTGAAAAATTTCAGTTCAGATTCTCGATTTTTGTGTCGCGATTTTTTTTCAAGGCACTTTTCTTTAGGCCCCGACATGTATAGATTATTCGATAGAGAATAGAATGAAACTTGTTTCTGACGTATCGTGGGAGTTTTTTTTTTTTTTTTGAAAAATTTAATTCCAAATATCCTAGATTTTTTTCCATATGATTTTTTACATCGGCACCTTTTTCGGCCCCGACACGTATAGACTATTCGATAGAGAATCGAATGAAACGTGTTTCTGACCTATCTTGGGAGTTTTTTTTTTTTCTAAAAATTTCAGTCCAAAGATCCCCGATTTTTTTTCGTCGTAATTTTTTTCAAGACACTTTTTTTCGGCCCCGATACGTATAGACTGTTCGACAGAGAATCGAATAAAACGTGTTTCTGACCTTTCGTGGGAGGTTTTTTTTATTTTTTGAAAAATTGTAGAGTTCAAAGATCGTAGATTTTTTTCCCGTGTGATTTTTTTCAAGACCCTTTTTTCGGCCCTGACACGTATCAAGAGACTCGGAGAGTCTCGGGACAAGAACATTGACAACTCTGTCGTCTGCTGGCCCGAGGCTCGCCGAGACTATATTATCTCTGAATAAAACGATTCGCGGTGGTGGGGGTAAAATTGGCATTTCATTTTGTTCATTTACGAAGCGCAGGAGTCATTTGATGGCTTGAAAATTTAACTGGAGACTAATTAAGAAATTCTCTTTCGATTGAGCCCAAAATCAGCATGATCGGTGGCGTAGTTGCTGAGAAAAAACTTTGCACAGGCTCAAGATTATGTAAAAAATACTAACACATCGAAGGATTCGACGGATCTGTATATGACATAATCAAAGGCGTTTTGATGCCCATCAAAACCCATTTACATAAAAGCCGGTCTCTGGCGACGAGAGCAACGAGCTGCGATTGGTCACAACTACTTTTCTCTCTCTTTTCTCGGTACCGACACAGCGGAAAGTTCTCTATCTTTTCTCGGTATCGACACAGCGGAAAGTTTGAGCGGAGTTTCGACATAACGAAGTGCGGGACGTGCGAGCAATTTTGATAAATGTTTCTGAAATAATAAAAAAAAAATTGAAACGGAGAGTTTAAGTAAAGTTTAAAATTGCAAAGTGCGTGATGTGCGAGCATACTGTTTATATAATGGATAAGTTGTGAAAAAAATGATCGGGGAATATAACTTTCAACAACATCGGTAAGAATGTTTTCTTTTTTTTTAATAATTCTAAAAATAATAAATATCTAGCATTACGCCTGTTATTATTTCTTATTAAGTTGTGCAGTGATTAAAAATTATGAGTATTCTTTGATTATAAAAATAAGGGTTTATGTATAATAAGCGAAATAAAAATATAACCTCACCAGAGGGTAATGGTACCCCTCGCTCGCCGGTAAGGTTATATCTTCCATTTCGCTTATTATCAAGAGACTCGGCGGAGTCTCGGGACAAATACATTGACAGCCCTGTCGTCTGCTGGCCCGAGGCTCGTCGAGACTATACTTTGTCTGAATAAAACGTTTCGCGGTAGTGGGGGTAAAATCGGAATACCATTTCGTTTATTTACGAAGCTCATGAGTCATTTGAGGCTTTGAAAATTGAACTGGAGACTAATTAAGAAATTATCGTTCGAATGAGCCCAAAATCAGCATGATTCGTGGCGTAATTGCTGAGAAAAAACTTTGCATGGACTTTTGATGTATCTGTATGCGCGTTCTGACCGATACATATACAATGGCATTTTGATGCCCTTCATAGCCAATCCCCGCCGAGAAAATACCCGCTTCAACCAATCGCCGATGAGAAAACTTCTGATTGGTCCTGTCGTCTGTCTGCACATCGTCTGTCTTCTTGGGTACATTCGGCTTGCACGCTTTCAGCGTTGTAAGCACTCAAAGTGCGTTCGACTTGCACGCTCTAAAAGCGCACGTTTCAAGAGACTCGGTAGAGTCTCGGGACAAATACATTGACAGCTCTGTCGTCTGCTGGCCCGAGCTCGCCGAGTCTATACTTTCTCTGAATAAAACGATTCGCGGTGGTGGGGGTAAAATTGGAATGTTATTTCGTTTAATTACGAAGCTCAGGAGTCGTTTGATATAACGAAAATTGGACTGGAGATTAATTGTCAAAAATGCTTTCGATTGAGCCCAAAATCAACATGATCGGTGGCGTAATTGCTGAGAAAAAACGTTGCACAGGTCAAAATTATGTATTTTTCTATAATTGTGTGAAGGATTTCGATGTATCTGTATATAACACCATCAAAGGTTTCCTGTCCCTCTCGAGTTTCTGGTTGGTTGTTTGTGAATCAGACGTAGCATAACGCAGAGTCCATATATATATATATATATATATATATATATATATATATATATATATATATATATATATATTGTAACGGTACGATTTTGCTAGAGCACGCCGTTACGCGTAGATTCGAGCTTCTTATAAAGTAAAGGAGCGGGCATGAAAAAAAAACAAGAGTGTGATTGAGTTTGAAAAAAAACAACAAAATCTTTTATTCAATTTTAGCGTTAAGTGTGTGTGTTTTTATAACTTATAAAAAAAACACTTTATTTCGTTCAAACAATAATTTTTATTTCCGGTATTTTCCTCAGAGAATATCCTTTAATCTCGTAATTTTTATCCGCACGCAGTAAATTTTAATTCAGTCTTACAATTTGACAATTTTAATCAATGGAACCAATAATTTTTGGTATTTGCAATTGATTGATTATTTCGCTTCGCAGTTAATAACTAATTCCGCAACTACTCTTTTACCTCGCAAATGATTTAGCAAACTGAACTTTTATTTCGTCAATAATTTTTAACTTTTCAAATAATTTCGCAAACTAAATTTTTATTTCTCTAATGCTTCACAAACAAATTTTTATCTCATAATAATTTCACAAATTAATCATCCCGCAAACTAATAATTATTTCACAATAATAATTCCGCAAACTAATAATTATTTCGCAAACTAATAATCTCGTAAACTAATTTTTACTTTTCATTAACGTTTCGTAAACAAAAATTTTTATCTTGCTTCGCAAACTCGCAATTAATTTATTTCGCCACTGATTTTTAATTGATTTTATTTCCAAATAATTTCTTAATCTAAATCTCATCTCCAAATAATTTCGCAATCTAAATTTTATTTCGCAATTTGAGTTTTATTTAATTTTCAATCTCCTTAATAATTGGGCTGTTGTAAGTTGGTAATCAATCAGTCGTAGTGCATATTTTCCTTTTCTAAAAACTTTAACTTTTAAATTATTATATTTTCTTTTTCAATTTATTCATACAGCTTTTAAACCTACTCAGACAACTTACTTAAGGTGGAACGTCCAGAATCTTAGGGCCGAACGTCCCCGAACTGCCCCAGCCCTCCAGACGCGATAAGGTAGGAAATTAAGGTTACGGGAAATCTATCAGGGATCTTGGGACCAAACGGAATCGCATGGCCCCGGCCCCCCCGAACTAGATCGGGTACTCACAGGAAGAATCTGGTTTCCACACGGAGCCGCATGGAACCCGCCCTCTTCACAGTGGTGGAATTATTTTTTTAGTTGGTCGTCTGAGAGTATCTCTCTAAGACTGATTGATTATGCGTTGGACAGGCCTGGCGTGATGAGGACCAGTACCTGTGAATTGCGTAAGCGAGCCTGGCGTGATAAGGACCAGTACTCACGAGTAGTGAAAGCGAGTCTAGCGTGATGAGGACTAGACTGCCTTTAGCCCTCTGTGCTGTCCCTTCTTATACTCATCGAAACAATAGATAATAATGATAATGATTTGGCGGAATTGCGCCCTTTTTCCTGATTCGCTCTCGAACCTAATTATTTTCACGAATTCCATCTATTGGTTTTCGTTCGCTCGACGTTACTTATTATTGGTTGCTTTATGTCGGGTGTTTGGCGGTCGCGAATGGTGATCGATTATTTTTCTGATTTGCTATTCGTGAAAATTCTTTGATTGGTTGAATCGATCGTATTTAGTACTGCGCAAGTGTGAAAATTCGTTATGGCCAATAATAAATGAGTATTTCTCTGATTCGCTGCTTGCGGTACGAGTTGATTGGCCACTTTACGCAATTGGCTGCTGCGACTCTGGCGCGCGATCGCATTTGAATTTGAAATAAAAACACTTAAATTTAGAATGTAAAATTTTCTTACATTTTTGAATGGTTTTAACCTGAGATTTTCACCATTCGCTTTGTAAAATGATTTTTCATGAGATCTTTTCAATATTTTATAGAGAAAGCAACATTTTTATACTAAATTTCAACAAAATTGATTCATATATGATCTATACGGCTTTCGGTCGATAGACGCGCCCGGACGCTGGCGCCGCGATTGATCGATAATTAATGTCGCGCGTTGCTGTGTCGGTACAGCGGTGTTCGCTATCGACGGGTGGTATGGTTCGTCTCAATATATATATATATATATATATATATATATATATATATTGAAACGTTTCGTTATCGCGCGACTCTTCGATCGAGCGACGCAGTCCTCGCGAGGGGATTACGGAACTTTAGGTTGGAGTAACAAAGATAAAGGAGGGTTGACTCGAGAATGATGTTATAAAAGAAAAGAAAAGCAAGGCGGCAGTTCGGTCTCTCTCCCCTATCATTGGGTCATAGACTTTGCCTCAGGCGGGGTGGTCACGTTCGTGTGTGACAGATACGACCCTTCATCATAGGCATTCAAAGAATGAGAGAGAGATCGCTGCTAAATACAAAAAAAAAGAAACTCAAACATAATTAAAGACAAAAGGTAAATAAAATGAAGTTGCACCTACCGAGTGATGCCACACGATGAGGGGATGTGGGAACTTAGAGTTGCGACGTTAATTAGCAAAAATGAAAAGCAATAAACGACGGCTGAGAGCCGAGAGAGTGATAGGCAAGAAAGAAAGATGAGGAGGTCCCGTCGCTCGATCGTCTCGTCGGTGTGCTTCGAGTCTTGCTGGTGTGATCCTATCTCACACGTGCCTGTAGTTTCCGTAATGCTGTCTCACTCGCTCGCGAGCCATATGCCTCAGGTAGGACTTCGTCCCTCAAAGATGTTTCGTTAGACTTATTCGCTCGAATTCCCGTATTTTATTTATGAATGTCCTATTCGGAATAACTGAGATGATAGTTGGGATTATCGTGCTCGAGATCCACAATATTTTAGTTATGATTATTGCGATCGAAATTCCAATATTTTAGTTATGATTATTGCGATCAAAATTCCCAATGTCTTGGCTATGATTATTTTGCTCGGAATAACTGATATTTTAGTTATGATTATCGTGCTCGAAATTCACGATATTTTAGTTATGATTATTGCGATCGAAATTCCCAATATTTTAGTTATGATTATTTTGCTCGGAATAACTGATATTTTAGTTATGATTATCGAGCCCGAAATTCACGATATTTTAGTAATCCTTATTCAATGTCCTCCGGCACGGGAGCTAGACAAGGAGCAAATCACGAAAATGATGAGATTACGGCAATCGATTATTGGCGAGCGCTTGGGGTTACTCGAGGATCGAAGCGGGTCGACAATAAAATAAACAAGACACGGAAGTCGTTTAGATCATAGATTTTATTTATTCATTCTGAAGTGGAGTTGGGTTTTCGAGTCAAAGGCTCGGAGATGTTAGGGAATCGCTGGAGGGTGTCAAGAGAGCGTGAGCTCTGTAGTAATTAATGAACAATGCGGGATCTGTTTCGCGTAAGCTTCAAACACCTGAGAAGCAGGTGGGCAAGGGTCGATTGGAGTAAACACTTGGTTTCGCTCCAATCTCATGGCGTGGGCAGAAACGATACGTTCCGCTATGCGCAAAGTGGCCGAAGCTTTGTGCACGAAGGACTTCCGTACGAGTGTACGAGAGTCAAAAAAATGTAATTCCCCGCTAAAAAACGCATCCGACGGGGCAGAACCCCGTCCGCTGAGACGTGATTGGCCCAAAGGTTAAGATATAAATCCCATATGCTATCCGACTCTGCCTTACTTTGGCTTGACGCGTCGCGATGGGGTTTGACGTAAAGAGTGAGCGTATAGATTTGAAATTTAATCTGCCTACCTAAGGTCACCAGCTAATGCCAACTCTCAGAGTCCGACTTCCTATGCAATACAGGGGCATTCTAAGAGAGTTGGGTCCTTACCACGATCTCAGGTGGAAGTTAGGTCGGAGCAATGCTCGGGATCAATAAGAGCATTACCTTAAATTTTTGAGAACTTGTCGATAATGACCATTTTTCGCCTGTGCGCGCCCTTAAATAAATACAGCCGCGTGAGGAGAGGTCTCCCTTCTTTTGGCCTAGTGCGGCGTGCGAAGTGGGATGCGACGTGGAAGGGTAGACTGCGGGAGTCAAACTGGGTTTATAAAAGTTATCCCCATTTAAGATCACGAGTGTGATTATTATTTAGGCGAGCGTCTTCACATATTCTGACAGGGTGCCAGGATTACAGAAGCTGGAAGGAGGTGACTTGAAGAAACGTGGGCAGAGGTGTTTGAAGTGGGAAGGGCCCATCGTATTTGCGTCACATCGATGCTCGCCGAATATTGGTTGCTTGGAGAGAGAGAGACGTGCGTAGCGCGTGCGAGGCGTGGTCTCTAGCGCTCTGCTGACCACCGAGATTCGGCGAGGTGTGGGCCATGAGAGCGTTCTCCGCCTCCCGGTCCTCTTCTCATCAGTAATGGCGGTTGCCCGGTCGCTGTCCCGTTACAATATATATATTGTAACGATACGCAGCACATCCACAAGCGCTCAACGAGTAAACACACAGCGCGTGGATGCGAGCGTCATCGAAGGTTCGGGAAGCGCTCCCCACCGTAGCATACCCGAATCCGCTCCGCGCACCTCACCTTTCCCGTGTGAGGAAAGTATATAAGGCGATACTTCCGTCACTCGATACCTATCATTTCCTATCCAAATCTCATACCGAACGAATCTCTGCGTATATCCCAGCATTACGCCTGGCTATTACGCTACCTTATACCTCAAAAACGTGTCTCCCAGTATAGCGTCTGGCTATCGCGTTTCCTTGGGAAAGCCCATCCCATTCCAAAGTATCGTGTATCCTGGCATAGCGTCCAGCTATCACGATATTTCTTGGCACAGCCCAGGCCACCTTAATTATAAGATACTCTTGGCACAGCCCAGGCCACCTTAATTATAAGAATTTCTCGGCATAGCCCAGGCCACTGTAGAAGTAAAGTTCTTGCATCTTTTATATGTATCTCGGCATAGCGTCCGATTATCATATTTAAAAATACATCAATAGTTATAAGGAAAAATGTATCTCGGCATAGCCCAAGCCACTATAGAATTAAGTACAGTATCTTTTGTATGTGCCTCGGCATAGCGTTCGATTATCATACAGAAAAAGAAAATTTACAATTATACTAAAAACCATCTTATCGTCACCCAAAGCAACTTAGATATAAAAAACCTAGTATTTTTCATGTGTATCTCGACATAGCGCTCCATTAGCACATTGTAAAATACATTAGCAATTATAAAACCTTTAAGTCATAAAAATCTATATCAAGGTCATAATTAAATATTATTAAATCAATTATCTAAATTCAATTAAAATAATCAAATTAAATTCATGATAAATAAAGAATAAAATTATAGAGATATAAAGTATTAAAGACACTATTGGGACACTCAGTATATTGTATCAAAACAAATTATCCAAACTTCTATCTCCTATCCTTTTCCGACCAAGGATGAGAATAAACGCAATCACACTCTGAAACATAAACAGAGTATCAATGCGCTACTTAGGTCATTTCCTATATCTATCATTATTCGATACATTTGCCTGTCCAGTACCGAACCTAAATTCCAAAACAGCTGACCAGGTCATTGACCCCCATATATAAATATTTGTCTACAAAGCCTTATTTTCGTTTCAATATATATATATATATATATATATATATATTAGGGTGGTTCAAAAAAAATCGATATTTTTTTTTCGCGGGCCTCAACGGAAATTGTTAGTACATAATGAAAAACTAATTTTTGCAAAATTTGAATGGTCTAAAAAATTTTTTAGATAGTGCTCAAGCGACTTTTCCATATTTTTTTCTATTTTTTGTTGAAAATCACGACATGAAATTTTTTTTATTCTGCTCTCATAGCGGAAAGTATTAGTGCTTGATGAAAAGGTGATTTGTGCAATATTTGATCACTCTTAAAAAATTTGAACAGCTGTCTCAAGTAATTTTTCTGCATTTTTTTTCAATTTTTCGATAAAAATGACGAGATAATCAAATTTTTAACTACAAAAATCAATTTTTGGCTTCCTATTAAAACGAGAGTCGTAAATATTTGATGAGACTATTTTCTCAAAACTTTTTACTTCAAAACATTTTTTAAGCTAACTTAAGCGGATTCTTATTTTCTTGTACTTCTAGCTAAAAAGCATGTCGAAAAATAATAATAAATAGAACAATTTCAAAAGATGTGTTTGAAAACACGTATTCCAGATAATAGCATACGAGTATCCATAAACTTACGTGCTTTCTTCGAAGATGCAGTTGAAAAATAGTTGCTTTTAACCAATTAATTCGACTTATTTTTATTACCAATTTCATTGTTAACTTTTGCTGAAATTTCCTCCGTTTCCAAGTTTGATTCTTTAGTAATCCATGATATAGATTCTCTTCGATTTGTTCATTGATCAATCAAAAATTCTTTTTGTCTTTATGCGAGACTGTTGTGAATTTTTTTTTTGCAATGTCAAATAATGCATCCAACTGTTTTTGAAAGACATTTTCATTCAACGTTTGAGTTGGATTTTCCCGTAAATGATTTTTATTTTAATGCCGTCCACTCCAAGCGCAATTTTCTGATTTTTTAAATATTGACGCAAGGTCGAGACGTTTCTATTCCGGTTTCGCTCCAAATATTGTTTATTTCCCCTATAACTTTTTGTGCACTCTCTCGGATAGAAAATTTAAGAGTTTGATGGTAATAAAAAAATAGACCCAAAGCTTCCCTATTTGTGGGTAATTTTCGTTTCACAAATTCTTCGATTTCCGTCCTGACTAAATAAATTTGACGACTCTTACTATCGTCAAAATGCGCAGCCATTTTTCACGTTACATTTTTTTCGTTTATCGACATGTGCCTCACTACAACAACTACTGGAAACAATTCATTGAATCGCGAAAAGAAAACTTACGGACAGTGGAACAAACAATGGCGCTGTAGCTTCAACAGCACCGCGGTTTGTATCGCACGCGTTCGTATGACCTTATTTACTTCAAAACAGCACACGCATATTTTTCACACTTGTTAGACGGTCAGGAATGTAAATACCAGGTGACGAATCGAAACTCAATCGTTGAATGAAAAGCTCTTTGATAAAACGTTGAATGCATTATTTTACATCTCAACGAATAATATTTATGAAGCTCTGATACAAAGACAGAAGGTTTTTTAATTAATCATCGAATAGGTTGAGGTGAATCTATCTCATGTGTCTTTGAAGGATTAAGCAAAGAAAATATAAGCAAAAGTTAACGAAGAAATTAGTGATGGAAAAAAGCGAATTGCATGGTTTCTGTTTGGACGTTACTGTAACAATATTTTGACATCGAACTTTTTTTTACACTCAACATAATATAATAAATATATAATGGACGGAAGAAAAGATTTTTAATTGTATAGAATGCACTGAAACAAAACATGTGAGCTTGTTTGGGAAACGTTGTCCTCGTTTGCTGGCCTATAACAAGTGGCCCAAATCTTCAAAATAGGATGGTAAGAAGAATCGTACGTCGTATTTCAGCAAAATTAATGTTTTGTAATTGATAAAAGAATAAATTATTATGACGTTATTCTTTTCTCTATTCTACCAGGAATTTCATCCAAGAAATGATTATAGAGTTTCTGGCATTGGGGTATATTTTTTTTAACATCGTCCTGCAAATAGCAATTCATGTAAAGCCGTTTAGTGGGATGCTGAATTAAGTTTTTCAATTCTTTTATGCCACATACTAGAATATATATTTTTTAACGCATAGCTCGAAATCATTCTGTTATCATTTATCATGATTTTTAATTGAATACACAAGAAAATGGAAAGCAATCGATTGAGCTAATTGAAAAAACTTTTTAGAGCATTAATGCTTGAAAAAAATTATGTTTTCATCAAATACTTATACCTCTTATTATGAAAGGAAATAAAAAATTAACTAATGTAGTGAAAGATTCGATTGTTTCGTGATTTTTAGCCGAAAATTGAAAAAAAAACATGTGAAAAAATTATTTGTGGCAGCTGTTAAAATTTTTTCAGAGCGTCCAAATTTTGAACGAATAACACTTTCATCAAGCACTGACACTTCCTGCTATGAGAGTAAACAAAAGAATTTTCATGCCGAGATTATCAACAAAAAATCTTTTAAAATACCAAAAAGTCGCTTGAGCACTATCTAAAAAATTTTTTAGACCACTTAAATTTTGCAAAAAAATAGTTTTTCATAATGTACTAACAATTTCCGTTGAGGCCCGTGAAAAAAAAATATCGATTTTTTTTTAACCACCCTAATATATATATATAAATTTATAAATTTTAATTCGTATCTTCATTGAATAATTATATAAGAAAAATTGTCATGAGACGAGCATTATCAGGCGGAGACACGATTCGGGTGGGTGACTGGCCGTGCACCTATTCACAGATATGTAGCAGTCCGGTTTTTCTGCGTCTTGAAAGGCATCGCTGTGAACCTAAAATCTCACTCTCAAGGATGAAAAATTAACTTAAAAGAAAAAAGCGCACCAAAGAAGGCTTGATCCAGTAATCTCGCAATACGGGTCCGTACAACTATCCGCCCCCCCCCCCCCCCCCATCAGTTTCGACAAACTGAACTGTTTACAAAATGTTTTCTGACTACTCAATTAAACTTACGATACTTGTAATATGTACCGATAGATGCGACGCGGCAAAGTCAGTGCTACGATCAGTGATCGTTTCACCATGCACCCGCTAACCAGCTCGTTGCTGAGCGAGAATCATCTTTTGTGAGATTTAAAAAAAGCAGTTACAGGTCCAGAAACTCAGTTTTCAATATAATAAGTACATATATATTTTTGTATTTCTATTTATTCATTCTTTCTTCCAGCACTGGTAACATAAAACAATGTGATTGAATGCAGTGGGTGCGTTACAGATAGGGAAGTGCAGTGAAGCGAGAACACAAATGGATAGGAGACCGCTTAGTCATGTGACATCTCGTATACCGATCGCCAAGCGAAAGATATTGTTTTCTTTTTTGATTCCGAAAGCGTAGTTGTGGATCCAGAAATTTCGTTTTCAATATAACAAACATGTTGTAACGTTAGAGCCATATTAATACAATACGTCCACATATCAGTATGTCGTAACGGGCTGTGGCACCATCCTTCGGTTAACATAAGCAAACTATTAGCGCTAATTACAATATTAACCGACAAGCGGCGGAAAAAGCCAAGATTGTTCGCGCACGCTCTAAGTAGGCCCACGTTCATATAGGCCACATATAGGCAATGTGATATTTAGCTTCCCGCTCCGAGCGATAGGTGGCGACGAATTTTGTACTTCGCGTGCGTGGAGCATACACTTGATTTCTATAAGACGCACGCCCTAAGTAGGCCTACGTTCATATAGGCCACATATAGGCAATGCGATATCTAGTTTGCTGCTCCGACCGATAGGTGGCGACGAATTTTATAGTTCGCGTGCGTGGAGCATACACCTGATTTCTATAATACAGAGACGTGAATAAGAAAAATTGATTTTTTAATCACGGATATGAGAAGCGATGCTCGCTCGACAAGGTTGCGAAGACCGAACACGGACTAATGTCTAAGAAAGGGAAACTCTCACATGCAATGCAAAACGAAAAAGTATCACTAAAGCGTGGAAGAGAAACATAGACCCAGTGCAAACTTGTGGAGAAGCCTGAACGAAGACTCACGTCAATCGCCAGAAAATTCTCATGTAGATTGGAGAGATCTTATTCACTGCACGATAAAAAATAATTAAGGGATAATCCGATGATGGTGATGAAGTAAGAAGTCACCTGAGACTTCCTGACTCCAAGACAGTTATTAGAAGATAGTAGAAATTCACGTTTCATCACTTTGGTGACCGCCTCCGATTTACTTGAAACTCCTATATTTGAAAGAGCATTGGAAATTAAGAGATACGTAGTTTCTTTTTATCGGCGGGAAAACAGTTTTAAGGGGTGAAACCACCCTTTAAAGTAAGGCATGTCAAGGGGTAGTTTTGCAGTTTCACCCAGAAACATTCCACCGATTTCGACGAAACAAAAACCAAAAAGTTTTTTATCTAAAGCGATATAAAGTTCACCATGCGTACGAAAAAAAATAAAAAATTTAGGGGTGAACCATCCCTGCATTTATCCATTTCTTACCCTACAATAAAAAGGAGTGAATCTAATATCAGCTTTAAATTTGATACTCGAGAGTTTTTGGAGTCGTAAATTACAAATCTGCATTGAAAATTTAGAAATTCAAAATGGAGGATCCAATATGGTGGACCTGGAATATGGAAAATTTAGAAATGGAAAATGGCGGATCCAATATGGAATATATAAAAAATATAAAGTACAAAAAATTACTTGATATTAATGAAACTCGGTTCGCGTAGGTTTTTGGGGTTGTTGATTGCGAAACTGAACTCGAAATTTGGAAGTTCAAAATGGCGGATCCAATATGGCAAACAAAAATATAAAAAATTATTTGTTATTAATGAAACTCGGTATCCGTAGATTTTTGGGGTCGCTGATTACGAATCTGAACTCGAAATTTGGAAACAAAATGGTGGATCCAATATCGTGGACCAAAATGCAAATAATTACTCGATATTAATGAAACTCAGTATCCATAGGTTTTTGAGGTCGCTGATTACGAATTTGAACTCGAAACTTGAAAATTCAAAATGGCGGATTCAATGTGGTGGATCAAAATGCAACAAATTACTTGATTTCAATGAAACTCGGTATTCTTAGGTTTTTAGGAATTGCTGATTTGGTGGTGGAGGGGGGGGGGGGGGGAGCAAATACGACCTAACAATTTGGGAATTCAAAATAGCGAATTCAATATTGCAAACAAAAATGCGAAAAATTATTTGATTGTAATGAAACTCGGTATTAAATATGGAAAAAAAACGAAAAAAATAGAATTAGTTCCTCACTACGTTCCCGTCGTTAGTTTCAGATAGAGCTAAAAGTGAGAAAACCAATGAAAATATACATAACTATTTTATTTTTATATCTATTTGGATTCGATATTAGTTCCGTGATCTTGAATTGTGAAAATAACAAAACTTTTTCTTCAGATTCGAATGCGAAGAACTCCCAAAGCGAAAGTGAATATAATTATTAATTTAGACCTAGTACAAAAATTACTGTATTTTTATTTTTTTTTAAGACGGGAAACCAGTTTAGACGGGTCAAAAATCAACTTTTTTATTTCATAAATTGTTAGTAAAACTATTCAAGAATATGTTGCCAATATTTCAAAGCGAAATTCCGATTAGTTCCGATGCTATGAGTACTTAAGAGACCGCCCGTCGGTTCGGCGCCGAAGCGCGCAGTAGTTAGAACGGAGCGGTCGCTCAGGTAGTCCCTTATTCAGTTACCTGGCTCAATACCCCTGTATTGCGGGATAATAGAGAGAGGGGGATTTCGGCAGATGTTCTTGATCGGCCTTAGATAGAAGGTACTCGAACCTTTGGAATATTTTGACAGAGCGTCGAGTTTGGTCAGTTTAGCTCCGGCATTCCTACCGAGTGTTAGAAGTAAAAATGTCAGCGTATCCGAAAGGTTATCGTGAGTGTAGCGAACGACGTGGTAGACCATGTAAGAGATCCTTCCAAGGAAATCAACACACCAGGAGTGAGTCAAGTGTTAGTGAAGATGGAAGTGCCAGCGCAAAAAAACTTTCGACTGCTACCAGTGAGAATGTAACTGTAAATCCTGTACATTGTTATAGGTTCATCGAATTTTTCACCGTATTCACTGGTTTGTCCGAAATTCTTATTTGTCGAAATTGCAAACAGAGTGTGAAATGTCAAGAAGCTGGAAAATGTGGCCTTGGTTTCAAGCTTGTTGTCGATTGCCACTGTGGATCGCAACAAATCAATTCAGGTCCTTTACTCAACACTTTGAGATAAATCGTAGGATTGTATTTGTCATCAAAAATTTGAGATAAATCGTAGGATTGTATTTGTCATGCGGCTCTTAGGTGTTGGCAGACAAGGACTGAATTTATTCTGTAATTATGTGGACATGGGCAATGGTATAGCTGAAGAAACTTACAATGGAATTTGCACTCACATCCACGCCGCTGCGAATGCTAATGAAAATTTCAATTCGACCGTTTGGCGATTGGCTCTAAAGCACCTACATTCTGGCCTAAAAATAGTCGAGGTTGTAGCATTCTTGACTACTGCGTTATTTAATGAAGGAAATTCAGCCCTTCTAATGCTGATGAACGAATTAAAACTCGTAGTTGGCTCGCAGAGCTTCAATTTTGCCGGGAACATGGATGAGCAGCGCGTGAAAAGACAGAATAGGCGCAGCTCGACCAAGGAGGCTCGGAAAGCTCATCAAAAGGAGATGCGAGCGCGAAATGATGTGTTTGAAGAAGAAGAGGGGTTGCTATATGGTGCTGGAATAGCTGATTAACCGGTGAGCAGTTTATATAATTAATTACTGCCTTGAATTTCTCGATTTCGCTACATTTTTTTTTAAACGCATTTTTCTCGAAACGACTTTTTTCAACTGGTAGGCATTCTAGCTCAAACAGTTATTGGCCAATTGTTCTGAAAATTTGTGTGAATATTTTTTATTGAATTACAATCTATATGAACCTAACTCTGGGATGATATTACTATTAAAAATATTTTTTTTTAATGCGAAAAAGATGAAAAAACATGGTATAAAAACATGACATTGTGTGCAAACACCTCAAAAACATGCAATTTTCAACTTTTTTTATCACAATTAGGTTCATATTCTTAAGAAATATGCTGTTAATGTAAAAAAAAATTGTAATGATTACAGATAAAAATTGTGACTTCAGGAATGTCCACCAGCAAAAAACTCGGATGGCGATCGTCCATGGACAGCAGCTTCTAACTTCACTATTTCCGGCGGAAATTACTTGAAAGAATTAGAAAGTATACTTCAAAACATGAGTAAAATATCCTCTAAGTTTAAACAAATTCTTATTATTCCTTCCCTGTTAAAAAAATTCACGAAAAACACCAAACTTTCGGCCTCCTAAACAGGTTTCTCGCCTTAACAAAAACCATCGTACGAAAAGTTTCGAAAAAATTCTATAAAAATCTTTGAAGTGTATCAAGTTTATAAAAAAATTGCCATTCCGATTTTTATATCAGATTAGTAGAAAATGATTTTTTCATGAAAATAATGACTCTCCATATGTTTTTTACATTTATAAATGTTCTAGGGATTATATAGTCCTAAAAAACCCGGTCTTAGTTGTTAAAATAGTACTTGAATAATTAAATAACTGCAAAAAAATGGTGGGACAACGTAAGCTCCACCATGGCTGAAAGAGTTAAAATTTGTATCATCGAAATACAACCGATACATACAAACTTTAAAAATCGTGTGATGCGAAATGTGAGCTAACAAGGAACCCTAGGTAGGTCAACCCCTTCGATTTTGATCTAATTTATACATGTTGTAGTATAACATCGAAAACTAAGAGACACGCATTTTTTTTATCGGCCCAAAAAAGCCCCCAAAGATGGGCACCGAACGGGGTGGTTTCTCAGTTTCGAATAGAAGCGCTTGACGTATTCGAATGAAACCAATGCTGAAATGTTTCTATTGATGAGTCATCGAAAACGCAATCTAGGCTTTTTAGGGAAAAGGGTGTTTAAGGGGTGAACAACCCCTAATTTGATAATTTTATTTTGTACCGTAAAAACTATTGTTCCGATTCGAACGGAATCAACTGCATTTTGTAGAGGTCGAAGAACTAGTCGATACGTGTTTTGGGGTTTTTACGAAGAATTCGCTTTAAGGGGGGTAAACCACCCCTTTCGTTGCAATATCTTATATTAATATTTAAAAAAAATTGTTCTCAATTATATTATTGTACGGCAGTACAACCACCTATATAATTTATTGAAATGTCTTCAAACACGAAAATAAGTTTACCTTTGATCTTGTTTCTAGGTGAGATCATCCCTGTATCGATAATTCCTGCATAGGCCCATTGTGAGAAACGATAAACTTACAGTGATTTCGAATGTTGGAATTCTTCGGGACAAATACCTCTCCTCGAAGTTATTCCATACGTAATAAAAAATATAATTCAACTGGAAGGCAATACAAAAATTTGGGAAATATATAGTTCACTCATTCAGGAGTTCATTCTTACGCTTAATTATTTGCTTATGATGATCAACTCTTCCTTCCGCTTTACTCAACAAGTCTTTTTTAGGTTTTACCTATTCCGATTATTATTATTCATCAACTTTCATGAATATAATATTTTAGTTTGCATTACAGGATATTCGTTCGGTCTCATGCTCCATAATTATTTACTAGAACTACTGGGTTCTTTGCATATATTTATTCAATTGCTGTGTATTCCTGATATTAGTGTACATATTAAACCAACATCATAATACGTGAATATAGTTTTCAGATTATAATCAGTTTTTATAGGTCGTGCAGTAATGGTATTCATCGAAAAAGTGTTGCAAGCAAAGTGATTCCTTACACCATGAACATCTTATTATTGCTACTTTCTCACAGCCTTGAACATCACATTGAGGTCTTGATGATTGTCCGAAAGCAAATTCGACGGGGTTAACAAATTCCTCAGGTTTATCACTTGTGTAACCACTTTTGTACCATGCATATCGAAACAAATTTTGATACCTTGACGAAGATAACTGATTATGAGTTAAAGATTGCAATTTGATTATGTTATTTCTTAAATATAGATTGAGATCATAATCAAGTAACAAAATAGCGTCTGAAAAATGTCGAACATAATTTTTCCATATTCTGAATCCATAAACACCAAGTGGTTGAATCCTTCCGGTTGTACCTTTTGGTATGATCATTGTTTTGATGCTTTTTCCACGGGGTGTAGCTTGCTTGACCACTTCTGTGCAATGTCCACTCCATCAATCTACTAATAGTACGCTTTTTGAACCGATGTTAGGGGAAGAAACCTTTTCCAGCCACATCTTAAAGTGTTCTGGAAAATTCAATATAATGTTTGTTTTGGCTTTAATTTTTCTTTGCATATGTAGGATTAACAGGTTTTAAATTTAGTTTTTTTTCTTATAGCTGAAAATACAAAAGAACGTAGGGTATACAAATACCTGACGTAAGTTTTCCTGACTTGGCAGCAGTCAAAAAGAAATTACTCGGTTTAAATATGGTTGTCTCCACAACTGGTCCAAATTTTCCGGTAGGTTCTTTCAAAACAATGAAAAGTGGCGATAGTAATTTTCCCTCTGCAGATATTGTGGGCTGTATAGTGTAGCTGTGAGTTATCGAAGACACTGACTGCACAAGGCACTCGACCTGTTTTGAGCCTTCTACTGCCAATGTTCGTCCTGAATGTATTTCTAATTGAAACCCACTTTGGTCTGAATTGTATATGTTTTGTAAGCCGTATTATTCAAGAAAAGGTTTAATTTTATTAACAAAATTATCTGCATCTCTTTTCAAATCTGCTCCTTCTTCTATAGTTTTTCGGACTACGAATTTATTAATTTTTCGAGATGTTATACGGTGAGCTTTCTTAAATTTCCACAACCACCAATCGGAAGCCTTAAACCGTACGTCTTTAAATTCCATCTCTTTCTGTGCCTGTAGGGCTCACCTTCGAAGATCCACATCATGAACAATTAAACCGGCGTCAACAGCACTTTTCAGATTATCCAACGTAAATTGAGAAATGCGAGCTAGTTTTTCCATGTATGTCCCACCTTTATTGAATTGATGAGTCCAACGTTTTAATTGACTTTTAGATTTTACTTTTTTGAATCGGTGTTTGACACTGTCTACGCTCAAGTTCTTTTTCTTTTCGCTCGTCCAAAATTCGACTGCTCTTCTTTTATGATCATAGCTCAAATCTTCTTCATCGTTCGAACACGTATCGGATGGTGTTCCAGGACTCCATTCCATCACATTATCTTCTATAGGATTCGCCTCACACTCTTTATAGGGCTCTTGAAAATCTAAAGTATTTTTTTCTATAAAGGTTACCATGTTTATATCGCTTTTGATACCCAAATTCAGCAGTTTGTAGATATTCCTCAATCCGGTAAGTTTTTTCAGTTAAAAAAAAATTAAAATTAGCAGTTTTATCCGATCTGGAATCACGGGTGACAATATTTTATTGAAGTTGTATATATTTAAAAGTTTGATCGGAGTTTCGTAAACAGTGCGGGATGTGCGAGTTTGAAACCTAGAGGCCAAGAGGCCACTTGTACAGAAAACATCGTCAGCCCTTCAGCTTCTGGGCTACAGGTAAAAAACAAATTGAGGATTTATTTTGATCATTTACGATCTAGAAGAACCGAAAAAATATTACTTTGCTAATTTGTACTCTTAAAAGTTTATATTAATTATTAAATTAGAAATAAATTGCTTAACGGGACAGACCTAGTTAGAATTTTCGAAAAATCGATTTTTTTTTAATTTCATTTTCAAAAAGTAGAATCTCTTACGAACATTTTCCGCCCAGGTAAATGTAAATCGGACCATTATTCGCCGAAATACAAGACTTTGTAGCACGTCGTGTCTGAGCCATAGGTAAGCAGGTAGCGGACTTCAAGTGCGTTTTTCCCGAAACCATGTTTTTGAAGTCGGTGATCACTGTAGCTCGAGAACGGCTTTACCGATCGGGTTGAAATTTATATCACTTCTTCCATACATGGTAGTCCTCCATATGAACGAAGGATTTTTTTTTTGGATAATTATTTTTATTTTTAATAGCAAAAAATGGAACTGATATTTTGGTCAAAAAAACACTTTTGACTTTTAACGGCCGCCATTTTGTGAAAAATGGAAATTTTTCAAAACCCTTCGTTCAACTGGAGCATTATATCATTAACTAAAAATCCCCTCCGTTTTTTTTGTTTCAGATGAGCCGTTGCAGCGTGAGCTTGATCACCGCAAACCGTGTTTTTTTTTTGCAGCGTCCTCGGCAATTGACGGTCACCAGCTTATTTCGATATGTATTGCGTTGAAAAAATTGCAACATATACATTACATATGTATCTTTTAAACGGAAGAACTTTTGTTGTGAATTATTTTATCGTTTGACCAAAAAAAAATCGGAAAAAAGGCCTTTTTTTTGACGTTCCAACTAGGTCTGTCCCGTTAACATGGCGGTATTTGCATAATTCGGTATGCAAAACATTCATTAAAAGTGCATGCAATAAAATATTCGATAACTTGGGAGTTCGTCATACAAATTTTGAGAATAATTCGATGTGTACACCAAATTTTATAACACGATCTTTTGGATGAATCGGAAGTCTTCGCGGTTTGATTAATTATGATCGCCTACGGCAATTGTACGTTAAGAAAATGAGCAAAGTTGTTCAGTTGTTGTTGTTAGTAATTTTAATGCCGAGGTCGAGTTTTTAACAAGTATCTCTACTCGAGAATCACTATCCTCTAGGCGCTCCTAAATCTAAGTTATGTCGTCAAGACCTCACCCATGCGCTGGACGCTATGCCAGTACAAGTGCTTAGTTATGTCGACGTTGGCGATCCAGGCATGCTCAGGAGACAAAACACACAGAGTCGGATTCTTTATCAATTTATAAAATGACAAAGTCCGTATCCTGGGAAAAAGTCTTTGTGTTCGCAATCGTGCTATACGACCACGGACACCCTATCTTTCAGGACACCCTGAATGTGCTAGACGCAATGATAGTACGATACAGAGCCATGCTAAAGGGATAGGACAGTGCTCAGCAATCGTGCAATACGACCACGTCTCACCTTTTTCCTTAGGACACCGTGTATGCGCTAGACGCAATGCTAGTACGATACGCGGTAATGTTAACAGGAGAGGACAATGCTCAGCTATCGTGCAATACGACCACGTCACACTTTGGAATTGAGGAATCCTTATACTAAGCGTCAGGTGCAACGCTGATACTTAGCCGAAGGTATGGAGAACTGGATCGTTCGATAGGATATGATAGAATAGGTCCCGTTCGCTGTTTTGCCCGCCTTATATATCTTGTCCGGGCGTCTCGTTAGAGTAAATTTAGAGGGGAGATCCAGATCAATCCCGATTTTCAGATCGTTTGTCTCTCTCGGCGCTCACTCACGCGACGACGTAGAGCGTCGATCATGTGTGCGTGAACACTGAGCATCGAGCATGTGTGTACGGGCGCTGGGCGTTAAGTATAGGGCTATCGTTTATACTAGAGTCGGAGCGCGCGTATCTGTGTGCGCGTGTTTTGCGACGTGAAGAGTATGGGTATGGTTCGCGTCGTAGTATGAGGAACTACCACGTACAGTACATTGATCGAATACGCATAGAGTACTTGTTCGGGCCAAAAATTTTTTACTACTTGCGGCTGAAAATATACTATACTTTCCATGGTAAATTTGTTAAGAATCAAAGTAGTGACTCTAAAAAACAACTTTGTATTTCTTTTCGTATGACTTTTCGTTTCAAATAGATTTCTGAAATAAACAGTATGTGGATTTATACTTATGCAATCGATTTTAATAAACATTTTCAGACCGGACAAGTACTCTATGCGTATCCGCCCAACGTACGATGGTAAACTTTTATCAATTTTTTTAGAAATCAAACTATATACTAAATACTATATACTAAGTATATATTGAAACGTCACACCCCTTTTTGTTTTCTCATTTCTTTTACAATTTGAAATGCGCGCCAGCCCAGTCGAGCCTGCGCTCAGCCGCTCGAGGCGACACTCCTCGACAAAACTCTCAGGCTACACATAGAATCAGTTCTAGTTCGTGCTTTCATTAAAAATCTCTTAATTTATGTTCTGAAGCAATAGTTAGACTCATTTTTATATGAAAAACAACGAAAAAGGTTAAATTTGAAAAATAAAACAAAATTCACAAGAGTCCAGGTGGTAAAATCATGCAAAGTCCAATGGCACGTTGGTTCCAACGGAAATGGTAAATCACGAAACAGAGTTTGGATCCAAGGGAAATAATGCTCTACATCGCTCACAAATTGTCAATTTATCATTTTTAAAAAGAAAATTTGATTCATTTTAGTAAAAAAGGGATAAAAACGAATCTTTAACAACAAAAACATTTATTTCCGTTATAAAATTATGATTTCTTACATGAGCAATGGAAATCAGCCTTAAGCTCAACCAATCACGCCGCGGCGACAAGTTGGCTGACCAATCCGTGAATTTAGTGAGAGAACTCTGGTTCGAGATTATTTCTGGGAGCAAAGTCCAAGTTATTTTTAGATCGAATCATTATCATTATCCTTTTGTCTAAATGCGTATAAAAGGCCATGCGGAGCAGCAACGGCAGCTCATTCTCGAATCAGCTCTCGCTTCAAGTACAGAGGTAGTGACTCTGGAAAAACAAGCTCCAACAATCCTTAACCTTAAATATTCCAAATTTCACGCCGAGAGGGAGGGGATTGTGCGATTCCGTGCAGTCTGCAGATTCGAGGGTGAAATTCCTATCCGAACACACGAAGAAGGGAGGGACCGGTGCGATTCCGTGCAGGTCAAAGATTTCTAGTGTGATAACCTTATCCATCATTATTGAGAAGGAGGGGACTCTGCGATTCCGTAGGGTCTGCAGATTCTCAATTCTGATCCTTCCTTTCCTATGCTAAAGAGGGAGGGGACCGTGCGATTCCGTGCAGTCTGAAGATTCTTGGCATAGGACCTTTTTTCATTAAACCATTTAATTTTTTTTTGTTGGAGTAAAAATAACTCATTTCATTTAAACAAATTAAAAACAATTTATATTTTTCTTGAAGCGAGAACTGTTGCATAAACAAAATCAATCAATCTTTATAAGATTATATCGAGCCATGGAAAGAGATGAGATTAAAATTATATCGAATCATTGAATAAATCGGATTGATTGAATTGGATAAAGGATCCTATAAATTGGACAAGTTTGTTGAAATTAGGGAGCTAATATCGTAAATTGGGCAAGCTATTGACACAAGAGAAAGGAGCCTATAAATTGGACAAGATTGTTGAAATTAGGGAGCTAAGAGCGTAAATTGGACAAGTTATTGACACAAGAGAAAGGAGCCTGTAAATTGGAAAATTTGGTTGAAGTTAGGACAAATTTCATTAAAAGGGATTGTAACCAAAGACCTTAAGCCCAAAAACACCAATGGTTTACATTTTATTTTGTACACTGATAAAACATTATGAATAAACATGATCATTTATTTCTTTTGACACAAAACCTCTGACTCACGCTTCTTTTCATGCCTACTCCTAAACTCATAGTTGCTCGAATTCACGCGTAGCGGGTGACGTCAAAAAAGCGTACCGTTACAATATATATTTATATAATATAGTATGTATATTTAGTATATATATATATATATATATATATATATATATATATATATATATATATATATATATATATATATATATATATATATATATACTATTTACTAAATACTATATACTAAATACTATATACCTATATATTATATATAATACTAAATACTATATATATATAAACTATATACTATATACTAACAAGGAACCCTAGGTAGATCGACCCCTTCGATTTTGATCTAATTTATATATGTTATAGTACATCGAAAACTAGGAGACACGTATTTTTTTTTGTCGGCCCAAAAACGGTCAAAGGGGTGAAAACAGCCCCCAAAGATGGGCACTGAATGGGGCGGTTTCTCAGTTTCGAATAGAAGCGCTTGACGTATTAGAATGAAACTAACGCTGAAATGTTTCTATTGATAAGTCATCGAAAACGCAATCTAGGCTTTTTAGGGGAAA
Source organism: Rhimphoctona megacephalus (assembly GCA_963989365.1). Lineage (NCBI taxonomy): Eukaryota > Metazoa > Arthropoda > Insecta > Hymenoptera > Ichneumonidae > Rhimphoctona > Rhimphoctona megacephalus. The sequence continues at coordinate 48,901,459 of OZ022415.1, read as the reverse complement.
GAGTGTTTAAGGGGTTAACAACCCCTAATTTGATAATTTTATTATGTACCGTAAAAACTATTATTCCGATTCGAACGGAACTAACTGCGTTTTGTAGAGGTCGAAGAACTAGTCAATACGTGTTTTGGGGTTTTCACGAAAAATTCGCTTTAAGGGGCAAACCACCCCATTCGTTGCAATACCTTAAATTAATATTTAAAGAATTTGTTTCTCAATTATATTATTGTACGGCACCACAGCCACGTATATAATTTATTGAAATGTCTTCAAACACGAAAATAATAGAACGTAGAATTTAATACATTTGAAGGGATCCCTACCGCCAAGCCCCTTTTAACAAGATATAAAAAATTTTATTTCAGTATAAAGAATAGTATAATATGTACGTATGCATACGTATATTAAATTATGGTACACACTTTAATGCCACGCTTTGTAAATTTATATTAAATGATACATATGAGTACGTCTGGATAGCATTATCTCGGTTTCGGCACCCAGCACTGATTACTAAACTCCATGGTGTACCTCATTTTCGTTATCAACTTGTCTTATCGTCTTGTCTTCTTGATAATCTCTCTCGTTGTTTTTTCCACTTATCTCCCCGAGTCCATTGATTTCTCAAGTTATTTACTCCAGCGAGAGCAAATATGTCACTATTATTCGAAAAATAGATTTGTGTGCAGTTATAGTTATGCGTAGGTGGTGGTTATGCGTAGTTATGGTACAGTGCCTTCATTTAATGCCTGGTCTTGCTAATATTACCGCTGGTCAAGTTATTGCATATAGTATTTTGCCAATTATCGAACGAATTTCAGTCCGATGTGTCAAAGTCACTCCTAACCTCGTGAGGCATCGCAACCTCATGAAGCTAGTTGACAAATGGCCCAACCTGAACAAGAACGCAAATGGTCCAACTACTGTGAAAAACATGTGTAGATGCAAAAACAATATTTCATTTTCAGAATATTTGAATACTCTGGTGATTACGAGTAAAGTAATGCCAAATATTTTTTTATCACGAATTTGACCGGGATGATGACGATGATAAGAGTAGCGATGGGGACGAGGACGAGAAACGTGAATGAGGGGAGTGATGAGGACGAGAACGAGAACGAACCGCGCAGAGTTTGAATTCGGCGAAAGAATGCCTGAAATGAACATTTAAATTTTCCAGACGTATCCAGGGTGTCCAACGATGCCAATTGAAAATTTGAATCATTTTATAGCGAAAACAACCTGGTGCGTCGATGGATGCGTCTGGATAAGCGCATTGTTTAGGAAGAGAACCTCGCAGAGTTCGAACTGGGCGGAAGGGTGCCTCGAACGAACTTTTAAATTTTCCAGACGTATCCAGGGTGTCCGATGATGCCAATTGAAAATTTGACTCATTCTATAGCCGAAACAACCTGGTGCGTTGATAGATACGTCTGGATAAGCGCATCGTTCAGGATGAGAACCTCGCAGAGTTGGAACTCGGCGAAAGGATGCCTCGAACGAACTTTTAAATTTTTCAGACGTATCCAGGGTGTCCAACGATGCCAATTGAAAATTTGACTCATTCTATAGCCAAAACAACCTAGTGCGTTGATGGATGCGTCTGGATAAGCGCATCGTTTAGGAAGAGAACCTCGCAGAGTTCGAACTCGGCGGAAGGGTGCCTCGAACGAACTTTTAAATTTTCCAGACGTATCCAGGGTGTCCGACGATACCAATTGAAAATTTGACTCGTTACATAGCCGAAACAACCTGGTGCGTTGATAGATACGTCTGGATAAGCGCATCGTTCAGGATGAGAACCTCGCAGAGTTCGAACTCGGCGGAAGGGTGCCTCGAGCGAACTTTTAAATTTTCCAGACGTATCCAGGGTGTCCGACGATGCCAATTGAAAATTTGACTCATTCTATAGCCAAAACAACCTGGTGCGTCGATGGATGCGTCTGGATAAGCGCATCGTTTAGGAAGAGAACCTCGCAGAGTTCGAACTGGGCGGAAGGGTGCCTCGAGCGAACTTTTAAATTTTCCAGACGTATCCAGGGTGTCCGACGATGCCAATTGAAAATTTAACTCGTTACATAGCCGAAACAATCTGGTGCGTTGATAGATACATCTGGATAAGCGCATTGTCTTGAAAAAGAACCTCGCAGAGTTCGAAATCTGCGATAGAATGCCTCGAATGAACTTTTAAACTTTCCAGACGTATCCAAGGTGTCCGACGATGCCAATTGAAAATTTGACTCGTTACATAGACAAAACAAGCTGGTGCGTCGATGTATGCGTCTGGATAAGCGCATTGTCTGGAAAAAGAACCTCGCAGAGTTCGAAATCGGCGATAGAGTGCCTCGAATGAACTTTTAAATTTTCCAGACATATCCGGGGTGTCCGACGATGCCAATTGGAAATTTGACTTGTTACATAGCCAAAACAACCTGGTGCGTCGATGGATGCGTCTGGATAAGCGCATTGTCTAGAAAAAGAACCTCGCAGAGTTCGAACTCGGCGAAAGAGTGCCTCGAATGAACTTTTAAAATTTCCAGACGTATCCAGGGTGTCCGACGATGTCAATTGGAAATTTGACTTGTTACATAGCCAAAACAACCTGGTGCGTCGATGGATGCGCCTGGATAAGCGCATTGTCTAGAAAAAGAACCTCGCAGAGTTCGAACTCGGCAATAGAGTGCCTCGAATGAACTTTTGAATTATCCAGACGTATCCAAGGTGTCCGACGATGCCAATTGAAAATTTGACTTGTTACATAGCCAAAACAACCTGGTGCATCAATGGATGCGTCTGGATAAGTGCATTGTCTAGAAAAAGAACCTCGCAGGCTTCAAACTCGGCGAAAGGGTGCCTCGAACGAACTTTTGAATTATCCAGACATATCCAAGGGGTCCGACGATGCCAATTGGAAATTTGACTCGTTACATAGACAAAACAACCTGGTGCGTCGATGGATGCGTCTGGATAAGCGCATTGTCTAGAAAAAGAACCTCGCAGAGTTCGAACTCGGCGAAAGGGTGCCTCGAACGAACTTTTGAATTATCCAGACGTATCCAAGGTGTCCGACGATGCCAATTGGAAATTTGACTCGTTACATAGACAAAACAACCTGGTGCGTCGATGGATGCGTCTGGATAAGCGCATTGTTTAGAAAAAGAACCTCGCAGAGTTTGAACTCGGCGAAAGAGTGCCTCGAATGAACTTTTAAAATTTCCAGACGTATCCAGGATGTTCGACGATGCCAATTGGAAATTTGACTCGTTACGTAGCCAAAACAACCTGGTGCATCGATGGATGCGTCTGGATAAGCGCATTGTCTAGAAAAAGAACCTCGCAGAGTTCGAACTCGGCGAAAGAGTGCCTCGAACGAAGTCCTGAATTTTCCATTCATTCAATGAAGATCAAATTCGAAATTACTCAAGGAAAATCACTATCATTATGTATCCTTTACATCTATAGTGTTTTGTTTTGAACCATTTCGTCCCTGCATATAGTCTCTTGTCGACTATCTAACGAATTTCAGTCCGATGTGTCAAGAGTCATTCATAAAAATGTGAGACATTACACCCGCACGAACCTGATTGACAAATGGCCCAACCTGAAGAAGAACGCAATATTTTTTCTAATTATCACCCGTCGGTTCGCGGTCAGATCGTTGGGATGCACAGGGCCGGAATGCTCCCAAGTGAAATTAGAGATGAGATCGGTTGTAATATTAAAACAGTATATTTATGGATCAATCGTTACGCTAATGGCAACGCGAATTCATTAAAAGATCATCGCAAAAATAATAAACGGCCGCTCAAAACCACCCCCGAACAAGATGTTCAGTTATGTGAATATGTTGAAGAGAATCCCTTCACTACAATGCTTGAAGCAATAGAAGCGACGGGTATCCCAATCTGCGTAAACACAGCTCGAAGCCGTTTGAAAAGTGTTGATACAATCGCCCATCGGCCGGTGAAGAAAATTCCTTTAACTGATAATCATCGTCAACAGCGAATAATATTTGCCGAAGAACACTTGTTGTGGACACCCAAACAGTGGGCTAAAGTTGTCTGGTCTGACGAGAAGGTATAAACTGGTCAGAACTCCATATTTCAACATGAATTATTTTTGTTATGAAGATTTTGAAATTTCAAACCTTTGAAATTTTCATAATTATTTTCTATGGATCGCAAAGCTACCTCGATATTCAATGTTGAAAAAAAATTGTGACAGATCCATGTTCGGTGCCTTGCTTTTTTTCTTTTTTTTTTCAAGTTATTCAAATGAATTATTTCATCTTCTCCATCATACATGAACGGTTATTAGTTCTTTTATTGAAAGATGTCTTCCCTAATAGATATTCACTTCCTCGGCTGATGGGCGTCGCCATGTCTATCGCCCGCGATCCAAAGCTTACGAAACGGATGAAAGATATGTTGTCGAAATGCATCGAAGTGGCAGGATAACTGTTGGCTTCTGGGGATGTATGTCCGCGACCGGTGCAATGATTTTATGCGAAATCCCACCGCGCATGAATTCCGCTAATTACGTGGAGGTCTTGGAAAACACGATGCTCCCATGCGCTAGAGCTCGGTTCCCCATTAATGAGCACCCCACGATTCACTTCATGCAGGACAATAGCGCAGTCCATACCTCACGGGAAACGATGGCCTGGTTCCATAATCATCCGGAAGTTGAGCTGATGGACTGGCCCAGCAAGTCCCCAGATTTAAACCCAATCGAAAACCTCTGGAGTATGTGTGTAACACTTCATTGGCTGCCTGAATGCCAAAAAATTCTTTGCTTGAGTACAAAACCTTAAACCCTTCAAACTAATTAAATCTGAAGTTTCTTTGGGTTCAGGGCTTTAGAGTGAAGCTGAAAAATAGATCCTTTTCGAATATGGTTTAAAGATTCCTTATATCCAAGAATGCAAAATGCAGTCGCTGAACAGTGTTACAACTGGTCTTTATGTCATCTTTATCTTTGTTAAAACATTTATGAGAATGTAGTGAAGTTCACCATGTTCGCAATCCGTCAGCCTCTATGAAATCCAAAAATGTTGCAAATTTTTATCGAGTATGGAAAAAGAAATGAAAGCTTGCAATCTGTCATATTCGAGTACATAAGAGTGCGGCAGGGCTCGTTCTAGCTTTTTTTTAATTACTTGGCATCGAGTCACTACCGCATCTTTGAATACTTCAGCCAGTAACTTCCATCAAACTTGGACAGTGAAAATTCTTAATCCCTCCGACTTCCCCCTTCAGTTCACTATGGCTGAAATAAAAAAAAATAATTCCTGTCATCCACGCTCCTATCGCCATAATTTTTTTTAATCTCTACGATCTGATATCAAAGCTAAATTATAAAAACAGGGCAACTTTCCAGTGAGAACTAAACAACCCTGTTACATCTATTTACCATTCACTTTTTATGATTCGTTTTCTGTTGTGCAAAATGTCGAAGTCAAAGTATTATGCACTGCTACTAATTCTTATCACTTCACTAAACGGACCAGGTGTGATGTTTCGAGAGTGGGTGTCTGTGCAAGACCGAAATAGACAAGCTCTCGTCGCTCACGTCAACCGCGTTTGGGCTGAAATCCAGGGACGACAAGACCTGTGTCGGAATCTTGTTAATTCTATGCCCAGTCGAATGCAGACCGTCATTACAATGACGGATACTGGGTGCCCTATTGACTCAAATGTTTTCGGGCGAATGAACGTATGATCTGACAGAACCTCGTAAGGTGGACAAATTACAAGGGCAAAGACGCTTGGCTATGAGATGTCACACACAGAGTCGTGTCAAGATTCAGCTTCGAATCCTCGCGAATGAGACACGAATTATTGAATCAGTTGTTATGCGTGACAAGTTAACAATTTCTTTACAAAGTTTCGACAAAAAAAACATCGTTAAATAACTTGTGTTGGGTTCAGTTCTCGCGAGATTTTACCGTCAGACTCCACCATTGAGAGAAAAAATATGTATTTCACTAGACTTTATTTCGAAAAATTTTGTGACCCACTCTGTTTCCAATTCAGTATAAGAAATAAAAACATGGTTCTGTTCTTGCAGTTATTTTTTATGAATCTTGACTATGTGGAAGTGCGGGTCAATGGCATTATAGCTAAAGATTGGAAATTTAGCTGAAACAGATTTTTTTTGATGAATGAACGTTTCGATTCCCACACGATATTGATCAATTTTTTCATAACTCTTCAGTCGAGTGGTCCCGTGTCGTCCGGTTTTCTAATTATGATCGAGCGAATGATACATTGTTTTAGAGTATTTTAATTATGAATTTATTTTTATCTCCATAACTAACCACTGTGAAAAACATAGAACTGCAAAAGCAATGTTCAATTTTCAGAATTCTTTAATATTCTGGTGGTTACGAGTAGAGTGATGCCGAATGTTTTTTTATCACGAATTTACTTTTCATTCAGCAGAATTGAGTTGTTTGAAAGAATAACGGGAAATCTAATTCTTTAAAAATATTATGGAAAAACCATTACTGAAAAAAAAAATTGTATAATAATCAGTCGAGGATGAAGACGAAGATGTTGACGAAGACAAAGAAGTGAATGAAGACGAGAACAAAAAACAAAAATAAGTTTGAAGTTTGCAAAAGGCCGCCTCGACTAAGTCCTTTTTTTAAGACGTATCAACGGTATCCGATGGGTTGCAAGACTTTTAATTCAACTAAAGAGAACGACAAATAAATGCAGAAGTCAGTAACGCAGGAAAAGCGGATCGAATTTTTTTTTATTATTCATTACAAATGAGTCTGGAAAACCCAGTTGGAACGATTTAATGAATAACACAAACGTCATTTATTTAATCGTTCCAACTCGGTTTTCCGTTTCCTTTTTTTGGGTCGTACACCACGACACAGTTCGTGTCCACCTGCTTTTCCATTGCCGCTGTCCGTCATCCCGTTGCCTACAGCAGTTTCTATATTGTCGCTGAAAAAAATTATGAACAACCATTTATTATTATTATTGAATTAGAATTGTTGATGAACTTATCGATTTTTAAGACTATTTGTATAAAGTTCCCAATGAGTTTAAATTCATTGTGAAATAAATGTTTGAAATGATTACCAATTGATCTCGGTTGGACCCTCAGCAATAGAAAGTAGCACCATGCGGGCTGCCACTCCAATTTCGAAGAATGATGTGCTATAAGACATTTTTAAAAACCAAGAGTTAACAGCAATACATGAAATCAATATTTGAATATTATAGAATCACCTCCTGCTCGTTCTTTCTTTTACATTTCTCACATCTTTAAATAATCATCTGTAAATGAGATCACGCAACGTATTTCAAAATCTCCAGAAAAATCTGATTTTATCACACAGCATAGAAAAATATACAAAAATTACTAAAAAATAATTAAGCGGATTACCGAAAATTTAAGCAAAAAAAAATTATTACAAATTGCACATTTTAATAGCAGCAAATAGACTGTGACTTTCGAATAAAATTTAAGAGTTCGTGAATGCTGCAGGAAAAAAGTAAAATCATAAACGTACTCGTATATGCTATGAGCGTTACAAAAATGTTAGATCACTGAAATGTTTTTTATACATTTTTATATGAATATTGTGATTACGAAAATATTTGGAATGGAAAACAAAATGTATTCTCAAAATTCGGGTTGAGGTTATCTAGTATATTAAGTCATGTCAGTGAAATGCTATTGCAGTTGACTGGCGGTAAACCACCAACAACAACGTTGTCAAACAACGTTCGTACGGTGTGCATGATCTCATCAACTTGAATCAAACTTGAAAAATTTTAAAAATAATTATTTACTTACTATTCACAATTCGCCACACGATGTTTGAAAATCTGTTTTTTTTTTTTATTAAATTGCCGAGAATGCTCCGGTTTCGTTGAATAAATTTTCTCAAATAGTCCCGTCTTGTGTGAGGCTGGGGTTTCCGGTACATGAAATCTGTAATGGTGGTGAGGTCCTGTGAATTTATCGCTCGGGGGTCGCCCTCTTCATTAAAAATGTCAGCTAACGCGACAATCAATAGCCCGAAAATTTCCGGGGCGTTTGTTATGTCTTTTTCGTATTTGATAACATGTCCGCGGACGTATCCTGACATTTTGGGTAACGAAATGACTTTAAATAAATCGAGCATCTCATACCATGTTATTCGATTGTTTTAATTTTTCTCCACGAGCACTCAATTCACTCGGCTAAGGCACTCTTTCGCCGAGTTCGAAATCTGCGAGGTTCTCTTTCTGAACAATGCGCTTATCCAGACGCGTCCATCGACGCACCAGGTTGTTTTGGCCATGTAACGAGTCAAATTTTCAATTGGCATCGTCGGACACCTTGGATACGTCTGGAAAATTTAAAAGTTCATTCGAGGCACTCTATCGCCGATTTCGAACTCTGCGAGGTTCTTTTTCTAGACAATGCGCTTATCCAGACGCATCCATCGACGCACCAGGTTGTTTTGGCTATGTAACAAGTCAAATTTCCGATTGGCATCGTCGGACACTCTGGATACGTCTGGAAAATTTAAAAGTTCATTCGAGGCACTCTGTCGCCGATTTCGAACTCTGCCAGTTTCTCTTCCTGAACGATGCGCTTATCCAGACGCATCCATCGACGCACCAAGTTGTTTTGGCTATGTAATGAGTCAAATTTTCAATTGGCATCGTCGGACACTTTGGATACGTCTGGAAAATTTAAAAGTTCGTTCGAGGCACCCTTCCGCCGAGTTCGAACTCTGCGAGGTTCTCTTCCTAAACGATGCGCTTATCCAGACGCATCCATCGACGCACCAGGTTGTTTTGGCTATAGAATGAGTCAAATTTTCAATTGGCATCGTCGGACACCCTGGATACGTCTGGAAAATTTAAAAGTTCGCTCGAGGCACCTTTCCGCCGAGTTCGAACTCTGCGAGGTTCTCATCCTGAACGATGCGCTTATCCAGACGTATCTATCAACGCACCAGGTTGTTTCGGCTATGTAACGAGTCAAATTTTCAATTGGCATCGTCGGACACCCTGGATACGTCTGGAAAATTTAAAAGTTCGTTCGAGACACCCTTCCGCCGAGTTCGAACTCTGCGAGGTTCTCTTCCTAAACGATGCGCTTATCCAGACGCATCCATCGACGCACCGGGTTGTTTTGGCTATAGAATGAGTCAAATTTTCAATTGGCATCGTCGGACACCCTGGATACATCTGGAAAATTTAAAAGTTCGCTCGAGGCACCCTTTCGCCGAGTTCGAACTCTGCGAGGTTCTCATCCTGAACGATGCGCTTATCCAGACGTATCTATCAACGCACCAGGTTGTTTCGGCTATGTAACGAGTCAAATTTTCAATTGGCATCGTCGGACACCCTGGATACGTCTGGAAAATTTAAAAGTTCGTTCGAGGCACCCTTCCGCCGAGTTCGAACTCTGCGAGGTTCTCTTCCTGAACGATGCGCTTATCCAGACGCATCCATCGACGCACCAAGTTGTTTTGGCTATGTAACGAGTCAAATTTTCAGTTGGCATCGTCGGACACCTTGGATACGTCTGGAAAATTTAAAAGTTCGTTCGAGGCACCCTTCCGCCGAGTTCGAACTCTGCGAGGTTCTCTTCCTAAACGATGCGCTTATCCAGACGCATCCATCGACGCACCAGGTTTTTTTGGCTATAGAATGAGTCAAATTTTCAACTGGCATCGTCGGACACCCTGGATACGTCTGGAAAATTTAAAAGTTCGTTCGAGACACCCTTCCGCCGAGTTCGAACTCTGCGAGGTTCTCATCCTGAACGATGCGCTTATCCAGACGTATCCATCAACGCACCAGGTTGTTTCGGCTATGTAACAAGTCAAATTTTCAATTGGCATCGTCGGACACCCTGGATACGTCTGGAAAATTTAAAAGTTCGTTCGAGGCACCCTTCCGCCGAGTTCGAACTCTGCGAGGTTCTCTTCCTAAACGATGCGCTTATCCAGACGCATCCATCGACGCACCAGGTTGTTTTGGCTATAGAATGAGTCAAATTTTCAATTGGCATCGTCGGACACCCTGGATACGTCTGGAAAATTTAAAAGTTCGTTCGAGGCACCCTTCCGCCGATCTCGAACTCTGAGAGGTTCTCATCCTGAACGATGCGCTTATCCAGACGTATCCATCAACGCACCAGGTTGTTTCGGCTATGTAACGAGACAAATTTTCAATTGGCATCGTCGGACACCTTGGATACGTCTGGAAAATTTAAAAGTTCGTTCAAGGCACCCTTCCGCCGAGTTCGAACTCTGCGAGGTTCTCTTCCTAAACGATGCGCTTATCCAGACGCATCCATCGACGCACCAGGTTGTTTTGGCTATAGAATGAGTCAAATTTTCAATTGGCATCGTTGGACACCCTGGATACGTCTGGAAAATTTAAATGTTCATTTCAGGCATTCTTTCGCCGAATTCAAATTCTGCGCGGTTCGTTCTCGTTCTCGTCCTCATCACTACCCTCATTCATGTTTCTCGTCCTCGTCCCCATCGCTACTCTTATCATCATCATCATCCCGGTCAAATTCGTGATAAAAATTATTTGGCATTACTTTACTCGTAATCACCAGAGTATTCAAATATTCTGAAAATGAAACATTGTTTTTGCATCTACACATGTTTTTCACAGTAGTTGGGCCATTTGCGTTCTTGTTCAGGTTGGGCCATTTGTCAACTAGCTTCATGAGGTAGCGATGCCTCACGAGGTTAGGAATGACTTTGACACATCGGACTGAAATTCATTCGATAATTGACAAAAGACTATATGCAGTAACTTGACCAGCGGTAATATTAGCAAGACCAGGCATTAAATGAAGGCACTGTTCAGTCGGAATCATGGTTACCGCAAATGGCTTTTTTGAAAAAAACTGTTTTACAGAAACTGCAACCACAACTCATTAAATTCTTTTTTTTTTATGAAATTTTTCAATTTCATTGACAACAATATATATTTTTAAATAAACAAACAGATGTTTTAACAGATACATTTTTTTAGTATAAAAAAAATTATTTACATACAATTCTCTCTCTAAGACAATTCTCTCTCGGACAGACAATTATCTCTCGAAGTAATCACTTCGTTTGTATCATAGTAGTAAAAAATTAGTAAGGTACGAATGAATAATTTAAATGTTTTTACTCAAGTGCCATATAAATTCTCGACATAATTTCCTCCCCATGAATTAAAAAAAAATTGTCATTACATGCTCGGTGCCAAAATAATACCGGCATGCGAAAATTGCTAGATGGCAATGTATGCTCTCAGCATCGCCACATCTTCTAAGTTAAAAATATTAACGACGAATAGATTTATAGATCTTTGCTGACTTTTTTGTGTTTCCTCTATTTTTATCTTCTTCGATCATTCGTTGTTTAGCGAATAAAGAGAGAAAAAAATTATGGTTTTGTCTTTATTTTCAAAAACAAGAGGCGCCCTGAGAAAATATTGAATTTTTCTCAATTTTTTGCGTAAAATAATTTCGTATTTTTAATGATTATAAAAATCTTAGATTTGTTTATTGAAATATAATATCTCAGGAATATTATATTTAATAAATATTGTTTTCTTATGGTCACTAGGGAAACTATAATTTAAAAGGAAAAATAGGAAAAATCACGTTTTTCTACCTATTGAGTCAATTTTATCAATTTTTCTCATTTTCATATATTTTTATTTCATTAAAAGACATATCGTCTTGAACACAACTTACAATTCATTCATATATCGGATTTATTTCACATGTGTGCACTCATTTGTTTTGAATCGTCCTGGAAGTCAGTTGAGAAATGGCCGAACCTCAAGAGGAACGCAATCTTTTTGCAAATTACCATCTGGGGGTGTATGTCTGTATGTCCATTCTGGGGGTGTATGCCCGCAGATAGGGCACTTATTTTATGCGAAATCCCACCACGCATGAACTCCGCTCAGTACGTACAAGTCTTGGGAAACACGATGCTCCCGTGCGCTAGGGCTCGATTTCCCATTAATCAGTATCCAACGATCCGCTTTATGCAAGATAATTCCGCTGTCCACACATCGCGAGAAACAATGGCTTGGTTCCATGACCATCTAGAAATCGAGCTGATGGACTGGCCCAGCAAGTCACCTGACTTAAATCCGATCGAGAACCTCTGGAGTATGTTTTCTCAAAATTTTCTTGGCTGCGGGAGTTGAATATTTTGTTTTTCAGTGCACCGGTCACGTGTTTAAAGGGGGAGGGAAAAATACTTTTGCTTACATATTTATCCCGTAGTAACCACACTAGTAGTAACCCACACTAGTAGTATCCCCTAGTAACCGAAATTTCTACCACCGAAATCGTATTTTTTTAAAATATTTTTTTGATTATGACGTATTTTCACGATATAAATATTATTTTTTTGCATTCGAGACTATTACCAAACGTAGGCGCAATTGTGGGCACCGATAAAAATGCTGCGTCTTGAAAGACTAAATGGAATATTTTCTAAAAAATTTGTATAAGCATAAAAAATATAAATTAATGAATACGCAAAAGGATTTTTCAATAGGTCTTACAGTTTCAGCACGAGAAATTCATAAGAAAAAAAACATTAAAAAATTCCGGTCACGTGGATCTCCCCCCTTAAACGCTTTGAATAGAGTAAGCGACTGATATCTCTTTAAAATTCGAAAATTTTGGAAGCTTTTCCCAACTACTTTGGTCAAATACTTTGGTCAGCCACCTTTATGCAACTTGGACAGTAAAATTACAAAGTTTATTAGAGGTCCCCCTTCCATTGACCTTGGCTAAACTTTATAAAATTCATTGGGATTATTAATGTTCCTATTGCCACAAATATTGTATTGTTTATGCTCTGATATCAAATGTAATAAGTAGAAAATCGGCTTTTTTTGGCCAAATTCAACTTTATTGAAAAGATACTTGTTACAAAGATTAATAATTGAAATATTTGCCATTACTATATATGGTCTTTTGCCAATTATCGGTTTTTCATGCGGTAAAACTTGAAGTTTCTGGTATTACAAATTTTTACTGCACCTGGACGTGGATCGTACTCAAGACTATAATTTCCATCACGAAATCTTGCAAACCACTTTTTTAATGTTGAATGACTCACAGAATGTTTAACCAAAGTCGAATTAATTAATTCCATAACTTGAGCAGCATTTTTTTTCATTTGAAAACAGAATAGAATGCAGTGGCGTAAATGTTGCTTATCGACATCCATCTCTTATAAAATTGATACACACGGAATTACAGCATGTAAATGACTTAAACTTATGTCATAAAAATAGAAATGACTAAGCTACATATATCCAAAATGGGGGGCGAATTGAATGCGTTTAAGTATATTTTTTAATGCAACAAACTTCAGAGCCGAGTTTCTACTTGCACACCTATTAAATATTGAAAACAGGATAAGTCTTAAATAAGAACGCAACAATTCTGTTGTATCTACTAACTTTTTGTGACTCATTTTCTGTACAGGCAATGCACTGCTAATAATTAATTACCATTTGTGAAATCGAATAGGTGTGATGGTCCAAGAGTGGGTATCTGGACAGGATTGTAATCGAGAATCTCTCGTGGCTCACGTAAACTGCGTTTGGGCTGAAATCTAGGGGAATCACGATCTATGCTTGAACCTGGTGAATTCGATGCCTAAAAGAATGCAAGATGTGATAGATAACGATGGGTACTGGGCCCCATATTGAATGCGACTTTTTTCTCGATTTGAAGCTATGTTGACGTCTTTTATTCTCCCTTACGTCTATGTGTTGAAAAAACATTAAACATTATTTTAGTCTTTATTTTTAAGAAATTTAGTCTTTAGTTAAGAAGATTAGTCTTCATTTTCAAGAAATCTTTATTTGTATGAGTATTTATAATATACGTCGAGAAGGACAATTACAACTTACCTAAATTTGTAGATAAATTTATTTATTTCAAACATAAGAACAATTCCGAACCTGCGTGCAAGAAATTGTGTCGTAAAATATGCAAAACTCGCCGAAATTATCGGGCAGAACACCAAACTCTATGCTTTTTCAAAATAATTGCAGCAATTTCGGTTTAGCATTTTAAAAGTTTTCGAGGACGTTTATTCTTCGTAAATAAATTGTGAGATTAATCCAACTATTATAAATATTATTTTGGCCAAAAAGCACTAAACACTATTTGTCCAAGTCATATTCCACTTTGGGTTAGTCTAGATTTTCAAGGAATCTTCATTTTCATGAGTATTTATAGCATATGTGGAGGACGACAATTGCATCTTCCCTAAATTTATAAATAAATGCATTTTTTTTAAACATAAGAACAATTACCAGCCTGCGTGTAAGAAATTTTGTCGTTTAATATGCAACATTCGCCGAAATTATCGGGCAGAACATCAGAATCGATGATTTTTCATAATACTTGTAGCAATTTGAGTTTAGGAAGCCCTTTAAACGTATTCGAGGACGTTTAATTTTCGTGAATAAATTGTGAGATTAATCCAACTATTATGAATATTATTCTGACCAGAAAACATGAAACATTATTTGTCCAAGTCATATTCCACATTGGGTTGGTTTCGATTTTCAAGAAATCGCCATTTTTATGAGTATTTGTAGCATACGTCGAGGACGACAAATGCATCTTCCCTAAATTTATAAAAAAATGAATTTTATTTCCAACATAATAACAATTCTGAACCTGCGTGCAAGAAATTATTACGTGGAACACGCGACTCTTATCGAAATTGTCGGGCAAAACATCGTAATCGATGTTTTTTTTAATGTTTGCAGCAATCTTAGTTTAAAAAGCGTTATCACCGTTTTCAAGGGAGTTTAATACTCGTAAATAAATTAGGGAGGTGAATTCCACTACTGTGAATATTATTTTTGGCAAAAAACATTAAATATTATTTGGTCAAGTTATAATCCTAATTGAATTAGTCTCCATTTTTAAGAAATCTTCATGTTTACGAGCAATTTACAGGGTGATTTGGAATAGGTAGTACATAGAGAAATGCTGGATTCAGAACGCAATTTTAAGGAAAACTGCAAAGGCGTTTTTATTTCGGTGCAGTAGTTTTTAAGGGGTTATATACAGTTGGAAGGCCAAAAAAACTCGTTTTTTTATGATTTTTTTCCGGATAGGGATTTCATTTGACGAGGAAAAGCATAAGGAAGTAAATGGAGTGTCATCTTTTAACTCTTTATCGCAATTTTTTATTTAAGGACGTTCACGAATGAAAATCGGAGACAAAAGTTTGGCATACGCTCGGCTTAGTTCAACTGTCGCTGTGTAGCGCGCGTCGCGCCCCTTACTCCGAAACTCTTAGCACGGACTCTACGCACTAATACAAATAAGGCTCTGGCGCACCCTATACATATATACTAATACAAGTATCCTTAGAGCGACGCGGAGATCTGGCAGCGTTGCTTGCCTGCCTCGTGCTTTCAGCTCAGTAGAGAGACGCCGTCATAGCGAACAACATTATAGAAGCAAGCGTCTCTAGCCAATTTCGAAGACCAAATGGTAGATAATATATGAAAAAATACTATAAAAACAATGTTATTTACTCCGAGAAGGCCAATATCTTGCGTATTTTATTTATGTACCTTACGCATTCATAATTATTCCATAATAATTCCAACACGAAAGACGGAACACCAAAGGAATATTCCATTTTGTATGAATAAATTTATTTGTTACTGTTGATAATTTTTCATATCTCATTTTAATATTTATAATCTCGATTGCAAAGTTGAACTTTCATATGAACAACTTATTTTTAGAAAAAGTGTCGTTATTCCTAAAAAGTCTCCAAAATTGAGAGATTCATGCATTTTCTTATGATACATTAAAATGTCTGGCCAGAAATGCTTAAATTGGCAATTCTTTGTGAGATAAATCGTTGAATATCATGAAAATTAATCCATAACAGTGTGCATACGCGTGTAGTCCCCCCCGTCCCCCTTGCTCTTACGTACCGTCGCCCGGCAGCGTTGCCGCTGCGCCACAGCGTTGTCCCCTCCATGGTGTGGCACGCTCGAAAATACCGTCAAATTTATAGGTTTGAATCGCTATTGCGTATGAACGACACGGCTGAGCATCTCTATTTTTTTACATTTTGTTCCTCATATCAATATCTATCATTATGCAGTTTTTTATCAAAATCTATAGAAAATTGTGACTGCTATGAATTGAAATGTCTCTCAAGCTCATGCCTCGCCTATACCTTGCATGTTAAATTTCCCAACTTCAACAACGAATATCTCCACTTTGGTACGGGCATGGTCTTTATAATTTTGCAAGTACATTAAGGAAGCTATAAATAATGTGTCATCCAAATTTTAAGAAAATCTATAGAAAATCGACTTACTCGTGAACGTCCTTAACAAAATATTGCTTCAGATAGCTCCTGTGATTGATCTCCTGTAGGTCCTCTAAAAAAAGGCGTCTTGCGGTGAGCATGAAATCTCCCGTTTGGATCAGCTGAAATTAAAAAACCAAAGAGATTTGTTTAGTGGACAGATAAATGCTGGGATTGGACGAAGGAATAGTTGGAATTTCCAATTTTGATGAAATGACGGCTCCTCAAAGACGAAATTTCAATTTTTAACCGAATTTTGGTCGTTCAATGGTTCAAAAAAAATAGAAATAATTTTCGGAAATCTTACTCCTTCGTCCAATCCCAGTAGAATATATCTGAGAAAGTTGTGTTAAAATTGCAGACCGATCGGTTGAGCCATCTTTGAGAAATCGTGCTCACCGACTTTGGAAACATCGTTTCGAGATAAACGCGTTCAAAGTTTCATAAGTGGTGAACACATGGATAAAAAATTTTTTTTACAACTTACAAGGAGTCATCTATTCCAGGGCCATAAGAAGTTCCCTCTGCATCATCAGCAGCTTCCAAATTGTCGAATTGCAGTCGTCGGCGAACCATTCTTCCTTCGCGCGTGCGCTCATGCGCTCTTAAAATAGAGATCGCGACGCGCTCTGCATCCTGTTTTTCGGCATAGGCATGGGCATTGGGCCCAATCGATAGACCCAGTGCACTCATATAATATAATAGTGATGCCGTACCTTCATTAAAGGTGCCGGCTGCCATGTGAGCTGCTATTTCCACTATTTTTGAACCACTAGGAATTATTTTCGGTGTGATTTTCCAAATCAACTGATTATAGCTTTCGTTGTTATTTTGTGTGAAACCACCAACATATCTTTCAAGCAACTTTTCATTGCTCAGATCCGTGTAGATCGGAAACAGAGCGTCAGCAACATCTTGTGGAAATGGAGAATAATCGTGTTTATAATCCGATAATTTATTCGAAGTTCGCGCTCGCTGCCAACAATACCATGACTCAGTTCCGACCGGGCATCTTTCGTGTTGAGGATTTTCATCTGTTGAACAATAATGGTAATATGTTGCCCATATTGCATTATACATATTGTCAACGGAATCACAGTGCCTCCTGATTGCCAAGCCATAATAAACAGTCAATTTATCGATCAGTTTGGCTGTGAGCTTTCCTTTTCCATCAAGTACTTTTTTTTGCATTTTTTTCCCACTTTTATTTACAGTCATCTCGGTATTTTTTTTGACACAGTCTCGGAGTCGTGAACCCATTCTTTTTTGAACGTGTCCAATACATTCTTTTTTTACCACTTTGTTGTTTCCGTAAGGCACAGCTTTCAAAATCCCCGAGTAGGTTTTCGAGTCACCGTCGCCGATGTAATTTTTGTATTGGACGTTAAATTTTTCCATTGAACGCTTGAACATTTCTACGACCGCATCGACTTCCATTTTTCCTGAAGAACCGTTATGATTCGCAGCACAAACATCTTTGTGATCGTCATACCATTCGTTGTACTCTTCGGTGTCGATTTTTTTTTTCCAAACCTCGCATTGTTTGCAGTACGAACTTTTCACGACGATATCGATAATTTTCCCCGTATAATAACCGATCAGTGATGTTACTCCGTATAAAGAAGTAAACCCTCGTTTTTTCCAGGTTCCATCGCCAGATATTGTCAATTCTTCACAGTTTCCATCGCCTCGATTTTGAGCAGACGCTTCTTTTTCTTCAGCACAAGCTTTTTCGAAAAGTTTTTCGGTGGCCATTTGCGTGCATGAATGAATATTTTTGACGATCAAATCGTACGTAGCTTGCATCACAAAAGGTGGCATGTCCATCAATCCACAAAATTTCGCTGCACCTTTCAATCCTATTCCGAGAGTTCTCATCACAAATAAAAATCGTCTGTTTATCGCGTAAGAATGTTTGATGAAAGGACAAGAGTTTATGGCTCGAGGATCGCACTTATCACACAGAATGACGATTTTAAAACCGAGTCCTCGTTGTGCAGCCGTTTGAAATTGCACTTTTCCTTTGCAAGTTTTACACTGGACGTATTCACTTATCGCTGCGAAGACCGTTATAAAATTGAAAATGCGATATTCAATGGAGGAATCACGAGGAACTAAGATCTCCTTCTGATTTTTCAATTTTTTCGCGGATGTACTGAAGCTACTTTCATCGGCCTCGACTGTTTTTGGATTGTACGATTGTTTTCGCTTTTTCCCTCTTGAAATTTGCGTCTTGTCGGATAGTCTCCGTTGTCTGGTACACTTGTAAGGCATTTTTATTCGCAAAACTACGAAAACGGAGTAAAATTTGAACGCGCGACTTTACACTGTGGCAGAGCTGGTTCGACTGACAAAATTCCTTTCTTCGGTATAAGAAATGACCACGCTTAGCTCTCGCATATACCATGTATGCAAAAACAATGAAAAGGGTCACCTCAGGCACGCGGGCCACAACAACCGCTGCCGCTCGGGCCGTTCGGAGCGCGCTTACTTTGTAATGCTCCAAGCGTCCTTTCAAGTACGCATGTATCTCTACGAATATTTGCCGTATCGCTTTGAAAATTTCAGAGAATCTATTTGAATATATGTAGACTCCAAAAATGCAACAAAAAAAATCGATTTTTTGAAATTTGAAATTAATCATAAAATAGCATATAACTCCGACATTACTTGCTGGATTAATTTGAAATTTTCAGAGAATGTACTCAAATGTATGTACATTCTGAAAATGCCATAAAAAAAAAATCGATTTTCTGAAATTTCTAACTGTATATAACCCCTTAAACTTGGCATAAAACAATTGTTAAAATTTAGCAGTCACTTTCACCATTCGTATTCGTTCAATAACCGGATACCCGGGTATTCACCTACTGCGCGCCACATGGCTAAGCGATTAGTCAGCCGGCTTCGTGGAATGTGAAATAACAATAGCGAACCCCAAAATTTTTTTAAGGGGAAGTTAATAAATTGTACCTTGGAAACTGAAATGGATACCCGGGTACCCGGTTACTGACCGGACGGTTAAAGCGTGCAAGTTGAACGTATCCATAATGTCAGTAATAAGTATTTTATTTACGTGCAACAGTCCACATTTCACACGATGAAGGAATCTCCATCTTGCCATCTAAGATTTGTGTTCGATATTATTTATATTCGATACGTGGAAAAAAAGTAATGAGAAATAATAACTTGGAAAACCAATGGGTTTTCCAAGCCGCTTGTATTTTTTATAATTTGTACACAATTATTCAGATCCGGGATACTCTAATTTTTCAAAAAAAAAAAAAATTATAAATTTTTTTAATTGTTTAAAATCAGAAATTCTAATTAACTGAGCAACACACTGTTTGCATTAATTTGAGCTTATGAAAAGCTTTCGTAAAACCATTTTTCAAAACTAGTTTTCGGATATTCCAGAAACGTATCCAAAAGTGGGACTTTTTTTGACTTTTCCCATAAAAAATACAAAACGTATCCAAAAGGTTTCCAAAAGTTATAATTTTTTTTGCTTTTCCCATAAAAAATCAACGTAAGATACTGGACGTTTTAGGCCAAAACAAGTTATCGGTCGAAATAAAAAATTCAGTTGATGTCCGTGTAAAAAATCAACGATATTACATAAATTTAGGAGGACATGTTTGTGAAACGATATCCACAATTCATATATTTAATTCCCTGTGTCCTTAATATTGACAATAGTATAGGAAGGGAAAGTAGGCTATGTCAATATACCGCGTGCGGTATTTCCATCCTCGCCTTCGGCTCGGGTAGCAAACGCATGGTTTTGGATCGCCTCTTTCCCTCTCGTGTCTGCGTATACTATTTTTCACCACATCTTCGCAAAAAATTTTATTTACGCAAGGCGGAAAAACTAACTTTCCGTGGATATGGTGTGAAAAATGATAATTTATTTTAGTTATTGACTTTCCTATATCGATTTTACAATCAATATTTTCTTAGATCACTATCAATAGGACAAAATTCTTGTCCTCCGTCAGCTGCAGAAATGTAGATAAGGTAAGTGCTCTTAATTTATCATGGCAATAGTGATAGGAGGTACAAATCGAATAATATAAATTGATAAACATTTTATCGTACATTAATATGTTAATATATTCACATAAAACCAATAAGTTTTCCAAGTTCTTCTTTCCCGTCTTCAGCAATACGTATGTATTGCTTTTAAAAAAATTTTTGTAAAACTTCAGAAAACGGTAGTCATCTCTGATTTTATTCATTTTAGTTTCCCTGGCGCTAAGCGCCAGGGAGACTAAAACTATAATATTTGCACCTGGTCATGTACTATTTTTACAAATCTTATAAGAAAAATAAATCTTAAGAGAATATTTTTGAGGACAGTCCTAAAAATGAAACTAAGGCCGATAAAATAAACGGTACTGAAACATAGTCGATCGCGCTAAAGTAACAACTTTAAAAATATTATATCTCCTAAACCAAAATTTATACCCTCTATTACATATGTATATGAAATTACTCGGGAACATGTGTACAATAATATATTTAAAAATTAATAAAATCTGACATGAGTACCGTATTCTGAAGTTTTACTAAATTTTATTCTACAAATGCTACGACCATTTTTTCTTCTATCTTAAGTTTAGCGATTTCCGTAACTACAAATAATATTGAATAGTCACTCACCCATTTATTGCAATGCCACGCTAATCACTATTTTAATTCCTGTGATATTTAGCATTCCGATATTTTTTTCCCATTTACGAAATTTTTGTTATTAGACGATGTCCAAAAAGAATTATTTATCGTAACTCTCTTGTTTACAATCTTACTTTCTTCTTTGGTCATGGCTGGCTCTGGTTCTCTCTTGTTTGCAATGGGTACGTTCGACTTGCACCCTCTAAGCGCTATAAGCATTCAAATTTATTTAAAAAAAAGAGTGCCCAAAAACCGTTATATTCGAGTATATAAGAGTGCGGCAGGGCTCGCGCTGGCTTTTTTTAATAATACTTGGCGTCGCGCCGCTACTGCTTTTCAACATATATATATGTTTTTTTATAATCGCTAATGTAATTTCCGTTAACCACTGAATTTAATTTTAAATGGAAAAAAATTCCATTTACCATTGATATTAGTTTTTAATGGACATTATTTAAATAAAAAATTAAAATCAATGATTAACAGAAACAATTTCCATTGAAAATTCAAAAAGTAATGGTTTATGCATTACTTTTTTTTACAAATTTCGCAACTCTGGTTTTAACAACTCGACAAAGGATAAGAAAGTGTTTAAACAAAATGTTCAAAATTAGAGATATATATATATATATAGAGAGAGAGAGAGAGAGATTTTATAATATCCCTCAAAATATAAGAAAAACATTTTAGCTCACCTTTTTTTGTGTTTTCTTTTTCAATTATATGAATTCGGTGGTACCAGTACGCTCCTGTATTCATGCAGTTGCTTCGTTTTTTTAATTTATTTTTCAATTTCTCCGTCAATGACTGATACGTTATTTCGGTGACGGATCTGTCGATGATCAATTATTTAATAATCTTACAATTTTAACGATCGCTAATATTTATCGAGTGAAGTGAGTACTTCACTTCGATTCGCGATCGTCAAATTTTTTTATTAAGAGTCGCAGCGAGATTACAGCCATCATCGCAATTACGTGACGCAGATATTTCAAAATATATAAAAAAAGAAAGAAAAGAAGAAATATCATCGAAATACCGTATCACCCATTGCCACCCAAGCCACTGAATAAAGGAGCTTACTTCACCACTGAATTAACTGAAGGTACCACTGAATTAACATAATTGGAAAAAAAAATAACACAAAAAAGGTGAATTAATATGTTTTGCATATATTTTGAGGGATATTATCTCTCTAGAAATCTCTCTATAGAAATCTCTCTCTCTCTCTTCCCCCCTCTCTCCCTCCCTCCCCTCTCTCTCTCTATCTCTCTCTCTCTCTCTCTATCTCTCTCTCTATCTTTCTCTTTCTCTCAAATGCGATCGCTCATTTATTCCTATAGAAGGTGATTCGTCTTTTATTAATTTAATAATATTTTTAGATAAATATAAAATAATTTACGCCCTATTAGGGATGGTTTATTATTTTAAGATTTGATGTAAAATTTTTTAAAATCCTTTTTAATGTGCCTTCAACGAATTTCTAATATCAAACTCCTAAAATTCGATAATTTTAGAAAGTGAAAAATATTTTGAAAATTACCCCTGCACTGAGAAAAAAATTTTGTTGAACGAAATAAATTTCGTTTCTCTGAACCAAAATATTTAGTTCGATACGGGCAACAAAATATTTTTGATATAAGACAAAATAATTTGTGAATACTGAAGCAAGTTATTGGCCGAACCAACAAAACTTTGGTGCAGTCAAATAAATTAATGTTAATGCAACAAAATATAATCCAAATCAACTAATTCATTTATTCGTCCCAACGATTAATGTTTAGTTAATTTGTTAATATTTAAAAAAATATTTTATTAAAGCAACTAAAAAGTATGCGTAAGCAAATAAATTGTACCAGTTGTTCGAACAAAATCATTTTGCTTCGGTGATTTAGTTTATTCATCTAGAATAAATTTTTTTTATTTAATTGAATAAACTAAATTATTTGCCCTTAAACAAAAAAATTGTTGGATCCACAACAAAATTGAATTATTTAGATTAAAAAATTATTTTTCTCAGTGTGTTAGAGGTGGGTTCTGAACGGAACATTTTTTTTAAACTCTTTCTTATAATTTTTCGAGTACTTTAAGGGAGCTTTCCAGTGTGACAGCCCGAAAAATCGCTGTTTTTCGCGATTTTTTTTTTTAAAGAAAAAATAATCTAATCGGTCTGGTTTTTTTTTGTATATTAATTGGGTATTGAAGAATACAAAACAATTTTTTAAAGATCGATTTATTTATTAATTAATATCTATAAAAATGATGAAACAATTGTTGCAGAAAATGCACTTGGATGTGGTGTCCACGTTGGGGGTCACAATTTTGATCTGAAACAAAAAACACAAAAAGATTATTGATCGGTATATAATTGGCTTTCGTACTATGGAGGCTTTTTTTTTTTTTTGCAAAAATGGCGCCGGTTTGAACAAAAAGTATCGATTTTAGCATTTTTTTTTGGCAGTTTTTTTTACAAAAAAATAGGAAGATGTCAAAAAAAAAAGCTTCCATAGCACGATAAACAATGACGTTAAGAATATTGTGTAAAAAATTCAACTCGATAGCTTTAAAACTCTGCCCTCCAAGTTGGACACCGTTTTGAAAAATGCTGTTTCGAGAAAAACGCGTTCAAAGTTTCAAGTGAGGAAATTTTAGGTAAATCGTTTACTTACGGTCAATCAGCGATGCCAGGTCCATACAATATCCCTTCTGCTTCTTCGAAAAGATTCGGACTTCAAACTCTGGACTCTTTTTCAAGATTTTTGCTGCCGAAGTGCTCGCAAACGTTAG
The DNA here is from genome assembly GCA_963989365.1 of Rhimphoctona megacephalus. Lineage (NCBI taxonomy): Eukaryota > Metazoa > Arthropoda > Insecta > Hymenoptera > Ichneumonidae > Rhimphoctona > Rhimphoctona megacephalus. The sequence goes on along the minus strand of OZ022415.1, from coordinate 48,877,632 downwards.
ATCCGTTTCGATATCGTGTCGATTTGTTCCCTTGAAACCCGCGGATATTTTTCGTTCATTTCGCGGATGTCCGCTTCTCGAGCCTTTTCTATCCTGCCACGCACATTTCTCTTTCGTAGATCTATCCATTTTGAATGTTGAAACCGAACTGAAAGACGAACCGGACTCACGTTGGAAGGTACACGAGCAGGTAGGAACGAGACAACAGAAATAACGGTCGCACGGGCAGACGGCCGACGCGGCAGCTGTAGCGCTCCATTGCCTTCTTCCAAGAAATGCTGTACAGTAACCGAAATAATCTGAATTTCGGCATGAAAATTTCAGGGAATATTCGGAAGAGTGTATACTATTCGATAAAGCAAAAAAAAAAAATCGATTTTTTGAAAATTTCACACTGGAAAGCTCCCTTAAACTAGAGTCGCTACATTTGTAATAAAAAAGTAATGCATAAACCATTACTTTTTGAATTTTCAATGAAAATTATTTCCGTTAATCATTTCATTTAATTTTTTATTAATATAATGTCCATTAAAAATTAATATCAATGGTTAATGGAAATGTTTTCCATTAAAAATTAAATTGAATGGTTAATGGAAATTGCATAGGCGATTATAAAAAAAATATATCTATGTTGAGGAACGGTAGCGGCTCGACGCCAAGTATTATAAAAAAAAAAAGTCAGCGCAAACCCTAACACACTCTTATATACTCGAATATTAGGGTTTTTGGGTACTCTTTTTTTAATATAAATCAAAATTATTATCCCTTAAAAATTAAACTCTTTTCCGCACCACCGCAGGGGTAGAGCATCAGGCGCGTTTTTTTTTTTTATTGACGTGGTATCCCCTTTAGGCCTAATCCACGCATTATTTATTGAAAGTTTTTAATTTTTTTATGAATATTTTTTCATAGTCTGCACGTTATCTAACTTATAATTTTTTTATATAATATTTCCGGGTTTTTGCTTGCAAGTTTTTTTTTACTAAAAATTACTTTATCTTCGTTTCTTTGACGTTTTTCTCTTATACGCTTTTGACACCGGAATTAAGTTTTTTTTTAACATAGAGAGATGCCTACGGTCATTGGTGAACGGCAGTTTTATTAATGGAATGGTGAGAAAAAATATTAAAAGCTTTTTGAAAAAGTGCCAAACCACAAAGTACACTATTGAAATTACGGTGTCCAAAAATTATATTATTTGTCTACATCGTTTATCAATTATAAACTTATTCATTAACGAAAACGGTAAATTCCCCCCCCCCCCCATCGATCGAACGTACAGGCAAAGTGTAGCAACAGGGTATGAGTGCTGAATTGTGCGTGTGCTATTCAATCAGACACCGCCGCGCAAATATACGTTTAAAAAAAATATTTTTTTTGGGTAACGATTAATGTTATGCAAAAATTTTTTAATCTCCAAAACTTTTTACCACTTCCTAAAGGCATAAATTATATTTTTCAATAAACTGCATGAACGATTGTGCACGCAATGAGAGAACAGCTGACAGCAGTGTCGCCAACCATGAAAACAAACTCACCATTCAGTTCGTCGATCTGTTGCCGAATTTATATAAATGCTTTAAATATAAAATATTCATTATATAAACGTTTAATTGACATCCAAAAAATATTATTAGTGCGCGTACGTCAAGATAATAATATTCCGAATGCTCCGTTTAAAAATTTATCACAGTAATAACTTTCTCCTTAGGTTAAATATTACTGTGTAGAAGTTTATGGCATGCTCCTGAACAATATAATTTCCCCCCTAATTCCCCCCAAAGATAAGCTGTCCCGACACTCCTTAACGATGTAATATATTAATTTTATGTTTTGACACGTAACTATAACCATGGAAAAACACATTAAAAAAATTATTCGCCTTATTAAAAATACAGTTGTTCTACGGTACCGTTGTTCTACATAACAAGAACAAGAATAAAAAATCAGTATGAAAAAAAACCGATATTAAGAACATTTGAATCGAAAAAAATAAGATAAAAAAAATTAAATCAGATATCATAATTATAATCACCATCGCCTTGCTGTAAAGCGCAATAACCCCCTTCCAACTCTCCAAACCCCACACCATATAACGACGGTTTGAATGAAGAATAGCTGAGTGACAATCGGCCGCGGTCGCCATCGCCTCATCGTCGTTCGCTTCCCGTCCGTACGCAAGACTAGTCTAGCGAACGGTCGCGGGGTGAACGTAAGATAATAACTGAAACCAAGATCTTTTCTTACATCTTGTTAGACTTGGCTGGTGAATTGCTGAAATCTACATATTTAATATTGCCACTTTTAAGGGGTTTATCATGGAAACAGGACAAAAACACATGTAGCTTATCGAATTTTAAATTATTTAACGATTTAATATATAAATTTTATATATTATTACACCTAACTATAACCATGGAACAACACATAAAAAAATTATTATACTTATTTAAAAAACAGTTGTTCTATAGTACAGTTGTTCTACATAACAACAAGAATAAAATATTTTTATTAAATAAAAAATTTCATCAGGTATCACCATCAATATCGTCCGGTCGTGAATTAGAAGAACCCCCCTCTAATCCTCCGAACCGCAAATCATTAAAAGACGGATTAAATGAACCTCGTAGTCGTTCGCCTCCCGCCCGTACGCGAGACCGGTCTCGCAGATGGCCGGGGAGAGAACATGAGCACCGAGAACTATCTCCACAAAATGACCGACGGGAACAGGTGAGATTAAAACTAAAACCAAGATCTTTCCTTACATTTGTTAGCTTTGACTGGTGAATTGCTGAAATTGACATATGTAATATTGCCACTTTTAAGGGTTTCATTATGGTAACAAACCGAAATACACATGTAGCTTTTCAAATTTTTAATAATTCAACGATGTTATATTTATTTTCTGTTTTATGCCATGAACTATAAACATGGAGCAACACATTAAAAAAATTATTCTACTTATTGAAAATATAGTTGTTATACAGTACAGTCGTTCTACAAAATAATAACAAGAATAAAAAATTATAAAAAAAAATAATTTCTATATGAAGAAAATTATAAATTTAAAAAATTTTATAAAAAAAAAATTTAATAAAATATGACCATTACTATCGCCTGGCCGTAAATAACAACAGGAACCCCCCTCCAATCCTTCGAGCCCCGCACGGGCTAACGACGGGGTGAATAAAGAAATGGTACGCGACCGAAGACTACACCTGCCACCGTCCCAACATCGACCGCGTCCTCGTTCGCCTCGAGAGCGGTCTCCACTAAATGACCGACGGGGACAAGTAAGATCAAAAGTCAAACTAAGATCTTTCAGTATATCTCTGCTTTGGCTGGTTAATTGCTGAAATTAATATATGTAAAATTGGTACTTTAAAGGGTTTTACTACGGTAACAGCCGAAAACACATGTACCTTTTATAATTTTGTATTATTTTACACTGTAATATATTAATTTTCGGAAGAGCGGTTGGTCCGGTGGATCAGAGCTCAGGCTCGCACGTCGCTGGTTTCGAGTTCGAATCCCGGTCAAAACACCAATACAAATTTTTAAATCATTTCAAGTGTTTATGCTGCAATCACAGGTGGTTAGGACTCCACCTTCATAAATTCATGCACATAACCTTTCTGTGATGCCTGAGCGTTAGGTGTATGGCTCCGGCTGCCCCCCGTGAACGGCTCTCATCATGCGGATGGTGGCTCCCTAGTCGTATACTGACTAGCTCATTGTATCAGAGCTGAGGAGGTGCCTGTCTGAGCGTCTCTGGTGGTCGTGCTTGAGCATGCGTGCTCGCAATGCCACCCGAGAGGATAAAGCAGGTACCGGCTGTATCGGCACGGTTTTCTGCAGTTTTCCTTCCTCTCGACAAATGCGATATAGTGGAGGAATAAGTTGGCTGCAGCCGCACATACTGGGTAATGGATGGAAGGGCGTAGGAATGGTCGGAATGGGGTGGGGAGGCTAAAAGGGAAGGACTCTAGGCCGTGGAAGTAACAATAACGGGGGCGATTGGTTATATACCCTAATAAAAATAAATCTCTATATATATAAATGTGTTGGCGAAATAATTTTTGTCCTCTTTTCAATCGATATCCACTGAACCGATTTCGATTAATCTTCCACAGGAAGAAAGCTCATGATTCACACGAGGTTGTAGGCTGTATAAAATTCCTATATATTGTTTTTTAAGGAAATCTTTAAAAAATTTCAAACTTTTTATTCAGTTTTCAACTTTAAAATCTCATATACAATAAAAAAATATAGATAAACAAATATTTGTAATTAAACACGTAACTCCCGTCTTTTCGCCCTGCGAGAAGTCGGGAGTTAAAAAAACTAATTACCAATTCAAAGATAATTAAAAAACGAAGAGAATTAATGGTGGCTGGAGTTTAAATTTTGGATAGAAAAAAGTTACAGCAATTTTAGTTAAGTGATAAAAAAAATTTTAATTCAGCATATTTTGTTGGAGTATTTTATTTTTAAAAAATATAAAAATTATGTTTGAAATATAAAAAGAATAGTAAAGCGATAGGCCGTGTTAAATTTCAATACATTGTTTAATACAGAATTGAATTTTTTTCTCGTTTAATATAAAACTTATGAAAATATTAACAGCCACAATAGATATGGACGGATGTTAGCGAAGCCGAGGGTATAGATTGATTTAAAATATTTTTATTAACATTAAATTTTTTAAAAATTTATATTTTCTATACATTAATATTTTTCATGTTAATTTTTTTAATATAACATTTATAGAGATTACATTTTTTCAGTGGAAAAGGGTGTGTGTTTTTTACCCTCACATAACCGAACATCCAATGAACGTGGCATGGATGTTTTCTGGCCTTATGCACGTACAAAATACATCCATTGGATGTTGGTCCCGTGAGGGTAGTGGATAAGAATTCCACACACTGGCGTAATACGGATCCTACCCTGTGTTATGTAAGATTTTGTACAATTCCTTAGAAAAAAAAATTACATTGTCGTAAATGCATAGCTAGGTGCCCCGCGGGCGAACCCCGCAGGCACAGCTGGTATATATATATATATATATAAGGGTCATTCCACATAAATTGGACAACTTTTGAACCCGACCCCCTTCGATTTGGCTGAAACTTCGCAATTTTATTCTACCCCACGAAAGAAATTTTTGTTAATTTTTTCAAATTTTTTTACCGAAGAAAAAAAAATTTATGAATGTTAAAAAAAATGGCTTTTTTTCAAATAGATATAACTTTTTCAAAAATTTACCTATCGGGACGTTTATTTTTTTAAAGTTTTGTTTTCGAATTTACTTTTCTGAAAAAAATACAAAAATAATTTTGGAAATCAAGTTGTATGGAAAATTTCAGTTTTTTGGAAAAAATAATTAATTTTTAAATTCCGACACTTTTAATTTTATTTTTGATTTTCCCAAAAAAATCTTTGATTTATTCAGGAGTTAACCCTGTTAGTTGCTTAGTGTGCCGAATTTTTTTTCTATTTTTTTTTCGATTAAAAAAAAAAATTTATTCGTTGTCAATTTTCAACTCCTCTGCATTCAAAAATTTTATTTAACATCGAAATCAATCTTAGTAAATAATTTTGAGATATTCTATACCTTACACATAATCTAATTCAATGATATATGATAAGCATTTCACGGGTAAAGCGATTATCAATTATTTTTCTTGTAATACGATTATAATAAGGCTGTAAATGCCCTAAAGGACCGATTTGCCAAAACAAAATCAATCACTGGAACTCATCAATTACATTCTGTCATTCCAGACAAAGATACATGACAATACATGACGATACATGACAATGTCCAATACGGCGATTGGCAAACCGACAAGGTTCAAACCTTGTACCACCATAGGACTGTATGGAACACAGTGTGCAATCCATGGGTACTTAAAAAATATGTAAGCGGCCGACTTTTCAGACAGGCGCGATGCGATTCGCGCTTCGGCAATATATGTTCTCCCTGGACACTACGTGCGTTCGGGAAACGCCTCATCCCTGCGCGACGCTGCGGCCGGAGCGAGAAGCTTCAGCGCCCGTGCTCGCTCAAATATAATTGCACCGTTATGCTGTTACGTGACGCAAGGTTGGTGCGTACCTAGGGTTCACAGTAACGTCACAGTAGTGCAATATTTACGACATTTTAATATTGAAATGGAATAAATGAAGGTGTGGCTTTCTGCAATACTTTTTGAAAATTGTCATGTTGTTTTCGTACGGAAATGCCGAATAATTATCAGGTGGACCAAACCTCTTTACATCTTCTATAATGTGAAGCAGTCCATGGATATTGTTGACAAATCCCTGAAAAATCATACAAACCAAATGGATAAGGAGGTCAAATTTTTCGTTTTAACAGGTGCTTTCGTTTAAAAATATATCAACAATAATTTAAAGATTACTTAAATCAATTTTTTAATTACAAGCAAGAAATGTTTTTTCCCGCAGTGTTAGTCCCTTTTGATTATGCTATTAAATTTTTATAGGAAACTATTATTCATTTAATGCATTTTAAGACTAGTATGATTGTGGGGAAATATTAGTTTAATCAACAACAAAAATCTTTAATAACATTGACAATTTGAAAAATAGTACAAGCTATTTTCTCACACTCCTACTTAGCTTAAAATTCATTAAAGGAATCATACTTCCGTACAAACATTAAAGAAACAAATTAATTTGTACGAGCGCTATGAAAAAAGGTTATTTTATCTTAGAATTGGAAAAACTAGGTGATGTAAACTTGGAATAATTTTTCACATATTTTTAAACAAAAGTACATTTCAGAACAAAAATTTTGATTCCTTTGACGATTCGCTTTATTCGATTTTTCGGGGAGTTATAGATAATTGCTTGTAATAAAACCTATATTTCAATTATAAAAATATACAAAGGACGATTTTTCCACGATCATACTAGGCTTAAAATTCCTCAAAAAAAATAATAGTTTTTTATAATAAATTAACAGCAAAGTCGAAGGGGGCTAACTATGTGTGAAAAAACATTTCATGCTTAGAATTGAAGAAATTGATTCATGTGATGATTTGATAATTTACTGCATATTCTCAAATGAGAGTACGTTCTAAAACTACAATTTTGACTCCTCATCCATTAGGTTTACTGTATTTTTGAGATCTGAAGAAAAAAATCGGAAAATGTTTCTAAAATTCGTTTCCGATCAACGTGGCGACATAAAAATTTGAACAAAATCAGACGAATTCCTTTCAATGAGCTCTATTAGAGAAAAAAATCAAAATAATAAAAAAATGCGAATTTCAAAAGTGGCCGAATTGGCGTGGCCAAATCGTATATATTTCAGCCTTATATTTTAGCCTTATGATTTTTTATGACTTTGGCATTGACTTCAATTTTTTTGTATATAAGAAAGAAAGAAAATTGAATGCATTTATCATCAACTTTTTAGTCATTTTTTTTTTAAGTCTAGATTTGCATTTTCTCAAAAAAAATATTTCAAATTCTAACTGGACATAAACCTTACATGCAAATATTCAAGTCTTTATCAGATCGTCACGAAATAAATTTGGGATCATGTCCACAATTTCTTGTTTCAAACAAAAAAAGATTCATCCGAATCAGCAAACTTCATAAAAAGTTATGGGTGAACATTAGGGTGTGTCATTTCAGGGCAACTTTTTTTTTAAGGTCCTCACTCGAAAATCTTCAGTTTATATCTAAAAATGAATTGTCGCAAAAGGCGACCGCTGTCAAAACATATTTAGAGGTTTATCATCGGCTTTGAAGTTTTCCTATTTAATTATCATTGGAAATGTGTTTCTCTTCATTGTATAATGGTATTTCTCAGCCAGATTTCATAGGGCGGCATTATGTAAGTTGGTTTTTATAGGAAATTAGATTCTCTACAAAAAAAAGTCTCCTGAGTAAAGTCTGTAAAATCAACTATGTCCGAGTTATTACCGTTTAAACCGATTTTTAGATGAAAGTATCTGTTGATATGTACGTCCTAGTTAATCTTTTGAAGATATCGGAAAAATTTAAAGGACGATTATATGTACAATTGAATTTACTACAAAAAAGGTTATTTAAGGCGGATTCATAGTTTCAACCATTCCCAACTTATGTGAACATATTTAGAATAAATTTTATAGACGAATTTTCCCGGAATTTTTAAGCAGTCGTAATATTTTCTTTCAACATTTATCATAACGCTGTAATGATTGAATCTACAGGCTTGACACTTTTTTTAACGTAATTTTTTTATATCTGGTTCAGATTCGTAGTTGGTGACCCGAAAAACTTTTAATTACAGAGTTTCTTCAGAATGTAAAAAAAACTTTTAACTTTTGGGTACCTACTGTACGTACCTACGTCTGTCAAATCGAATTTGGGAATTTTGAACTTGGATCCGTAATCAGCGACCCTAAAAACTTTGGAGGATTGAGTTCCATCGAAATCAACGAAACTTTTTGCATTTGAGTCTACCCTAATGGATCCGCTATTTTGAATTTTCACATTCCAAACTCATATTCGCAGTCAGCTTTCCCAAAAAGTTATACAACGAATGCTGCGAAAAATTCTTTTTATACCTAATTTGTATCTTTCTTCAAATTTGGTAACGGCGAATAAAAAAAATATAGCAAACAAGTTTTTTTTACGTCAGTAGATAATAAAAAGTAATTTGACTTATTTTTTTAAATGAACGAGTTCTAAAAAAACGAGGGGTGGAGTTTAATATGATAGAAGTTAAATTTTATTTAATAAGAAAAACTCGGTTTAATTATCTGTTCTGACTAAATTTTCAGGTGTACAAAAAAAAATTCACAGACAATTCCGTAGTACACTAAATTACTTTTCAAAAACAAAGAAAATACCGCCAAGCATTAAAAAGCCGTGTCCTAAGTAATTGGTGTATTTCTCCTATAACACAAAAATAATTTAACCCGCAAAGTTGTCAAGTTCATAGAATATAACTCAAAAGACGCTGAATAGATTGGTGACCGTAGAATATTAGAATTACGACCGGGAAACGAGCATAAAAATTATGAAAAAAAATGAAAAGAAAGAAAATATTCATTGAAAAAAGAATTGAATTTAAAAAAAAATGCAATGCGGTATTTGCGAGTTCACTGGAATTTATTAATAAAAACAAACTCGCGAAGGGTAATTATGCAGAAGTGGGGCTCCACCTACAATCGGGCTGAATTTTTTTTTTACATTCTTTATGATTAAAAAACATGATAGGAAGCAATATTATGGTGGCGCATGACCTTTTTAACCGACAAAAAAATAAAAACTCACTTCAATTAACAATATTACAAATTTTAGTTTTAATTGGTAACGAGCTTATGCAACTATTTACATCTTATTCAGCACTTGTATACATACATCTATATATACATACATACTGTGACGGAAAATTCTAATGTCACAAAAGCCCGATTCTCTCGCTCGCATTAATTTATATTATTCTAATTGGGCGCCAGCCGCGGAAGCGGCTTAATACGAGAGAGAGATAGGCGGTTGACCGGCTTCGTTACAGCGGGATGGGCGAGATCAGGCACGAAAGAAAAATTGAACACTCTTATTCTTATTCGATTGAATAGTTAACAATTACTTATCATCATTTTATTAGTCAAACTCGGCTAATAATTTATTTCGCTCACTTAAGTTTGTTATTATAATTTTTTTTCAACAATTTCTGCACTCCAATTTAATAATTCGTCGAGAATCTGCGCGGGAAGGAAAAACAAAATATGAGACACGGGAATATTCGCGAGCACACACACTCTATTCTCACACAAACAACCAGAAAAGCTACATACTCTACAATGCTAAACCGAGCCCGTATTTTCTAACTGCGGTACTACTCGCAGAAAGAAATTAAATTATGCAAAATAGTTCTTATCGTTCACAGGAGGAAAACTTTAAATAAATCATCGAGTACCCGATAATCGGTGACTCGGCCGGACTTTCCTTTTACGAACGCGAGTTTCATTCCCGGTCACTCGAACAACAATACACTCGTACTCTTTCATTCTCGCTCGCGAATATCATCGCTCTCACGTTAATTGAAAATTAATAGAAAACGAAAGATTAATTTAACAATACGAAAAACGGGAGATTTCCGGATTCGGCCACGATACTTTATCATTGCACAGATTTTACCGTAAGCCACTTCGCCAACAGCTACGGACACGCGACAATGATAATAAAAAAATAGATGTTTTATAAAGCAACAGGCGAAGATGCCGCCGCGACCGAATTTATTGCGTTTACGAAATCGAACACTTTACAATTCATTATTGGATAAAGAATTGACGGGAATCTTCACTGACCAACTCGAAAGCGAGAAGGAGAGAGATAGTTAATTACCGTTTTACTCGATACGTGCGTCCCGCTCAACGCTCACCGAAAATCTGACGAAATAGAGAGTCACACACACCACTCTCACCCCCCTGTTCCCTCTTTCGATCGAATATTCGCCAAGATGTGTCACAGGTACGTGACAAGCCTATTAATCACGGGCGTTAGACGGAGCCCCGATTTTTTACCGGGAATAATTATTTGGCCATTCCTTAAGTTAAACAACCCCTAGCCCGAATAATAAGTTCGCAACAACGAAAAATAATGCGAAAATTACAGAGAGAAAAATATAAGAAAGATTATAATAATAATCTGACGGGAATATCCTCGATTATTTTGTCTAGGGTTCGACGTCACCTAATATTGTGACTTCCCTGAAGTAATGACGGGAAAACGACGATGACCATTAGCATCGTTTACCGATGATAATGTTCTCGAAGATTCCAGATTGTTCGAAATCGAGACGTTGACGAATGAGTGTGTAGATGTTGTTTGCGTGTGAGTCCCCAATAATGCGTACGAGCTCCGCTCGAAGTACGCCGAAGATGAACCTTTAAATATTCCTTCTCTCTCTCTCCTTCGCTCTGACTTCCATGCGGCTGCTCTCCTATTGCCGCTCTCCTTCCTCCGACAATTCTCGCATTCAAAAATAGAAAACAAAATGTTCGGGACGCGATTAATTTCATACCTATTAAAATAACAATTCTTTTGTCGCAAATAGACCCTGCGAAGCTGTATCGTGGCCGGAACATTGAGCAGGAGGAGCGAGAGTCAACCATTTAAGGGACGTTAAAAATTTTAATGTCACAATACATACATACATACATACATACATACATACATACATACATACATACATACATACATACATACATACATACATACATACATGCATACATTCTTCTTCTAGGCTTCAAACGTTTCACGGTGAATCATACATATAATTTTGTAGATCCCGATTCCGGTGCTTATACACAAAATATTGAACATGTATGGCGAGATGCTCGGGGGGGAACGCCAAAATATGGTCGTCGAGAATACTATATGGATGGATACATAGCAGAATTTTTATTCAGGCGACATTTCCCGAACCACACGACACGTGTTCATGAATTGGCTATTGCCATAAAAAATTTCAATTCTGATAACAGTTAAATAATTCATGTTATATGGTTATATGATGTTATATGATGATAATAATAAACCGTTATAATTATTTTCTTCAGAGTTCTCCTTCAATTTTTTCAATGTTTGAAATTTTAATATTATTACGTTTATGGTGTTATTATGGCGTTAGAGGTCATGCGCCACCATAATATTACATATTACACCATTGCCAAGTGATAACAGACATGGAAAAAAAATTTGGAGCCATTTTGGGGTGGAGCCCCACTTTTGCATAATTACCGAAATATTATATGCCCACGTATAAATAATATAAAATGCAGGTTTGAATAGTTGACTTTGATGGTTTGGGCAACGGGGCGCGAAGCGCCCTTTTGACGTTTTTTAGGTCATAATCACCCTAAGTTTAATTGAATTGCATATAATATATGCAATTCAATGGTTTTTACATATCATGTAAAAATCATTTGTTTTGAAAATTCAGGGAAAATTTTTCTATATAATCTATTTTAAGCACACATAAGTTGGAAACGGTCGAACCTGCAGATCCGACTTAAATGACGTTCTTTGTAGTAAATTCCATTGTGCACAAAATTGTCATTTAAATTTTTTCGATAACTTCAAAAGATTAACTAAGATATATATTTAAACAGATATTTTCATTTAAAATTCGACTTAAGCGGTAATAACTCGGACACAGTTGATTTTACAGACTTACTCAAGAGACTTTTTTTTTTGTAGAGAATCGGATTTCCTATAAAAACCTACTTATAGAATACTGCGACATGAAATCTGGCTGAGAAATACCGGTAACAATGAAGAGAAACGCATTTCCAATGTTAATTAAATGGGAAAACTTCAAAGCCGATGAGAAACCTCTAAAAAGTTATTGACAGCGGTCCCCTTTCGCGAGGATTCGTTTTTAGGTATAATCTAAAGATTTCCTAGTGAGGACCTTGAAGAAAAATTGCCCAGAAATGATACACCCTAGTGAACATACATAAGAAATAAAACAAACGGGTCGAATTGAAAACCTCCTGTTTTTATACAGTCGGTTAATTACTTGGAATGGTTGCACTATACAGTGCTACTGTATCGCAAACGTAAAGAAGCAGATTCTTAGCGCTATGTTAATGGCAGGAATAAATATTAAAATGTTGAATCACTGTGACATTACTGTGAACGTCAAGTACGCACCAACCTAACGCCACGTAACAGCAGGACGGTGCAATTATATTCGAGCGAGCCTGGGCGCTGAAGCTTCACGCTCCGGCCGCAGCGTAGCGCAGAGATGAGGCGTTTCCCGAGCGCACATAGTGTCCCGGGAGGACATATATTGCCGGAGCGCGAATCGCATCGCGCCCGTCTAAAAAGTCGGTCGCTTACATATCTTTGAAGTACCCATGGGTTGCACACTGTTCCATACAGTCCCTAAGGTGGTACAATGTTTCAACCTTATCGGCTTGTCCAATCACCGTATTGGGTATTCTCATGTATCGTCGAAGAATTATTTTTCCGACGAAATTGATGGATAGATGGATGTTTTTTTTTCTTTTAATTTTCATTTAACTCTTTCAATTGTAATGAATAATTCAATTCACACAAAAAAGTTCAACATTAATACATTTTTTTTACATTAAAATTAAATAATTTTCGTTCTAATCATAACGTTTTCGTAAATGTTATTTAAAACAATATTAATGTCGAATAAATATTTTATTGGTCTATATTTCAGCGGGAACTGATTTGTAATGGCACAGTGTCGTCATCGCTATGGTAGGTTTCGACCGTATAATTCCTGTCTGAACAAAAAGCTAGATGTTGTTAAAAACTCACGATAGAGTGCTGTTACAGCGTAACGCTAAAATGCTATTGAGATCTAATCTTAGAATGACGTTAGAACGTAGCGCTACTACGCTGTTAAAACCTAACGCTAGAATGCTGTTAAAACTTGACGCGAGAATCCTATCACAGCCTAACAAGTATACTGTTAAAATCTAACGCTAGAATGATGTCAAAATCTAACGCTAGAATGCCGTTGGAATAACAGCACTGAGTGGCGCCACATTTGCATCAGTAGTGCGTCATTCAGTAACGTTACAAGCTAACGCAGAAAAAAGAGGGATATAGCGACAAAAACTTACGTGTTTTTTGCGTTACAATTGAAGCCGATTCTAGCGTTAGTATAACGTTAGGGTCTTTCGAATGCCAGCTTTGACTATCTGGGTAATGAAACAACATTGCCTGCGCCGTGGCTAAAATAACGAAAAACAAGCAGGAACAGGAAGTTTCGCATAAGATCCCGTGCTTTGATAATGTTAAAAAAAGAACTTTAATTTATGCCTGTACATGATAGCACAGTTTTGTTTGATTGGTAATAATTTGATGAACGTTCACCACCGTACGTTGAGCGTATATGCACAGAGTACTTGTCCGGCCCATAACTTTTTATTAAAATTGCTCATTCAAGTGAAAATCAAATTGGAGGTACTTTTCATTACATGCGTTGCTTTTCGCCGTCAGAAATTTATAAGAAAATCAATTCTTCTGCGAATTTCAGAATGGCCTTGTATCATACTCAACATTCGACATCGATTCAATCGGAATAAAATGGTGTTCGTAGTCATCATAAAATTACATTCACATAAGGTGCAGTCAGTTTTGAAATTTCTGAAGATGCGACTCAGTAAACCATTGCCAGTAATGTAGCGTATCATACATTCGAAAACTACTATTGCCTGCAATGAAAGTTATTATACTTTGGAAAGCTACTATTTATTAGTAGAAGATCTAAGTAACCACTGGTGAATGGTCAAAAGATCAATGCGGGCTATGAATGCACCGTCAAATTTGTATCCAAAGTTTTAAGATCACGCAAATTTCACACAAAATAATCCCTCTCCGTTTGTTTCATTTTGACGTTCTTGGGCGCCAGCTATCAAAATAGCCCTTTATGTTTTGAAAAAGAGAATTTAAACCATTATGCGGGATTAATCATAAAAAATAAAAATTAAATAAGATATTACCAACAATGAAAAAGTGCGTTTTTATGACCCTCAACTTTTGAGAGAGACCACTGATTTTTACGGGAATGAGCAATTTTAATAAAAAGTTATGGGCCGGACAAGTACTCTGTGCGTATACGCTCAACGTACGGTGGTGAACGTTCATCAAATTATTACCAATCAAACAAAACTGTGCTATCATGTACAGACATAAATTGAAGTTTTTTTTTTAACATTACAAAAGCACGGGATCTTAAGCGAAACTTCCTGTTCCTGCTTGTTGTTCGTTGTTTTAGCCACGGCGCAGGTAATGTTGTTTCATTAGGTCATATAAGTAAATACTATTTGGCAATATTGGTCGCGCCATAGCCAAAAGAAAAGTAGCTACTCGACTTAGAAGATCCCAGAAGCAATGCACCAACTGCATGCCCTACGTTGCCGGTACGTTCATATTGATATCTTCTCAGTCAGCAAAGAAATACTTGTTCTAGTACTGATATCATAAATTTTACGGCTGCACGTAACTTAGATGTCGATCTTTTTTCATTTTTTTCTAGACTATTGATACTTCTTACACACCAATTATAAGTGGTATTTTTCTCATCTTGATAATACTGATTTTTTAATGTTTTGATTCTTGTTTTGTTCTATGGAAATAAACTCAAAGTAACATTCATTGTGAAGTCTGGTTTTTTGGCCAGATATTTCGTGATCTTTATGGTTGGTTTCCCTACGGGATATGAATAAAATTAGTAAACATTAATAAAAGAAATTTAAGTGGGTTTTGGACTTTTTGTGATATCATAGGAAAACGAGGGACCACCAATGTACTTATCCAGGTTTTTACCCCCCCCCCCCCCCCGGGAGGGGATTTTTGCTATTTTAATTACTTCTGGACAGTGTCCACTCCAGGAGTCGATTAAGAGCGCACTGTTGTCGCCAACATTCGGAAAATAGATTTCGGTTAGCCATTGTTTGAAATGATCTGTCGAAAAAAATGAATATTTAATTTGATTTGGTTTGCAATATTTAATTTGCCGCAAGAATGTAAAATTTGAATAGTTCTTACCTGATGTTAACTTTCCGGATTTCGATGCCGAAACAAAAACGTTTGTGGATTTAAATAACGTTTTTTCTACGCGTGGGCCAAAGTCACCACCCATTTCTTTTAATACAAGATATAACGGCGAAAGTAATTTTCCATCGGCGGATATCGTTGGTTGAATCAAATAAGAATGAGTTGTTGAAGATATGGATTGAACAACGCATTCAATTTCTTTTGATCCTTGGTTTACAAGAGTGCGACCGAAATGCATTCCAAATCGAAATCCAATTTGATCCGAATTGTAAACGTTTTCCAGACCAATGTCGTTGATAACAGATTTAACGTTATTTATAAACTCTTCAGCCGTTTTTATAAGATCTTTTGAGTCTTCTAAACCTATTTTTTGGACGCTTTGAATCGTGCATCGGAATTCATAAAAATTTTATGTGCGGTCAAAGCCCATCGTCGCAAATCAATATCGTGTACGATCTTGCCACATTCAGTTTCTTCAATGAAGCGATTTAAAGTATATTGAGATATTTCATTCAATTTTTCTTTATAAGTCCCACCTTTATTTATTTGATGAGCCCAACGCTTCAATTGTTTTTTAGATATTACTTTTCTAAAACGGCGTGTAACCGTACGAATATTTAAATTTCTTGTTTTTCCACTTCTCCAATACTCCACAGCTTTTTTTTTATAATCGAATGAGAGTTCATTTTCATTTTTTGTACAGTGAGAGTCATCTGCCTCATCAGATAAAATTGAATCCCATATCAATTCACTGCCTTATATACTTTTAGGCTCAAGGTGTTTGAATTGTTCTTGAAAATCTAAGGTTTCGTTTTCTTCAATTTCGATTCCGTGTATTTGTTTATGCTTTCAATTAAAATTTCTTTAATTGTATCTGCTAATTTCATTTCACTCTCAGTCGATGGTGTTTTGGGCAAATTCATCAGCATAAAATAAGTCGACAAAATATTTATGACATTCATTGGATTGATATGCATTTTTGAAAAAGTTCACAGTTTTCAATACGTACTTAACACTACACTCCTATAACCAGAGAATTTAATGAACGGGAACCGTCAATACTAACTTAAATGTGGCAACAGTCAATTTATATAGAGCCTTATCTTTTACTGATATGTCGATATTAAACTTCACAGATAGGATAAAATGGCGAAAATTCCCTTCCGGGGAAAAAAAACTCGGGCAAGTACATTGTGGTCCCTCGTTTTCCTATGATATCACAAAAAATTCTACAAAAAATCCAAAACCCCACTAAAAGGAATTTTTAAAAATGTTCACTTATTTCATTCACATCCCGAAGAAAAACCAACCACATAGATCACGAAGTATCCGGCCAAAAAACCAGACTTCACAATAAATGTTACTTTGATTTTATTTCCACAGAACAAAACAGGAATCAAAACATCAAAAAATTAGCGTAATTAAGATCAGAAAAATACCACTTATAATTGGTGTGTAAGATGTATTAATAGTCTAGAAAAAAAATTAAAAAGTCACCATCTAAGTTACGTGCGGCAGTCAAATTTATGATATCAATACTAGGACAAGTATTTATTTGGTGACTGAGAAGATATCAACATCAACGTACCGGCAACGTAGGGCATGCAGTTGGTGCATTGCTTCTGGGATCTCACAAGTCGAGTAGTTACGTGCAGAGCCAGTTGTTGGATGAGTGATCCCTTCCCTGTACGCGGAAACGTTTAAAGTTGGTTTGGCTATGGCGCGGCCAATGTTGCCAAATAGTCTTTACTTATATGCCCCAATGAAACAACATTGCCTTCGCTGTGGCGAAAACAACGAAAAACATTCAGAAACCAGCCGGAAACTGGGCACACAAACGCAGGAACATTGAATTACGTTTTCACAAACATTTATTTACGGAAATGATTTTTTTTCTAAATTTAATTCCCGATGTTCAAGTATCGATTGCTTTATATGGGTGTCAAGCTAAGTTTCGCATAAAATCCCGTGCTTTTATAATGTTAAAAATAAATCTTTAATTTATGTCCTTACATGATAGCACAGTTTTGATTGATTGGTCATAATTTGATGAACGTTCACCACCGTACGTTGAGCGTATATGCACAGAGTACTTGTCCGGCCCTTAGCTTTTTATTAAAATTGCTCATTCAAGTAAAAATCAAATTAGAGGTGAAGTCATGCGTTGCTTTTCGCCGGCAGAAACTTATAAGAAAATCAATTCTTCTCCGAATTTCAGAATCCTCTTGTATTATACACAACATTCGACATCGATTCAATCGGCATACATAATCGTGTTCGTGGTCATCAAGAGACGCGGCAGCGACTCGACGCCAAGTATTACAAAAAAGCGCGAGCCCTGCCGCACTTTCAAGAGACGCGGCAGCGACTCGACGCCAAGTATTACAAAAAAGCGCGAGCCCTGCCGCACTTTTATATACAGTAAAATAGGCGTTTTATGACGTCACAGAAACTTCAAATAGTTCGAACGGAAAAGCGGGTTGACGGAAAAATCTCATATTAGATTTGAATTTTCTACGATTTTTTATCTTTCGAATGGTCCTTGGTTGAAGAAAATCCGTTCAGCCAATCCAGAGAAATCTAACATTTGAGATTTTGGTCGGCCGTTTTGGGGATTTCTCTCTTTCTCGGAGTTTCTTGGAGTCAGAAGGGCGTAAGCCGTGCTTGTTCACGTTTGGACATACGTCCTTTGCGAGACTGGTGGACATTTTCTGACTGTGACGTCACCCGCTCCACTGAACGCGGCGTACCCCCACTCTCCGCGCGCCACTGAGCGAGAGAGACAGACTATCGTGCGTCTCTCTCTCCCTCTACCGCGTCGACGCCTCGTGTTATCTCTTTCCCTTTACCGCGTCAGCGCCTCGTGCTATCCTCTCCCTCTACCGCTTTCACTCTATTTAGGGGTATGGCCACGGTAGCGGGTATAAAATCATGTGCATATTGAACAATTTTTTTTTGTATAAAAAAGTAATTTATTTACAAAACTAATTGCAGGTATTTTTAGTATATGTATGAAAGTAACAAAAATAATTTTGTTTATTCATTTTTTTATGCAAAATGGCCGACAACTCCTATTTGCTGTTTTCATCTTTTTTCTGAGGCGCTCCACGGCGTGACATTTGGCATCAACAATTTTTTACCTAGAACAAAACTAAAAAATTCTCGTTAATCTATATAAGAATACCTAGAGAAGTACATATGGAATTTTAAAAATATTGATTTTTTCGAAAATGGCAGGTATTTGAAGTTAACAGGTGAATTTTCAGTAAATAATTTCATATAAAACTGCTCATAAAATGGAAAGTATGTAATTAATCAAAAAATCCGTATGTACTTCTCTGCGAAATACAATTCAAAAGATGATTTAAAAATTTGAATTCAATCGGAAGATATTTGTCGAAATTATTTATCACGCGAATTAGAAAAAAGCTGTTTTGAGAAAAATGCGTTTAAAGTTTGACGTATAACTTTTTTGTTGTTAAACTTGAAAAATCGAACCAAAAAAACATTTTCCTCCTCTTCAGCTTTCCTGGACGATAGTGCGCTCAAGCGCGCGTCCCTCGCTGCATCCGACAACGATCTCTCGGCGTAGTCAACGCGCAGTGCATCCACTTCTAACAAGGAAACCTTCCCAGGTGTACCCCGCCGATTTTGTTCCGCTTGGAGTATGTTATTCTACATTGAAATCTAAGAGACACCTATTTTTTTTTTTTTTGCGGAAACTCATATTTGAGGGGTGAAACACACCCCTAAAGTTGAGGTCTCCTAGGGGAGGTTGTTCAGTTCCATATATATGCAGAAAAGGGGGCAAAATCAAACCAATTGCATTCAATGTTTCATAAAAAGTTATGACTACTCGATTTTTTTCAGCCCTGAGGGGGTGAATAAGCCGAAGTTATAGGGGTTGAAAATTAAAAAAACGTTATAACAAACAGAATATGCTCGATATGGAAGTGAAAAAAATTGCATAATTAACAGTTTCAAAAGTTAAGAGATACATGTTTTTGCATTTTTTAAAAAAATGCATCCTTAAGGGTGTACTACCCTTATATCCGAATACCTTTAATTTCTGTAGATACGTATTTTTTTAAGTATCTATCTGCTAGAAAATATTCTTTTGGATATAGAACATATCGTGAAATTGTTTAAAAAGATTGTTATCAACATAAAAAAAATCCATTGAAAATAATCGATAGAACATATGATTCAGGCATTGCAGATAATGAAAATTCTTTTCTTGAGAGATCGAAAAGTAGCTTTTTTGCGATTTTGTTTCAACCGAGTTTTTGATGTTTCATTAAATCGCTCTTAAAGAATAGAGGATGCATTCTTAACGTTATTTTCATTTTTTACACTGTTTTTTTTCTATCATTGAAAATGTCCTATTAAAAAACGATGTGCACGATTCTAGCCGTAATTATTGTCTGAAACAAAATTTTAAAAAGATTATTAATTTGCATGTGTGGCACTATTTTGCTATGGAGGGTTTATTTTTATTTTTATTTCTTTATTTTTTATTACCAAAAAACTGTTGAAAAAATCGGCTAAATTCGTTCTCGTTTTGTTAGAGAAAAAGAAGTTTGTTATACACGTGATGTTTGTTGTTACAATCACGTAGCAGTAAATGAACTGATATCTTTTATCATTTCGAACCTTACTTTGTATATGTTCGTTAGCCCTGCTTATTAGCTATCTAATTCTTCGAGTTGATATTCTACTTCACCTATCATTGAAAGAAGTTTCAAAATACGTTGATAAGAAATATATAACTGTTATCTGCCTCTGCCTCTCTTATTTGACATGTGATGGCCTGTACTACGCTTATAAGTCGCGTTCTTCAGAAATTGCTTCAATTCGATAAGTGCGAGTTAGAAGGAATTTATCTCATGATAAAATAATATCAACAATCAAAGGCGTGTATAGCTCTGTGATTAGTTTGCAATCAAAAGTTGTTAAAAGTTCCATAAGTTAAGAAATCAAGTGTATTTATTATCAAAAATGAAAGTGAATCCGCTTAATGTGATACGATTAGTTTTGGCACATTTTCAAGCCCTAAATATACCTGAAAGCCCTATAAATAATGATGAAATACAATTAAAAGAAAGCATTGAAAATATATTAACGAATGCTATGCAAGATTACATGGGCGTCGAAATAATCGTAGAAGATTCATTATATTTCCAAAAATCTTACAAAGATTGGGATACGAAAATAGTAGAAGACGAAGAATGGGGATCGGCAATCAATGATCCGGTACTACCCCCGGATGTTTGTACTACTGATGCTGAATATGTTTCGTACGAGTATAAATCGAGGGCAGTCAACTATTGGAGAAGTGGCAAAACTAAAAATTTGAACCTATCAAGCGTTAAACAAAAATTTAGAAAAGTACAATCAGTGACTCAATTAAAAAGATGGGCTAAATATTTAAATAAAGGTGGAACTTATAAAGAAAAAATAGCTAGAATTTGCGAGTACACTTTAGCCAATTTTAAAGCTGCCGTTGATGCTGGTCTTATGGTACATGACATCGACTTGAAAAAATGGGCAATGCAAGCACAAAAAGAAATCGGTCATGAAGATGTCCGTTTTGAGGCGTCAGACAAGTGGATACACTCATTTAAGAAAGCTCATAGGATTGTTTCCAGAAAAATTAGTAAATTTATCACAAAAAAAGTATTGAAAATGCAGACAATCTGCGAAAGCTTGCTGAACAATTTGTTTCTGAAGTGAAGATCGATATAGAAGAATATGGGTTATCGAACGTCTACAATTCGGACCAAAGTGGTTTCCAATTAGAAATGCATTCTGGAAGAACATTAGCGGTTGAAGGAGAGAAACAAGTTGAATGCCTTGTACAATCAATTGCTTCTACAATACATAGTTATACGATTCAGTCCTCTATAGCAGGTCGCGGAAGGCTTCTTTCTCCGCTATTCCTGATTTCGAAAGAACCAAGTGGTGAATTTGGTCCAATAGTGGAATCGTCACTGTTCAGACCAGAAAACGTTTACATAGAAGTATCGAAATCTGGAAAACTCACTTCAAGTAATAATAAAAAATATTTTTTTAGAGAATTCCTTATATTGACACATAAGATACTGTTTATTTCTTGCAACGAAGCAAATTGAAAAATTAATTCATACTTTCAGAACATTTTAAAACCTGGCTACAAAATGTCTTCTTCCCCCAAGTTGGTTCAAACAGTATTTTATTAATTGACTCCTGGACTGGACATTGCCCTCGAGCTGTTGACAAAGCGAAACCTCGGGATAAAAATATAAAATCAAGAAAAATACCGCAGGGTACAACGGGAAAGATTCAACCTTTTGATGTTTTTGGCTTCAGGATATGGAAAAATTATGTGAAACATTTTTCTGACAATGTGATATTAATGGATTATGATTTAAATTTGCATTTACGAAATAATATAATTAAGCTTCAGTCACTTATTCACAACCAATTATCATCTCCACGATATGTAAACTTATTTAGGTATTCATGGTTCAAAAGCGGTTATAATGAATGGCGATCGGAGAATTTTGAAAATCCTGTAGATTTTAGTTTTAAAACTTGCAAAGCGCACTGTGATGTACCCGGATGTCAAAATATTGCTGTTGTTAGGTGTTCATGGTGTAAAAACTCATTATGTTTCCAACACTTTTTTGATGATTTCCACTATTGTAAAGAATATAATGAATAATTTCATTTGTCAATCAAAAATACATCTGTACAAAATGCAGCATATAAAATATAATAAAAACAATGATACAATAATTAGAAATATTAATATGGTAACAATGTGATTGAAAAGAATTTTCATTATCTGCGATGCCTAAATCATATGTTGTAACGACTATTATATATAACGAAGACGAAATCGCAATTTTTTTATTAAAACAATTTTTTTCAAGAAATTTTTTTTTATGTTGATAACAATCTTACATCCATTAATATATCCAAAATATATTAATATATCCAAATAATGTTTTCTAGCAGATAGATACTTAAAAAAATACGTATCTACAGAAATTAAAGGTATTCGGATGTAAGGGTAGTACACCCTTAAGGATGCATTTTTTCGAAAAATGCAAAAATATGTATCTCTTAACTTTTGAAACTGTTAATTATGCAATTTTTTTCACTTCCATATCGAGCATATTCTATTTGTTATAACATTTTTTTAATTTTCAACCCCTATAACTTCGGCTTATTCACCCCCTCAGGGCTGAAAAAAATCGAGTAGTCATAACTTTTTATGAAGCATTGAATGCAATTGGTTTGATTTTGCCCCCTTATCTGCATATACATGGAACTGAACAACCTCCCCTAGGAGACCTCAAATTTAGAGGTGTATTTCACCCCTTAAATATGAGTTTCCGCAAAAAAAAAAAAATTTGTATCTCTTAGATTTCAATGTAGAATAACATACTCCAAGCGGAACAAAATCGGCGGGGTACACCTGGGAAGGTTTCCTTGTCAGTCGTCCTTGCATCCGTTCGAAACACAAAGTTTTCGTACGGATTCACGCTAACATGATGTTCCCTAAGATACTCTCCTTTCTGCGTGCATACTTGACACCCGAATTTGCCGGTGTACTGTTTCATGTTGTACATGACAGCCTTGGCTGGAAGATCGCCTGTAAAACATATGATGAAGCCTTTCACAATGAAAGGATCCCCAACTGGATCTTGTACTTCGATCCCTTCGCGCATTTCTCTTACACCGTTAATTAACGGTTCCAAGAACAAATTCGCTACCGGTTTTTTCTCGTCAGGCCATAAAGCTGCAGGCAAGATGTTTTCCTGGCGGTAGCGCATGGAAAATGGCAATTCGTTAATCGCAAGGTAGATAGGCCAAGTCCCGAATTTCGAAGACCGGAAAATTTTCACCCCATCAGTATACATGATGAATGAGATTTTTGCTGAATCATTCAAGAAATTATTGGGTTGGCATAACTCCTTGTACACTGAACCGTCGTAGATATCAGTGTATCCTTGGCGATTTTGTCGTCTTTCATTGAAGTTTGCTTCAATTGCTTCACAGAAACCAGGCCGTTTGTAAAGCGTTTTCAACTGCGAACTGATTGACGCTTCTAAAAAGTAATTTATTTTAGACGATTGCTCGCATGAGGGGCAAACCGATCCTGCGGCCTCAACAATTGTGGAGCACTGAGCGCAATAATAGTGACGAACCAACGGAATTTTCAAGTTTTCAAATTCTTTGTTCAATTTGTACAGCGTTATTTTGCATTTGTTCTCGGGTGGGCAGTGCAATTCCACGAGCTTCAGAAGATCCTTCTGCGCTTCGCAATTAAGCTTATGCCGTACTATCATCGACATAATTGCAATTTTACTTTCCGCAACTGTCACACGCACCCCTTCATAAATAAATTCGTCGTTTTCGTTTACCTCATTAGGAACATCTTCTTCTGAAGAATCTTCGGAACTTTCATTTTCTAATACGGCTTCATTTATTTCGTAACTTGAATCGCTATCCGATCCACTTTGGTATTGATCAACTCTGCTCGCGTTGGATGAGAGCGGAGACTGTGGTGCGAAAATGTCTTGTTCACCTGCCTGCTGCAGTTGTTCAGCTCCATCAGCATCATCGTTACTCTCATCGCTCGAAGAAACAGAACATCTCTTTTTTAGTTTTGTTAAATAATCTGCAGCCAATTCCTGTAACTTTTTAAACCTTCTTCTATCCATTGCTGATGCACCAAGATTACTTCGTTTTGAATAAAACCTGTTGAAAATATAACCTAATTTTTTAATTGTATTTCTATAATAATTTTTAAACAAATTTTTAAGCCGTAGCTGGGTAAGAATAGCCAATCCACCCTTGCATAAATTATGTTAATTTTTGTTTCATTTCATAGTCTTTATTATCACCTACAATTTGTCCAAATATTAACTCTTAATATTCGACAGTTTTAGTAGCAAAATAAAAAATATCGAAAACAATTTTTTTTCTCTGAGCGGCTTCATCAATTTTTATAGAAAAAAATTAATGTAGTAGTTACCAATGAGATGCATTTGTTGAAAATTTAAAGGTTTCTACCTATAGAAACAGTTTACGAAAAAATAAAAAAAATGTTATCTGTTTTTTTAAGTTATGTTATCGTTCTAGTACACTTACGACTTTTTTGTATTCTATTACATATAATTTTATATAAATTATTTTAAGAAAAAATTTCCAAATAAAAAAGAATTATATTTTTTTTAATTCTTTTAATCGTACACTTGTTGTACAATCATTATAATTTTTTTATTACAATATTCTAATACAATTTCACTATACTTCATTATTCGGGATTACCAAAATAGGTAGATTATACCGAAAACAAATCAAATATTTTTAAGGATTTTTTTAAAAAGATGTTTCAAAAATTAAGATGTTTTTAAAGATGTTCAGAAAGAACGAAAAAAAAATAAAAAAATTCAAGCTATACCCCTCCGGGAAAAACTTTTTCAAGTACATTTGTTTATCACTGTTTCCATATTTTGTCACAAATATACATAAATTCTAAAAACCCCCCTCCTCCCTCACAGAAATCTCTCAGATAACTAAATTTTGAAATAAAATTATAAGAGTGTGAAACACATGTCCATGATCTTTATTACTTTATGACTGTTTAAATAACAAACAATAACAACTAATTCCCAAATATTGATACGTCTTCACATCCACGACTAATATCAAATACCACAACAATTTTGCCAATATTTTTAGTATTACTAGGCATCGACTTATAGAAGACAGTTGAGCATAACAAATGTTTGCGAAAAAACTAATTTTTGTGCTGCGAACAAAAAATAAAATATCCATATTTTCAAAACGCTTTAAGCTACAAAGGTCTAATAAGTCGCAATCAAATTAAAAATTAAAATACGTTAACCTAGAACATACTCTATAATGCTTTAATTAATTAAATATTACGAAAACAACTATCGAAAATTTGAAAAAAAAATTTCAAATGCGGTGCAGTGTTAAGATACTTCTAGTGACTCGTCTTTAAACGTCATAGTGTCGAGTCGTTACTTCGACTGTGGATATATATATATGTCGAGGGGAAACCGCGGAAAGGAGAAGATACACGATTAGAATTATTATCTTCCATATTACTTGATTTATTTGTTCGATAATCAAATAAACATTCGCGTGATGATCGCAACGTGTCGAGCTGTCAATCTTCCAAACCCGACTGTCGATTTCATCCAAGCGTTATTATTTTTTATTCAACGTCCTGTTGCTTAGCAACCAGAGTTGACATCTTCATTTCTTGAAACAACGCTTGACGCAAGATATCATTTGATCCTTTTTATACTTCAAGTCATCTTATACTTGAAGTCATCTTTTATATCGATCTCCGACACGGTCATCCTGACAAGTCGCATGTCCTCATGTGAAGTTGGCTGGGGAAAAATCGAATTCTCCAACAGAAAATAGTTCGTTCACAGTGATTTCAAATTTCCGAATAATCGTCCAATATTCAAATTTTATTTTATTTTATTTTATTTTCTTTTTTTTCTTTTTTTTACAAAATATCAAGATAAGTTTCATTGTCTATTAAGGTAAGTTGGAATATTTCGAGTCTGAATACATAATCATTGTTACAATTGTCATTTTCACTTTTCAAGAGAATAACATTACCTGTCACCTTTCCCAAGCGACGAATGTTACCACAAACCTTGATTGGACAACATTGCTTGTTACTCGTACATGAGTAACGAATGTTTCCAAATACTTGCCAATCATTAAAAACATTTACAGGAAGCTGCGCACCGCACACCCACGGTTTCATTTAAGAAATTCCGATTTCCACTGGGCTACGACTACAAACTTCCATGTAAACAACTTTGTACAAATAATTATGTATTGAGCTCATTTTAAATTTCATTTACTTTTAACATTTTCTAATTGGACAATCATTGTTTTAAATTAAATAGTTATAGAAAGAATACATCATTCAATTTACTTTTGCAAAAATATTTATGCTCAGTCAACTTTCTCAAATGCACTTACAACACCGTACATAGCAAAAACATGTGGAGTCACAACATAAAACGTATTTTGTTTTAACAAATTTGATCATAATCAAAACAAATAATATAGAACAATTATGAAAACCATTCCGAAATATATCCATCCGGCATCCTTCTCAAACGATCATGAGCATCTTTAAATCTGTTAGAATTTAAAGCTTTCAGAGCGTATCTATTTCCTTCCAAAATTTCTGTGATTTGATACGGTCCCTTATACTTTGGGTCTAATTTATTTTGGTTTCTTTCCTCATTTTTTAGAAGAACAAATTCGTTCTCAGAAAATTTGACCACCGGTGCTTTTGTTCTGTCAAATCTTTCCCTTTCATATTTTGCGTTTTTTTTTCGATATTAGTAATTGTGATTGATCTGTTTTCTAATAAATTTGTTTCACAGTCTTTATCATGTGTAAACATAAGATCGAGAGGTCTTGCCATCTTTCCAATCATTAATTCAAGAGGACTTGATTTTGTTACTCGATTTTGTGTGCAGTTAATTGCCAATTGTATGTCGGGTAAAGCATCCTGCCAAGAGCGTTCACTAGAATTTTCTGCAACGGTCAACACATTTTTTAACATTCCCATAACACGTTCCACCTGACCATTGGCACGTGAGCTTCCGGTTACTATCAAATGTAGTTGAATGTTTTGTGATGAATAAAATTCACGAAAATCGTTGTTGGCAAAGCAACGACCTTGATCTGCAATAATTCGGGTAGGTGCACCAAATAAGGATATTCCAGATTTTAATGTTTTTATGCTGTTTTTCGTATTTATTTGGCACCTATGTCGCAAAAGGACAAATTTAGTAAAAGCATCAATGAGAACGAAAACATATTCCTTTTTGTCACTTTTACCACTTAATTTGCCAGTTATATCAATGTGAATAGTGTTCCAAGGGATTGCAATTTTCGGAATGGGATGTAAAGACGCTTGAATTTTTCCTGAATTTGTTTTCGAAATTTTACACGTGATACAATTTTCTACAAATTTTCGAACATATCTTGACATTCCATTAAACCAAAACGAGTCATAGATTTTTTCGAGAGTCTTCTCCCATCCGACGTGAAACAAGGCTTCATGAGTTTTATTAATCACCGACCATCTAAACGCTCGTGGCAAAATCGGCAAACATCGAGTTTTCCCATGTGTCTGTATTTTTCTATGAAGAATACCAGAGCGTAATTCGTATGTGTTTGCAATTTCTGTATTTAGAGTCCCTTCAGCTATTTCTTTCTTTATTTTTGGAATTTCCTCATCGCGGCTTTATTCAGCAATAAGCCATGTATCCGAGATATCTACCAAATTTATTTCTTTATTGCTTGTTTGATTAAGGTGTTCTTTTCAGAATCTAGAGAAGGATTTCTAGAAAAGAAATCTGCGTGAGACATTCTATTTCCGTTTCGATATACTATATCGAAATCGAATGCCTGGAGAAAAGCCCACCATCTATAGACTCTTGGGGTAAGATCTTTTTTATTCTTTGAAGATTGTAGTGAATTGCAGTCTATAACAACTACAAATGTTTGTCCATATAAGAAATGGCAGAAATGTTTAATTTCATTGACCACTGCAAGTGTTTCCAATTCGTAAGAGTGGTATTTAGATTCTGCTAGTGAAGTTCGTTTGCTGAAATAAGCAACAACGTGCAATTTTTTTTCTTTCTTTTACATTAAAACCGCTCCATAGCTCACAGAACTTGCATCTGTATGTAATTCGATTGGAAAATTTGGATCGAAAATCGTTAAAACTGGTTCATTCGTTAAAATTGAAATGATTTGTTTTCTGATTTCTTCATGATTTTCTTTCCAATCAACGTTTTTCTTTGTTTCAGAAATTAAAGCATATAAAGGAGCCGCAATTTTCGAAAATCCTGGGATGAACTGTCGGAAATAAGATGCTAGACCAATAAATTGTCGCAATTGTTTGACTGTTTCAGGAGGAGGTAATGATATTAATGTGGAAATTTTACTTTTATTTGGTCGAATTTCTCCATTACTGACCTCATACCCAAGATATTCCACCTTTTGTTTCAAAAATGTACATTTCTTGATATTAAATGTAAAACCGACATTTGATAGAGTCTCCAACACTATTCTCAATCTTTCCAGAGCCTGATCCTCATCGGACGCAACAATAAGAATACCGTCCATGTAAACAACCACATATGTGTTCGCTAATTCTCCTAAAGCTTTATAAATCGCTCTCTGGAAGATTGATGGAGCATTTCGAAGTCCAAATGGCATCGAGAGATACTCATATTGACTATCAGGAGTAATAAATGCTGTATATTCGATACAATCCTCATGAATCGGGATTTGGTGAAAACCAGATGCCATATCCAAGGTCGAGAAGTACTTTCCTCCATGCAATCGATTAATTTGATCAGAGATTAACGGGACAGACCTAGTTGGAACGTCAAAAAAAAGGCCTTTTTTCCGATTTTTTTTCGTCAAACGATAAAATAATTCACAACAAAAGTTCTTCCGTTTAAAAGATACATATGTAATGTATATGTTGCAATTTTTTCAACGCAATACATATCGAAATAAGCTGGTGACCGTCAATTGCCGAGGACGCTGCAAAAAAAAACACGGTTTGCGGTGATCAAGCTCACGCTGCAACGGCTCATCTGAAACAAAAAAAACGGAGGGGATTTTTAGTTAATGATATAATGCTCCAGTTGAACGAAGGGTTTTGAAAAATTTCCATTTTTCACAAAATGGCGGCCGTTAAAAGTCAAAAGTGTTTTTTTGACCAAAATATCAGTTCCATTTTTTGCTATTAAAAATAAAAATAATTATCCAAAAAAAAAATCCTTCGTTCATATGGAGGACTACCATGTATAGAAGAAGTGATATAAATTTCAACCCGATCGGTAAAGCCGTTCTCGAGCTACAGTGATCACCGACTTCAAAAACATGGTTTCGAGAAAAACGCACTTGAAGTCCGCTACCTGCTTACCTATGGCTCAGACACGACGTGCTACAAAGTCTTGTATTTCGGCGAATAATGGTCCGATTTACATTTACCTGGGCGAAAAATGTTCGTAAGAGATTCTACTTTTTGAAAATGAAATAAAAAAAAATCGATTTTTCGAAAATTCTAACTAGGTCTGTCCCGTTAAAGGTAAGGGAAATCTGTCAAGTATTGTATTATTATTGAGTTCGCGATAGTCAACACACATTCTTTGTGATCCATCTTTTTTTTTACAAGAACGATGGGACTAGCAAAAGAAGACGAGCTTGGACGAATGATTTGTGTTGTGAGTAAATCATTTATTTTGTTTTGAATAATTTTCTGTTCGGCAACACTCAATCTATAAGGTCGTCTATAAACCGTTTTACAGGGATCTTTTAAGCGTATTTTCATGGGTTCTGTTTTAGCAGGTTGTTTTGGAGTTCCTGTAATGAAGTATCCTTTAAATTCTTTTAGAATCAAGAGCAACCTTTCTTTTGAATTTAAAGAAACGTCAGTGTTAATATTGTCAAAGTTTACTTCGTTCGATTCGTCTATTTCTAGAATTTCCACTCGATTGTGTTTTTGTAATTTCAATTCATTTGAAGATATAAGAATTTTTAGATTGTGACATAGAATTTCTCGACCAATTGTAATATCATTTTTCAGACAATGATTTGGTAGAACATGGAAAAGAATTTCCAATGTAATACCATCAATGCTTACATTCGTCAGAATCTGTAAAATACTATTTATACTCGTTTGACCAATTCCAGTAATTGTTACAACGTTATTTAATCTTTTTCCAGAAAACACCAATGACATAGATTCTTTAATCAAGGAACATTCAGCACCTGAATCAAAATGAAAACGACATTGCTCACTTGCGTGTCATAGAATACCGGAAGGTGATTTTACTTCGCACACGTCAACTCGTTTTTCGTTATTCGATTTATTATTATTACCAGGAAATGGTTTCTTCTTGGTTTCGTGGCATTGTGAAGCGTAATGGCCCTTCTCTTGACATTTGAAACAGGTGACAACATTGGCCTTCGAAAATCCTTCTTGTTGCCAGGTATTTGGTTTTGAATAATTCTTGTAGTCTTGTTCTTTTGGACGGCATTCAACAGACTTATGCCCCAATTTTTCACAGTAGAAACATTTAATGTTGTGAGACGAAGTGGCTTCTTTAAATCTTTTCGGATCAGTAAGATTTCTCTCGGGTTGTCCTTCAGAATTTTTCCTTTTTAAGAATGAAATCGCTTTCAATTCAGTTTGTAATTTGTTTCTTGTTTTTATTTCTTCAGTGAAGGCGAGACGCTGGATACGTGGTTCAAATTGAGAAACATACGATAGGGTGACTGACACAGCGATTTCTTCGATGGAACAGTTTTTCCATCGATTAATTATCAAGTTCACGACAGTGGTAGCGTAAGCAGCGATACATTTCCCTTCTCTCGGTTTTCCTTTGTTCACATTTATGAGAAAGGACGCAAGAGTTTCTTGATTTTCGTATCGAAGAGAAAATATTGTCTTAAATTCGTCCCAATCTAATTCAGGATGCACGAATTGAGTGAACCAGGATGATGCTTCACTTTTCATGGCACGAGTCAAGGCGTTAATGAGGGACGCACCTCTCAATGGTTGACCGGACATACACATTTCGGAAGTGACAATCCATGCTCGAACGTTATTTTCTTTTTCAGGATCAAACTAAGGTAAATAAATTTTCGTGTTATTTGGTTTCACACTATTTAGAATTTCCATGAAATTCTTCTGTTGTAATTTCAAAAGGTTTAGCCACTTTTCTTCATCACTGTTTGTATTTTTTTCTCTCACAGTATTGGATCCTGATCCCACTTCTGATGTCGAGGGGAAACCGCGGAAAGGAGAAGATACACGATTAGAATTATTATCTTCCATATTACTTGATTTATTTGTTCAATAATCAAATAAACATTCGCGTGATGATCGCGACGTGTCGAGCTGTCAATCTTCCAAACCAGACTGTCGATTTCATCCAATCGTTATTATTTTTTATTCAACGTCCTGTTGCTTAGCAACCAGAGTTGACATCTTCATTTCTTGAAACAACGCTTGACGCAAGATATCATTTGATCCTTTTTGTACTTCAAGTCATCTTATACTTGAAGTTATCTTTTATATCGATCTCCGACATATATACAGGGTGATGCAGAATAGGTAGTACATCGAGAAATGTTGGATTCGGGACGCAACTTTAAGCAAAACTGCAAAGGGGTTTTTTTTCGGTGCATTAGTTTTTAAATGGGAAGCAATAGAATTTGGGCTTCCTCAGCCAATCGGAAGGTGGCTTGCCGCCATGATGGGCGACGCCTCAGTAGCGCAGAATTAGTGGACCAAAGGGGTAGAGGCAAGCATTGAACAGACCGCAGCGGTGTCGTTTGTTTCAGAGCCAACTTCGCGTGAAGCCTATATTCGCGCGCAAGACTGTTTTGTTCCGAGTGACATTAGGCTCACTTGTCGAAACGCGCGAAGATGTGAAATGTCAGATGATGTGAATTTCAGCCGTCAGCGAGCGATAATGACAATAAGCGAGACGATTGGAATGTATTTTTAAGACATGCTAAACCCTTTTAGGTAACAAGGACATGTTTTGCATGTACCTTTGTCATAATTTGTTTAAACAAATTATTACAACGAATAGAAATGTACCAAAGTCGTTTTCAAAATCATCACTTACGAGGACCTAGTGACGTAGAGAACACGTTGTCATAATTTGTTTAAACAATTGGTTTAAACAAAATATGACAAGAAATTAAAATTTTCCGAAAATAGTTTCCAAAATGGTAATCTACGATAAATAATACGTAGAAACCATGTTGTCATAATTTGTTTAAAAAATTTGTTTAAACAAATTATGACACCAAATTGAAATTTTCATAAATCATTTTCAAAGTCGTAACATAGGAGAAATAATATGTAGACAACACGTTGTCATAATTTGTTTAAACAATCGACTTAAACAAATTATCACAACAAATTGAAATTTTCCAAAATCGTTTCCAAAATCGTAATCTACAAGGAATAATACACAGAAAACATGTTGTCATAGTTTGTTTAAACAATTTTTTTGAAAAAATTATTACAACAAATCGAAATTTACCAAAATTGTTTTCAAAATCATCATCTATGAGAAATAATGACGTAGAAAACACGTTGTCATAATTTTTTTAAACAATTGATTTAAACAAATTATGACAACAAATTTAAATATTCCAAAGCCGTTTCCAAAATCGTAATCTTCGAGAAATAAGACATAGAATACACGTTCTAAGCAACAAATTATGAGCACGTTCTCATAATTTGTTTAAACAATAGGTTTAAACAAATTATGACAAGAAATTAAAATTTTCCGAAAATCGTTTACAAAATCGTAATCTACGATAAATAATACGTAGAAACCATGTTGTCATAATTTGTTTAAACGTTTTGTTTAAACAAATTATGACAACAAATTGAAATTTTCCAAAATCATTTCCAAAGTCGTAACCTAGGAGAAATAATGTGTAGAAAAAACGTTGTAATAATTTGTTTAAACAATCGACTTAAACAAATTATCACAACAAATGGAAATTTTCAAAAATCGTTTCCAAAATCGTAATCTAAAAGAAATAATACGTAGAAAACATGTTGTAATAATTTGTTTTAACAATTTTTTAGAACAAATTATAACAACAAATCGAAATTCACCAAAATCGTTTCCAATTTAAATATTCCAAAGCCGTTTCCAAAATCGTAATCTACGATAAATAATACGTAGAAAACATATTGTCATAATTTGTTTAAATATAATTTTTTAAACAAAGTGTGACAACAAATTGAAATTTACCAAAATCGTTTTCAAAATCGCCATCTGCGAGAAAAAATACGTAGATCACGTTGTCGTAATTTGTTTAAACAATTGGTTTAAGCAAATTATGACAACAAATTAAAATGTTCCAAAATCGTAATCTTCGAGAATTAATACGTAGATAACGATTTTGGATTTTTGGAAATTTGATTTGTTGTAATAATTTGTTTAAACAAATAAACTCTACAAAAATAATGTAAAGTTCTTGACAAAAAACCCAAACAATTTCGAAAACATTATAGGGGAGACCGGGGCAAAACGGGGTACCGGGACAAAATGGGGTACCTCTAAAATTTGCCAAAAAAAACAAATTTTTTTTCTCATTTTTTATATTATTCCAAAAACAGAAATAAAATATCGAATTTTTTTTTCAAAATCTTATCATTTTTTATATTATTTCCAAAACTAAAAAAAAATGTTAAAATTTTTTTTCGAAATTTCAAAATTTATCGTATTATTTGCAAAACTAAATCTTATTCTCACTTGAGAAAACTTCTATTTTGAAGTCACATTTTCTTTTGCTTAATCAATCACCTCAAATTTTCGAAGTTGAAATTTTTCGCCACGGTTTGACCGGTTACAAAAAAAAGTTTCAGATCCCGTAGGACGATTGAAAAAATGGGCTGAAACTTCTTTAGCCCGATTGGACGTACGGTGTGGGAAAATTTCACTTTCAAAATATGCAGCTATCTCTCTCGCACTCACGGTGGGGAGATATCATACCTTTAATTGCCTCTTTCAGCCATGAATTTTTTATTTGCACCAATTTTGATAAAATTTGCTATCCGAAAGTTTTCGGAGTTGCTGATTACGAATCTGGCATTACATTTGCAACATTCAAAATGACTGATCCAATTTGGTGGACGTCAAATGGAAAAATGGTACCAATTTTCGTAAACCTCTGTACTCGGGGATTTCCGGGGTCACTGATTACGAATCTGGTATCAGATATTCGGCATTCAAAAAGGCAGATCCAATATGACGGTCGTAAAGTCTTCGGTCTCCCATTCACCTCTATCTTCATTTTTGTCTTTGTCCTAGTCTTTAGACGCAGAGGAGGACAAAGACTGAATTAAAGACAAAATGAAAGACAGGGATGAAGACAATGACGAAGACAGAGATGTCTGCAGCCTTTTCTTCGATCCTGTGTTCGATTTAATCTTTGTCTACCTCTTAAATTCTATCTTCATTTTTGTTATCGTTCTTGTCTTCATGTGAACAGGAGGCTGAAGGCTAAGTTTGATCCAGGGCAAACACTATTACGCCTACTGGTAGCCGAGTAACACTCTATTACTACCATTTTGACCCGAGCCATAACCGCTACTGTTACTGGTAATCAAGTGGCGTATGGTTACTACCATTCCCGCGCAGAAAAAAATCGTTTCGGCGAGACTCTCAAAAAAAGTTTTTGAGACACAGGGCGAAGACAGGGCTGAGAACATCTGTGTCTTCGTCTTTGTCTTTATGCTTGTCTACGTGGTTGTCTTAAATTCGGCCTTTGGCCTTCTCTTAAACTCTGTCTTTGTTTTGTCTTAACCCTTTAAGCTATCATGGGACATATGTGCCCACCATGGTTTTGCAGCTATCGAATAATTAAACTGCTCTTTTAACAACTAATAACGGATCTTTTGGGTCTTCATGGTTTCTAGAATATTTATCAGGGAATCACGTGCACTGGTGCTTGGTTTCATTCGAATCCCAACATAATGATTATTATAAGATGCAATATTTGATTCTTCAAAGCCTGAATAAATACGCATAAAATGAAAGATGTTTCTGGTATCGATATGAAACCACTGTCGGTGAATATTTAATCACTTTATATTCTATTATGGATTGCCGAAATTTTGTTTACGATATTTGGTTTCACCACCTGTAATTAATTCCAAAAATTTTTAGCCTTTCAAAGCTCCATGTCAGGTTTCAGAACCAATGCCACTGCAGCAGACTGTGAAAAGGAATGAAACCAATGTTTTGCTTTCATTGATTCTTGATCTACAATTTATTCGTCAATAGAATCACGCCCACTAGTGCTCAGATTCATTACAGCACCAACAAAAAAATTATTCAATCAGAAGGTGTAATATTTAGTTCTTCAGAGCCCACATGAATATGCATAAAATGAACGATTTTATGAATATTCATGTCGGCTCTGAATCTGAACGCAAAAAATCATTCGTTTTATGCGCATTTATTTGGGCTCTGATGAACAAAATGTTGCACCTTATGATTGAATAATTTTTTTGTTGTAGTTGGAATGAATTCAAGCACTAGTGGACGTGATTCTGTTTACGAATAACTTGTACATCAAGAATCAATTGCGCAACACATTGGTTTCATTCCTTTTCATAGTTTACTGGAGTGGTATTGGTTCTGAAAGCTGACCTCAAGCTTTGAAAGGCCTACAATTCTTGGAATTAATTACTTGGAATATGAAGTGAAGAAATATTCGCCAACATTGGTTTTATCTCGATAGCTGAAAAATCTTTGATTTTATGCGTATTTATCTCGTTTCTGAAGAACCCGATATTTTGTTTTAAATCTGGATAATTTTTTCGTTGAGATTGAAATGAATCCAAGCAGTAGCGGACGTAATTCTATTGTAGAATACGTTTAACATTGAGAATCAATTCGGCAAAACATTGGTTTCATTCCTTTTTATAGTCTGCTGCAGTGGTATTGGTTCTGGAACCTGATCATGCGCTTTGAAAGGCTTAATTTTTTTTAGAATTAATTACAGGAGATGAAACCAACTATCGTAAATGTTATTCCGGTAATCCATAATAGAATGCGAAGTGAAGAAATATTCGTTGACAGTCGTTTAATCTCGATACGTTAAAAATCTTTCATTTTATGCGTATTTATCCGGGCTTTCAAGAACCAAATATTGAATCTTATAATAATCATCATGTTGGGATTGAAATGAAACCAAGCACCAGTGGACGTGATGCCCTGATCAATATTCTAGAGACCATGGAGACCCAAAATTCTGGTATAAGGTGTTAAAATACTAGTTGAATGATTCAATACCTGGAAAAATATGGCGAGAAATATGTGTCCCACCATGGCTTAAAGGGTTAAGACAAAACGAAGACAGAGTTGAAGAAAAGGACGAAGGCTGAATTAAAGACAAGAACGAAGACAAGGATGAAAATAAAGACGAAGATAGAGATATCTTCAGCCTTTTCTTCGATCCTGTGTTGGATTTAGTCTTCGTTCACCTCTTCAACTCTGTTTTCGTTTTTGTCTTCATCCTTGTCTTCGTTTTCGTATCTTCAATTCAGTCTTCGTCCTCACTCTCATTTCTGTCTTTGTTTCCGTCTTCAGCCCTGTCTTGGACTTAGTATTCGGCCTCCTCTTCGCCTCTGTCTTTATTCTTGTCTTTGTCCTAGTCTTTAGACGAAGAGAAGAACGAAGACTGAATTAAAGACAAGAACGAAGACAAGAATCAAGACAAAGACGAAGACCAAGATGTCTTCAGCCTTTTCTTCGATCCGGTCTTGGATTTAGTCTTCATCCACCTCTTTAACTCTGTCTTCGATCTTGTCTTCACCCTTGTCTTCGTTCTCGTATCTTCAATTCAGTCTTCGTCCTTACCTTCATTACTTTCTTCATTTCTGTCTTCAGCCTTCTCTTGGACTTAGTCCTCGGCCTTCTCTTCACCTCTTTGTTCATATTTGTCTTTGTCCTAGTCCTCAGGCGCAGAGGAGGACGAAGACTGAATTATAGAAAAGAATTATAGAAAGATACGGACGAAGACAATGAGGAAGACCAAGATGTCCAGCCTTTTCTTCGATCCGGTCTTGGATTAAGTCTTCGTCCACCTCTTTAACTCTGTCTTCGTTTTTGTATTTATCCTTGCCTTCGTTTTCATATCTTCAATTTAGTGATCGTTCTCAATCTCATTTCTGTCTTCGTTTCTGTCTTCAGTCCCGTCTTGGACTTCTGCCTCTTCTTCACCTCTGTGTTAATTTTTGTCATTGTTCTTCGGCCTCTTCTTCACCTCTGTGTTAATTTTTGTCATTGTTCTAGTCTTCAGACGGAGAGGAGGATGAAGACTGAATTAAAGACGAGAACGAAAACAAGGACCAAGACAAAGACGAAGACCAAGATGTCTTCAGCCTTTTCTTTGATCCCGTCTTAGATTTAGTCTTTGTCTACCACTTAAATCCTATCTTAATTTTTGTTATCGTCCTTGTATTCAGGTAAAGAGGAGGCTGAAGACTAAGTTTGACCCAGGGCAAATACCGTTACGCCTACTGGTAGCCGAGTAACATTTGGTTACTATCATTGGCTCATTTTGACTCTGGCCGATATCGCTACTGTCTCTCGTAACGAAGTGATACGTGGTCACCATTATGTCAGTTTGATCGACGAAAAACACCACTAACCCTATTGGTACCCGAGTAACACTTGGTTACTACCATGGGTTCAGTTTGACCCGGGGCAAACACCACTTGCCCTACTGGTAGCTGAGTAACACTCGATTACTACCATTGGGTCATTGTGACCCTAGCCATAACCGCTACTGGTACTGGTAACCAAGTGGTGTATGTATGCTTACTAAAATTTTCGGACAGAACAATATAGTTCCGGCGAGACTCCCAAAAAAAGTTTTAAAAAATCTTGGAGAGAGTTTTGGCGAGACTCTCGAAAAGAATTTTGAAAAGTATTGAAAAGAGTCTCGGATAGAGTCTCGGCAAGACTTGAAAAGAATTTTGAAAAGTCCTGGAAAGAGTATTGGCAAGACACGAAAAGAAATTTAAAAAATATTGGAAAGTCTCGGCAAGACTCGAAAAGAATTTTGAAAAGTCTTGGAAAGAGTCATGGAAAGACTCTCGAAACCAGTCAGAAAAGTCTTGGAAACGGGACTGTGCGGGACTTTGCTAAGACTCTGGCCAAGAGTCCGGGCCGGACTCCGGGCGAGCGTCTTGGCGAGACGCTATTTGTTTTGCGCGGGCTCTCTCTCTCTCTCTCTCTCTCTCTCTCAGGTAAAATCTTTCAACGTTCCTGTATTTAACCCTCGCGAAATGCATAAAACTTGTGAACGAGTACAAACGGACTCCATAATTTATAAATTTTGTAAATAACATTCATTTGAAGAATGAAACGGAAAAAATCGACTATTTTATATTCAACTGATTAAAAAAAAAAAAAAATCATTGAAAACCATTGAATTGATCTAAGTAATAAAGTTGAAATAACAAAAGTAAATGACAAATTTAGAAATAATTGAAAAAACTTGGAACAAAAATAAGTTAATAATGATATTTTCAACGTTTGATCGGTAGAAACTTATTTCTTTTCTCACTTTGAAAAAATACGCATAAATATAAATTTATTTCCAATAAGGACATTTCATGAAAATGTTTGTAATAAAATGTCAGCTTATCCCGACGAGCTTGACCACAGTCCGATGAAAAGTACGAAAAAAACGACACTGTTTAATTGACGAGGAACAAAAAATCGTAAAATTTACTCAATATTACGTACGACGTGACCCGAGCGGATCTGGTAACGGCGGTCGTTACGGAATTGACAATATTACCGTTTATCAGTGTACCGTTAATATTGAGAAGAAAATCATCGGAAATATGAGATTTGTGATGGTTCGAGATTTGACAAACTGCATCACTTATAATGAACGGCCATGTTCAAGTATCGAAAGTATCCATTTGAGGATAAAATAATTAAATTACAACTGGCAGCTTGAAACGGAAATAAAAAACAAACACAATAATTCTTGAATGTAACAATGATTGTACATAGTTTTGTGTATTTTGAATAATCGACTTTGCAGATCACTCCAGTATACGAAAAAAACACGACATCGTTCAATTCGGGATTCCTCGTAATCAAATTTCTCTATTTACTTATCAATTTTCTTCAAATTCATTGTTTGTTCCTCTCGAGAAAATCCAAAAAGAGCAAATGCGAGCGTATTTCCGATTTATTAATTTTATTTTGAATTATTTTTATTATTAGGTACGAAAGAGAGACGGTTGCGAGGTCGAGAAACGTCGAGTCGAGGCGAGTCAGAGAGGAGAAGGATAGAGAATGGTCGAATAGTCAGAGCTCGAGGAAAAATTCAAATTCAAAGTTCATCACGCCTGGTTCACTAACTCGAAGCCCTCACCCTAAGCTGTCGAACTCAGGATGCAACATTATTTGAGAAACTGAGTATCATATAGAGCGATATTGTTTCGAGGTACGTTCGCGTTTGTAGAAAATTCCAATAACCTCTGTTTCCCAGTTTCAAAGTCTATCGCGAATTTATGGTTGTTTTATTAATTAAGGATTGCTGAGAGGAATTGTATATTTCATTTTGCCTAATCGATAGTCCTTAGGATCAAGTAATTGTGTTTTCGATCGTTCGTCCTTCATCCTATCGTAAAACCGTTAAGGGCGTGGCCTGATACGAAAATTATTGTTTGTGAACGATCGATATTTAATATTGTTATTTGTAAGAAAACTGATTTTGATGGTTAACAAAAATTGAACTCACTATTGACTTCATTAAAATTCTTTTGGTTCAATATAAATTGTATTGTAAAACATTCCGTGTTATCGAAAATTGTCAATGAAATTTTTCCGGAATATTCATATTTAATTTTGTTTCTGTTAATTAATTTAATAAATAATCTTGTAATACCGGATTTCCTTATAGTTGGTGTGATAATTATTTTGTTCAATCGCCCCGCCCCTCTACCAATTATTGAATCCTTATCTACCGGGTAACATCTCCTTAAACTCTCATATTCAAAGATAAATTTATCGTTGATTTTTCACCGACTGATGCCCAGACTGGATTGAGAGTTGAGGCGAATTTGAACGCGTACACGGGAAAAGCGTTACAGTACTATGTTGATTATTGATAGAGAAATCTGTGAAACGACTTTTTCCTTTAAAAACTAATTTTTCACATTATAAAAAGTCCATTTTGTTAAAAACTCTTCTCGCCATCCTAGGTGTCGATATTATTATCAGCTAATATTATAACAACGTAGATACGCTTTATTTATTTTTATTTATTTATTTATCCTATCGAGATCGATAGGATAAATAAATAAAAGAAGAAAATGGAGGGCATTTGAAAAATTGAAAATAAAGTTCGTCAACGCTCCGACTCAGATCTCGTTATGAACGGAATCATCTCAACTTGTATAATAATGAACTTATGGAATATAATGGAATTGGAGCGATACCAATTATTGTAGTCATTATTCGAAAACTTCATACAA
Source organism: Rhimphoctona megacephalus (assembly GCA_963989365.1). Taxonomy (NCBI): domain Eukaryota; kingdom Metazoa; phylum Arthropoda; class Insecta; order Hymenoptera; family Ichneumonidae; genus Rhimphoctona; species Rhimphoctona megacephalus. The sequence continues at coordinate 48,836,924 of OZ022415.1, read as the reverse complement.
AAACTAAAATGAACGATTATATTTTTATACTTTGTTCCCCCATCGAAATTCCGTCTGTGTAAATTAAAAAGGCCGGAAAGCGTAATATTCACGTATTTGAGAGTGCGACAGGACTCGCGCTGGCTTTATTTTTTTGAATACTTGGCGTCGAGCCGCTACCGCATATCTTGATAAATAGTCAATGCTGCATTTTATTAACAAATACATATAAGACGAGAAGTTATTGCACAAACGATAACGAATGTCGTAAGTGTTTTGTTTGTGACATAAAAAAATTCTCGTCTCATTCTGCTTCGAAGTATTCCTTAGTTCGAAATGTATTCCTTAGTGCATTGGATCGGTGATAAATCTTTTAGTGTTGAACCAAGTAATGACCAATCAAAATTTCCAAAATTCAAAAAATTTTTAAATCCATTTCTTTTTCAAGCAACCTATTTGATTCCTAATTTAAAAAATTATTAAACTATTTCTACAAACATTTTTGATTTCGTCTGAATCGAAACTGTCGGTAACAGTAACGCGATCAACGATGCGCCGAGTGGGATCATTAATCATTTATGAGAAAGTTGACATATGTTGTAAGTATTTTGTTTTAAACGTAAAGAAACTTACCCGTCATTCTGACTCAGAATAAAATCATATTTACGCTGGTGTTCTGGAATAAAGACAAGTCCTGCAGTGTAGAATCTTCAAATAATATCGTTGATTCCTCTGGATGTGTGGCGCGTGTCAAGTGGATGGGAAAAATATACAACGCCCGTTTATTGGCCAAGTCAGGTAATTTATCGTCATACAAGAAAAACGTTCCCTCTTTACATTCACACCTCCAAAAAATTATAGACGATGAAGATTGGCTCAAAACTTTAATCGTCGATACAGATGGATACAGATGGATACAGATACAGATGGAGTTGTTGCTGATAAATTCAGCAACAACGAGCCAATGAGTGTCGGTACGTGTTCGTTTCTTTTAGTATCAATTTCGATAAATGTTTCCGTATACTCAAATAATTTGTATTTCTCGAGTGAATATGAAGAGACTCGGTAGAATCTCGGGACAAGTACATTGACGCCGAGACTATACTTCCTCGTAATAAAGCGATTCACGGTGGTGGGGGTAATTTATTTGACGTTTCCCCTGATCCTGAAGCCTAGGAGTCGTTTGGTAGCTTTAAAGACGAACTCTCAATTAATTGAGGGATGTTTTTTCGACTGAGCCCAAAATCAGCACGATTACTTGCGTAATTGCTGACAAAAAAAGAGTTTGCACGGGCTTAGGTCTATACTCCTTTCTAACATATTCAAGAACTTGACGCATCGGTATATGCGCTAGCCAGAGATCGGTACTACTGATATTTTCTCCATTCATATCGACGAATATTATCAATTACTCGAATGATTGATATTTGGTCGGGTGAAACTCGAGAATAAATTTTTTTTTCGATCGAGTTTTTTTCATCGCTAGGTACACCTAAGACCTTGTGAAAAATGATTCTGAAAAAATAGTAAAAAGGGTTAAAATCAATGTTGAGCATCCTTGTAAACGATTTAGAAATGTTTCATGATATCTGAATAAACTTCCGACCCTGCTTCTCTGAGCTCTTCCGGTTATTTAAAAACGGTTATTTACTATACTATATCAAAATACTTTGAGAATAAATATCAATTACTCGGGTATTTCATACTTTATTTTCCATCGAGTCTCGAATAATCGAGGGTTTGAGAATTTTCTCCGTTCGAATAGAAATTCTCGAATATTTCATGCTTTATTTTTCATGAAATATCGAATAATGGAGTATTTGTGAATTTTCCCCATGCAAATACAAATTCTTGAATATTTGATTCTTAATTTTTTATCGAGTATCGAATAATCGAGTACTAAAGAATTCCAGCATACCAAGTATCAATTCCTTGGATAATTGATAATCAACTTTGGCTGAATAAAGATTTCGCCGATAATTTGTAATTTGTACTTTCGGAATACTTATTCTCCAAGACTTCAATACTGCAGATAGGAGAATATTTTTTTGCCCATCCCTGACGCTGAACGGGTACACGAGCAAAGGGGTACTTTAACGCCAACAACATCGAGGGTTACTAAAAAAAAATTAATACAATTATAATTACTACAAAGAATAAAAAATAAAAGGATACGGAATAAAATTTAAAAATATTATAAAATTATGTTTAAATACATTGTACGTATTGAGAGTACTAGTCCGGCCCATTACTTTTTGATAAAAGATCTTCGGAGTGTATTTGATGATCATTTAGAAGAGTTTATGTCCTAATGCTAGCAATCTGTGCTTTTCTCCACAAAGGTTGTCATACTGCGGTTGACCGTGGTGCAGCTAGCTCTGGTCTGCAACAAGACGTTGTTTCCGAAGATGATGCGGCTGACATTGTGAAAAACAATGAGATACCAATCGTTGCTATCGACGACAGTATTAAACCCGATGACAGTTCTCCCGTCACCAATGTTAATATGGTTTTGTGGCTTTTACTTGCTGACAAAATTGAAAAAGATATCTTTTTAGATAAAAAGTTCACTTTTACAAAAAAAAAATAAAATGATAAATTTCTTTATTATAACGCACCAAGGTCGAGTTAATCCCAGAAAGCGGCGTCTACTTATCGCCCATACAACTACACAGTATAACCCAAAAATACATAAATGATCCGCGACGAATGGTGGGGGGTTTAATGAAAACGCTCATAGGAAAGGACAGCTTAAAAAAAATGAGCGTTATGGGCACTGCCGAATATTTGGCCATTCCAGTCGGGATGAAAAATGCTGTTGAAAGTTAGTAACGTAATCAACTCGTTCTTGGAAAATATTCAATATCAGGTTATAAATCGACGACTGATAAAAAAAAACATTCCATTTTCCAGGATACGTATTTGAAAATGTTCCTGAAGATAAACGTCTTACGTCGGACCAATTTAAAAGATGTTTGACCCAACTGTGCACAAACTTGAGGATAAAAATATGATTTTTTTCAAACATTTCAATTTCATAAATTTGATTCTTGAAACAAAATGATATTGCATTTTAAACAAATAATACGCGTTGTTCCAGAAGTGATATTCATTGTGTATATTTGCTTCTATTCGGTAATGTGATGTATCTTGTTCCGCAAAAGAAATGAAGATACTCGGTAGAGTTTCGGGGCAAGAATCGACAGCTATGTCGCCTAATGGCCCGAGGCTCGCTGAGACACTTAATAACTACTACTTTCTCCTAATAAAAAATAATAAAGCGAATCGGGTGGTGGGGAAAAATTTTTTTTTACGTCTCGCCTAATGGTGATGCATAAGAGTACTTTGGTGACTCGAAAGCTACCAAAGTACTCTTGCTGAGTTCGTTCCTTCGTCCTCGTCTTGGTCTTCAACATCGTCTTCGATTCCGTCTTCGTCTTCATTCTCGTCTTCGTTTTCGTCTTCGTCTTTGTCATCACCTTCGTCTTCGTCAACATAATCCTCGTCTTCGTCTTCATCGTCGTCTTCGTCTTCGTCCCCGTCTTCGGCTTTGCCATCGTCATCGTCATCATTTGTCTTCGTTTTCGTCATCGTTTTCGTCATCGTCATCATAGTCTTTATCTTCGTCTTCGTCTTTGTCATCATCATCGTCATCATAGTCTTGGTCTTCGTCATCGTCATCGTCATCGTCATCATGGTCTTCGTCCTCGTCTTCGTCCGCGTCTTCGCCATCGTCTTCGTCCTCGTCCTCGCCTTCGTCTTCGTCCTCGTCTTCGTTTTCGTCTTCGTCTTCGTCTTCGTCCTCATATTCGTCTTCGTTTTCGTCTTCGTCTTCGTTTTTGTCTTCATCCTCGTCTTGGTCTTCGTCCTCGTCTTCGTCCTCGTCTTCGTCTTCGTCCTCGTCTTCGTTTTCGTCATCGTCATCGTCTTCGTCATCGTCTTCGCCATCGTCATCGTCATCATAGTCTTCATGTACGTAATCGTCTTCGTCCCCGTCATCATAGTCTTGGTCTTCGTCATCGTCATCGTCATCCTCATCGTCATCGTCATCGTCATCGTCATCGTCATTGTCATCATGGTCTTCGGCCTCCTCTTCGTCTTCGTCTTCGTCATGTTCTTCGTCCTCGTCTTGGTCTTCGGCCTCGTCTTCGTTTTCGTTTTCGTCTTCGTCTTTGTTTCCGTCTTCGTCATCATAATCTTCGTCTTCGTCATCGTCTTCGTCCTCGTCTTTGTATTCGTCTTCGTCTTGGTTCTTCGTCCCCATCTTCGTTGTCCTTTTTGTCTTCGTCCTCGTCTTCGTCTTCGTCCTCGTCTTCGTCTTCGTCCTCATCTTCGTCTTTTTCTTCATCCTCGTCTTCGTTTTCGTCTTCGTCTTCGTCCTCGCCTTCGTCTTCGTCCTTGCCTTCGTCTTCGTCCTCTCGTCTTCGTCTTCGTCTTCGTCATCGTCTTCGGCCTCGTCTTCATTTTCGTCTTCGTCTTCGTCTTCGTCATCGCCTTCGTCCTCGTCTTCGTTTTCGTCTTCGTCTTCGTCATCGTCTTCATCTTCGCCTTCGTGTACGTCATCATAGTTTTTGTCATCGCCATCGTCATCATAGTCTTCGTCCTCGTCTTCGTCTTCGTCATCGTTAACGTCCTCGTCTTCGTCTTCGTCCTCATCTTCGTCTTCATTTTCGTCTTCGTCTTTGTCGTCGTCATCGTCATCATAGTCTTCGTATTCGTCTTCGTCTTTGTCTTCGTCTTCGTCTTCGTCATCGTCATCGTTTTCGTCCTCGTCTTCGTCTTCGTCCTCGTTTTCGTTTTCCTCATCGTCTTCGTCCTCATTTTCGTGTTCGTCCTCGTCTTCGTTTTCGTCTTCGTTCTCGTTTTTGTCTTCGTCATCGTCTTCGCCTTCGTCATCATAGTCTTTGTCATCGTCATCGTCATCATACGCTTCGTCTTCATCATCGTCTTCGTCATCGTCCTCATCCTTGTCTTCGTCTTCGTCCTCGTCTTCGTCCTCGTCTTCGTCCTTGTCTTTGTATTCGTCTTCGCCTTGGTTCTCGTCATCGTCTTCATCCTCGTCTTCGTCTTCGTCTTGGTTCTCGTCATCGTCTTCATCCTCGTCTTCGTCTTCGTCTTCGTCTTGGTTCTCGTCTTCTTTGGGCCGGAATTTATGGGAACAAATTGGTAATGACTCATTTTAATTTTACTATAATAAACTTTGCGCCTCAACAATTTGGAAATTCAATAAAAATCGGAAAACCTATTTTTAATCGATATGTTTAAGAAATATACATATTCTGTGAAAATATGCTCGTGACAAAAAACCCTCAGGATATGAAATTCCCACAAAAAGTTGCAAGCAATCCCTTTATAAAGAAATATTAAATACAGCTGAATCACGCAATACCAATATCCAAATAATGTGTTGATAAAAAAAAAGAAAAAAATAGAAAATGGAGTAGTTACACTGACTAGAACAACACATCATATCGATATAAAAAAGTATAATTAAAAAAAAAACGAATGAAAAAATTTAGATTGGAAAAAAAATTTGGCCCAAGTTTGAAGATATTTTTCTATTTTGTTTTTTTCTTAAACTTATTTTTTATTTCAGATTGGTCCAATCGAGCTGGAAGGGACTTTGACGGCACAGATGTATTCATAATTCATACGGAGATGACTAAGGCGGCTTTGCATCCGCTCGGGAATATCTCCGGAGGAATTTTACGAAGCTTTCTTTCAGCACGATAACGCTCCGGCGCATAACAGCACTCTAGCGCGAAGAGCGCTGAATGATATTTTTGGCGACAAGGTGATCGGGCGTGACGGCAGGTACGATTGGCCAGCCCGCTCTCCTGATCTGAATCTTTTGGATTTTTTTCTCTGGGGGCACGTGAAATCCATCGTCTACCGAGACGAGATCCGGGACCGGACGCACCTAGAGGAACGGATTGACGAGGCGATACGGTCCGTCACTCCGGAAATGTTGGAGCGAACCACGGCCAATTGTTTACGGCGTTTCCGCTGTTGTATCGAAACTGGTCGTGGCCACACTGAAAACCTTATGAATTAGGTAAGATATTTATTTTAATTTTCTCCGGATACGTGTCATCTGCAAAGCGAATACATTTTCAAATAATTCGAAACTTTTCAATTTCAGATCCTTATATGCTGGATGACTCACCGAACCAGGAAAAACATTTGGTCGAAAATATGTGAAAAATTTGACCCACATTTTATTTGAATATGATAACCTGCGATCTCGACGGACGATAAAACATTTAAAAAAATTAAAAATAAAAAAAAATATAGAATTATATCATTTACTTATAATTTATTATAATTAATATAATTTATCATTTATTTATAATTGATAAATTATATATCAATTGATTTTTGCACACCTTACGAAGTGTTATTATTGTTAATTGTTAACATATGCTCTAAACTTTCGTTTCTGTTATGTCATCGATATTGAAAAATAAAGGATGCAAAAATAATAATAAAATTTATGGAATACGTTTATTCTCGTGTATTGAAGCGTATTCAAAGTCGTTTATTAGAGGACTATGATGACAAAAACGAAGATGAAAACGAAAACGAAAACACAGAAGACGAGGACGAGAACCAAGACGAAGACATAGACGAAGACGAAGACGAAGATTATGATGACGAAGACGAAGACGAAGATGATGATGAAGATAAAAACGAAGACGAAGACGAAAACGAAAACGAAGACGAAGACGAGGACGAGGACGAAGACGAGGATGAAGACGATGACGAAAACGATGACGAAGACGAAGGCTATGATGTCTATGACGATGACAAAGATGAAGACGAAGACAAAGACTATGATGACGAACACGACGATGATGACGAAGACAAAAATGAGAACGAAGACGAAAACGAGGACGAAAACGAAGACGAAGACGAAGACGAAAACGAAAACGAAGACAAAAACGAAGACGAGGACGAAGACGAAGACGAAGATGAAGACGAAGACGAAAATGAAGATTACGATGACGAAGACGGTGATGAAGACGAAAACGAAGACGAAGACGAGGACGAAAACGAAGACGAGGACGAAAACGAAGACGAAGACGAAAACGAAGACGAGGACGAAGACGAAAACCAGGACGAAGACGAAAACGAGGACGAGGACGAAGACGAAGACGAAGACGAAAACGAAAACAAAGACAAAAACGAAGACGAGGACGAAGACGAAGATAAAGACGAAGACGAAGACGAAGACGAAGACGAAGACGAAGACGAAGATGAAGACGAAGATTATGATGACGAAGACGGTGATGAAGACGAAAACGAAGACGATGACGAGGACGAAGACGAGGACGAAAACGAAGACGAAGACGAAAACGAAGACAAGGACGAAGACCAAGACGAAGACGAAGAATGTGACGAGGACGAAGAACATGACGAAGACGAAGACGACGACGAGTACGAAGACGAAGATGAGGATGAGGACGATGACGAAGACGAAGACGAAAACGCAGACGAGGACGAAGAATATGACGAGGACGAAGAACATGACGAAGACGAAGACGACAACGAGGACGAAGACGAATACGAGGATGAGGACGATGATGAAGACGAAGACGAAAACGCAGACGAGGACGAAGACCAAGACGAGGACGAAAAACATGACGAAGACGAAGATGAAGACGAGGATGAGGACGAAGACTAAGATGATGATGAAGATAAAAACGAAGACGAAGACGAAGACGAAGACGAAGACGAAGACGAGGACGAGGACGAAGACGAAGACGAGGATGAAGACGATGATGAAGACGAAGACGAAAATGAGGACGAAGACGATGACAAAGACGAAGATTATGATGACGAAGACGAAGACGAAGACGATGACAAAGACAAAGGCGAAGACGAAAACGAAGACGAGGATGAAGACCAAGACGAGGACGAAGAATATGACGAGGACGAAGAACATGACGAAGTAGAAGACGACAACGAGGACGAAGACGAATACGAGGATGAGGACGATGACGAAGACGAAGACGAAAACGCAGACGAGGACGAAGACCAAGACAAGGACGAAGAACATGATGAAGACCAAGATGAAGACGAGGATGAGGACGAAGACGAAGACGATGATGAAGATAAAAACGAAGACGAAGACGAAAACGAAGACGAAGACGAAGACGAAGACGAAGACGAGGACGAGGACGAAGACGAAGACGAGGATGAAGACGATGACGACGACGAAGGCGAAGACAAGGACGAAGACGATGACGAAGACGAAGACGAAGACGATTATGAAGATAAAAACGAAGATGAAGACGAAAACGAAGACGAAGACGAAGACGAGCACGAGGACGAAGACGAAGACGAGCACGAGGACGAAGATGAAGACGAGGATGAAGACGATGAGGAAGACGATTACGAAGATGAAGCCTATGATGCCTATGACGATGACAAAGACGATGACGAAGACAAAGACTATGTTGACGAAGACGAAGACGATGACGAAGACAAATATGAGAACGAAGACAAAAACGAAGACGAGGGCGAAGACGAAAACGAAAACGAAAATGGAGACGAGGACGAAGACGATGATAATGACGAAGACGAAGACGAGGATAAAACCAAAGACGAAGACGAAGATTATGATGACAAAGTCGAAGACGAAAACGAAGACGAAGACGAAGACGAAGACGATGATGAAGACAAAAACGAAGATGAAGACGAAAACGAAGACGAAGACGAGGGCGAAGACGAAGACGAGGACGAAGAATATGACGAGGACGAAGAACATGACGAAGACGAAGACGACGACGAGGACGAAGACGAAGACGAGGATGAGGATGATGACGAAGACGAAGATGAAAACGCAGACGAGGAGGAAGACCAAGACGAGGATGAAGAACATGACGAAGACGAAGGTGAAGACGAGGACGAGGACGAAGACGAAGATGAGAACGAAGACGAAGACAAGGACGAAGACGATGGCAAAGACGATAACGAGGACGAAGACTATGATGACGATGGCGATGACAAAGACGAAGACGAAGGCGAAGACGATGATGACGATGACGATGACAAAGACGAAGACGAAGGCGAAGACTATGATGACGATGACGATGACAAAGACCGCTCTCTCTCTCTCTCTCTCGCATTCTTTTTTAGCGTTATTCCCGTCAGCATCAAAGTGTTCTTTCGCAATACGTTAAATATCTGCCGTTAGCATTTAAGAACTTACGAATTATGGAAACAAAGAAAACAAATGATGCAGTAGGCTAGTCCACAATAGAAACGAAATTTTGCACGAAACATCCTCTACAAAAAAATACTTTTCTCCATTTAAATTGGAACTTAGGCTTGTTGATTTAACTTATTTAGTTTGAAAATAATTTAATTCATGTTTGGAGCGTCGAACGCATCAAAATTCTTCTCGTTTCGTTTATACATTTTCCAATTAGTCCCTATTCAGAGTTAGTTATTTGTCGAAATTTTTAAATATTTATTCTGTAACTAAACAGAGGGTACTCGCTGCCAAATTTTCATGATATCTTATAGAAAAAAAATGATCCTAGTACACATATTTACATATATATTTAAGGGGTTACATCTAGTTGGTAGCCGCAAAAAATAGGTGTATTCGTGATTTTTTTTGGGATATGGGTGCAGGTTTTTAACTTTTTTTTTCATAGTAAAGAGTATCATTTCAAGTATCTTTGGCAATTTTTTTATTCGAAAACATTGAAATATAGCATTTGTATCCTCGGTGATCCTAGCCAGGCTATAAAAGCTTTACGTATTAAAGAATAAAGAAGTGAGAACGAAGAGACAAGAAAACAAACAGCAAGAGGAACTTTGGATCGTTCCAAGAGTCAGGACGAACACACGAGGAGCTTTTTTGCTGGTTGGTAATTGGTCTACAATTTGTAGCTTCGCGTTGTCCACGAAGGGACGTAGAGAAAAAAAAATATAAATGCGTACTATGTACCACTATGTTGGTTAAAGACCCACTATTCCAATGGGGCAGGTGCTCATAGTGGCCGCCGCCCATCTGGATGCAGCAACGAGCTCGTCTTAACAAGCTTTCGCTGCATCCTTGGAGCATGTCCGGCGTGACACTTCTCACCGCCTCATTAATTCGAACTTCAAGCTCTTCGCGACTGTGGATTGGCCAGCGATAAATTAAAGATTTGAGGTGGCCCCACAAGAAAAAGTCGAGCGGGTTCAAATCTGGTGATCGGGGCGGCCAATCATGGACCGCGCCGCGTCCGATCACCCGATTCCCGAAGATGTTACGTAGCATTTCTTGCGCCAAAGTGCTGGTGTGCGCAGGGGTCCCATCTTGTTGAAAATGAGCCGCGTCGAATTCCTCTGCCGTCATTCCCGCCCGCATGCATAACGGACGCAAGTTGCGCCGAAGGAACCGGCTGTATCTCTCCGCCGTAAGCGTCCCTTCCATTGCGAATGGACCGATCTATGAAAATATTTTGAGCGGGTATTAATGGGAATAATCGTTGCACGGAAAACTATGCATGAAAAAAAGTTTTTAACATTAGCAGCGTCTTCCAGACACAAAAACAAAAATTCTTTATAAAATTTGTAATAAAATCTACAAATTCTTCAGTATGTTTATTATTATTTTCAACTATATATTTCGATTTAGTTTAAGTAATTTCAAATGCAAAATACGTTACCAATCGACCTCCATACATCCCGGCCCATAAAGTGATCGATCGGAGCCGGCGTTGATGCCTCGTCTCCATCCTGACGTTTGGATTTTCACCGCTCCAATAATGAAAATTATGCGTGTTCCAAATGCCGTTCCGTGCAAATGACGATTCGTCCGAAAATAATACACGATCAATGAACCCTGGTTCGGCCTCCTCTGCGTTTACGAAAAAACGGCAAAATTCCAGTCGCGCTGGATAATCTTCTATTTGCAGGGATTGCATACGAGTGTACCGATAAGCATGTTTTTTCGCAGCTTTGAGCGTCCGTTGCACGGCACTATAGTTCATTTCAAGCTGCTGAGCACCTTGTCGAATGCTAATGGTTGGTTCAGCGAGGAACAACTACAAAATTCTTTCTTCATTGCGAACCGTTCGCATCGTTCTCGGTGCCCCAGCGTCCGCATGGTTTCCTTTATATTTCCCCGTTTCTCGGAGGCAACGAAGAAGGCCGGAGAACACTCGTCCATCCGGGTGTCTTGCTCGTCTCGGAAAACGCTGGCCGTATTGCAGCGAACCTTAACGGGCGTTACCACCGCTTCGTGCATACTCCGAAAACATGTCCGTATACTCTTCATTAGTGTACTCACCCATTACGAATAAAAATATTTAAGTCACACAAATAAAAATCACGGTTGAATGTAAAATTAATTTTATAAAAACATGCAATACACACGAAAAAAAAATGAAGAGTACGAATGATAATGATAAGTCAATATATAACAACCATGCAGCACACACGAAACTTTGAAATACCCGGATACTTTAAAATATTGAAAACAAAAAATAGTACAATTGATGATAAAGCGGTAGAGTCGTGAGGAAACACGAGAATCTGAATAATTTTCCTAATTTTTATGGCACTTTTTCACTAAACGTTACTTTGCTTGATGCTTCGTCGTTTTTCGAGGCTCTTTCTGAGAATCTGAATAATTTTCCTAATTTTTATGGCACTGCACGCAAAACGAAAGAGTTGGAGATTTCGTTTTGCGTGCGGTGCTGACGCGTCAAACAAAATCAGCACGATTGGTTGCGTAATTGCTGAGAAAAAACTTTGCACAGGCTTAAGATTATGCTCGATTCTACTACATTCAAGAATTTGCCGTGTCGGTATATGCGCTCAGACGATACAATCAAAGGCGTTTTGATGCCCATCAAAACCCATTTCCATAAAAGTTTTGACATAACGAAGTGCGGGACGTGTGAGCAATTGTATCGATAAATCTATAAAAAAAATCATTTCATGATTCAGTGTGGTGATATTCGATCGATCATCCATATGACAGCTGACCAATATCTTTTTCAAAATAGAGTCGTGAGGTAATAAAGATCGCGGTCAATTTCAACTTTTGGTTAGAGTGGTGTTTATAGATAGACGAGTAAAGAGTGACTTTTATATAGATAGTAGAGTGATGGTGGGAAAATAAAGTGTAATAATGAACGATTGAACAGTGCCTAAATAAATATTTTTTTAAATTAAACCTAGACCCTACAATTTTTTTCCAAACTTAAACTCTGCTACAACGGAATCAAAAACGATCCCTTTTCTCTTTTACCATCAAAATGTTCCCCGAATGCAATAACAAGGTTTATTTAGAGACCATTCTCTTCGTATTCTCTGTTAATCAAGAGAATGGTGTATGATAAACTCGTATTCGGTGAATATTCAACGCTTTGAAGCATAGTGACATACTGGTATGACACCTACTTCTACTCTGTTTTTCTTCAATAAAAATTTTTTTTAGCGCATAACGACGAATGTAAATATATATTTAGGATGTTAGGAGATCAATTGTTACTACAATATGACTATTAAGGGTTTATGTTTCACTTAGTGGATGTTAATAATAACTACAGTACAAAAAAACACGTTTTTTAGATAATAAATCTAAAAAACTTTCGCTTTTATCAAACGATTTTTGCATTTATGGTCCGCCGTATTGGATCCGCCATCTTAAATTTTCAAATTTTCAGTGCAGATTTGTAATCAACGACCCCCGAAACCCTCGAATACCAACTTTCACTTTCATCAAATGATTTTTGCTGTTATGGTCCGCCATATTAGATCCGCCATCTTGAATTTCCAAATTTTGAGTACAGATTTGTAATCAGCGACCCCGAAAACCCCCGAGTACCAACTTTCGCTTTTATCAAACGATTTTCGCAGTTATGGTCCGCCATATTGGATCCGCCATCTTGAATTTCCGAATTTTGAGTGCAGATTTGTAATCAGCGACCCCGAAAACCCCCGAGTACAAAGTTTGGAGCTAATTGTACGTAAGGAAAAAGTGTGCTTCAAAGGGTTAATATCTTTGTCGTGAGGTTATAAAGATCGTGGCCAGTTTCAACTTTTGCTTAAAGTGACTTTTATTATAGATAGAAGAGTGATAATGCAAAAATAAAGTGTGATTCAATAAATTAACTTTTGGACAGTGTCTAAATAAATATATTTTTTTATTAACCCTAGACCCAGCAATCCATTTTTCTGAACGTAAACTCTAGAACGGAGTCGAAAACGGTGCCTGTTTACTTTTACCATAAAATGTTCCTCGGATGCAAAAATAAGGTTTATTTACAAACCATTCTCTTTGTTTTTTTTTTTTGATAACTAAGAGAAAGGTATATGATAAACGCGTATTCGGTGAATACTTAATATCTTTGTTGGGAGGTTATAAAGATCGCGGTCAGTTTCAACTTTTGATTAAAGTGACTTTTATCATATTACCGATAGAAGAGTAATAGTGCAAAAATAAAGTGTGATTCAATAAATAAACTTTTGAACGGCGTCTAAATAAATATTTTTTTTTATTAACCCTAGTCCCAATAATCCATTTTTCCGAACGTAAACTCTAGAACGGAGTTGAAAACGGTGCCCACAAAAATTTACTAAAACTAACACAAAGTCATCGGAATAAAAATCCCTTTCTACAAAACCTGTATCCAAAAACCAACTCATCATACAACATTTTATGGAAAAACGCTGTCATTATCTTATCAAAAAAGTCAAATTGTACAGAGGTGATATAACTTAAACCTCGTAGATGTTGGGCGTTCACAAAAAGTTGATAAATAAATAGAGATCTACTAAAGCATAATGTATGTGGCCAAGTACGTGCGATTATATGATGTTTTATAAAATCTCCAAAATATTATGTTGAAATACCATTTCTCTAATGTATGCTTTATCACAACAAATTATTCTATAATTTTTGGAACTGTAAGATCTCCCAAATGTAATCAAGAGACTTGGTAGAGTCTCGGGACAGGTACATTGACAGCCTGTCGTATACAGGCCCGAGGCTCGCCGAGTCAATACTTTCTCTGAATAAAGTGATTCGCGGTGGTGGGGGTAAACATTTTATGACGTTTTTGCCAATTGTAGAGCCTACGAGCCATTTGGCCGCTTGAAAAGCGAACTTTTGACTAATTGAGCGATGCTCTTTCGATTGAGCCTAAAATCAGCACGATTGGTTGAGTAATTGCTGAGAAAAAACTTTGCACAGGCTTAGGATTATGCTCGATTCTACTACATTCAAGAATTTTCCGTGTCTGTATATGCACGCAGACGACACAATCAAAGGCCTTTTGATGCCCATCAAAACCCATTTCCACCAAAGCCGGTCTCCGGCAATGATAACGACGAATTTCTGATTGGTCCCGACTGTGATCTTTCCGCTGTATCTGTACAACGCAAAGTCTGAACGGAGTTTGATAAAATAAAAAATAAATAGTGTGGGACGTGTGAGCAAAGTTTGATTAGACAATAACCATTGACAGGTATTCGTCGTAAGATCGGGAAAGAAAATTTATCAGTGACGAAAATCGGGAAACTAAATTCGGGAAAAGTAATGGTATTCGAAATATCGGTAATGTTTTAACCTATTAGTTTCGGAAGTGTTGAGTGCAGGACGTATGGACCATAAGTGCAAATTTCGGAAAAACAATTTTTTGAGGTTCAGTGACTATATATAAGAGTCAAAAACTTGAAATGTCTGTGTGTTGATAAATGACAAATGCGAATTTGTGTATATTAAAGTTATTTCGATGTTCAGTGGAAAAAAAGTGTTGCGCATTGAATTTATACGATAAAATTATACGTGTGTCAAAAATATTTATAAATGTTTTGACTACACAGCTGTGTGAAAAATAAGTTCGTTAACCTATAACTTCGCATTTTATTTTTAATCAGAAATTTTATTTCTTAATAAGGCAAGAACACGCAAATATTGTATATATGTTGATGAATTCAATTATATTTCCCGCCTCGTTCTCGAGATTACAATTATGTAGTGACTCTCGAGTCCACTAGATGGCCACATCGTATAGAGTGAAAAAGTAAGAAACGGAGAGTGGGGGTTATAGGCCCCGCTCGTGGCGTCCCATCCACTGCTACTTCATATTCTTTCGTTGTGCGCTGGAGGTATCTTCGTGTAGAGTGGTTTTCGGGGGGTTATTTTTTTGTGAAATTGAAAAACAATATGTCGAAACGAAAACAGGTTATTATTGGAGATATTGAAGAGAAGATTATGTTGTGCCCCGCATGGCAACATAAAATTAGCTGGAATCAATTGCAACATAAATTGATTGGCAACAGGAAGCCAGCATAAATAATAGCTAAGACAGCACATTCCTACAATCGATCGTCGCATGGGTCTATCGACCCCGAGCAATCTCACCCTAAAATGCTGACAGGGCATTACGCCACTGAACGTTCGAGAACGTTCCGCGATGACAAATAAATCAATAGAAGGGGTAAAATTCGATACCATTTGGGGGAAACTCGTAAATCAATAAAAGCGGAGACAATGCCCAAAATCGGCAGTCTGCGACAGTCTGACGACGAAATATTGAACGATTGGTCTCAAGGCAAAAACACCTTGACTTTGTATTTTAATCTTTAACTTTATCAATAAACCTAACGTTAACTTGTTCTAAAGTATTGAGTTGGAGTTTTGGCTCAATTATTGGCAATAATCCCCAAAATACCCGTCCTCGATAACTCGTCCCCACGTGACGGTCTTCGCGGGCACAACAATTAGGCCATTACAAACGGAGATCGCAGAACTACAGGATTCATCGGCCGAGGCGTCGGATAGTGAAGAGTCGGGCCACGACAATGGCGACTCAGAGGACGGAGAGAAGATTGGATTTGATGGTAGGCATATATACAAAAAAAAAGATTATTTTACGACGAGTTTGCACGGGAGGCAAAACAGGTCGTATCTTGAGCCCGATGAGCTTGTACGAGAGACGACAAATTCGGCGCAATATAGCTGATGCGCATGTATGACAGACATGACAGGTCAGACTCAAGGTTAGCTAAGTTCGTACGAGAGAGAGTTCCTATAAAAGATGAGACAATTTTTTGATACAGGGGATTACAGCCCATTATTCGATTCATGATTTGTGGTAAGTAGAGAAAACAACATTTTAGTTTGTGTTTTCTCTGGTTTTTCCTTGGTATAGATTTATGCAATGATGCTGATGGAGATCGAGACAAAGAGAACACAGTGCCCTCTACAGGAGAGAATGCTGCCACTGTTGGTGTCACAGAGAAGAATGTTCAAATGCTGCCCTCACAGTCACAGACGCTAGCCAACAAAGAAAAAGAACTTGACGAGGAAATTCTTAAGGTGCTGGGCGAGGATCCATCTGTTTCGAAGGCTTTGGATTTTGATCTTCATTTGTCAACAATAGCAAGTCAATAGAAACATTGGGTCGAAAAAGGTATGAAACAGGAGGAGAAACAAAAACTATTCGAAAAATACCCGAGAAAAGAAGGCGTCATTGCACCGGAACTTAATCAAGTAATAGCAGCAGCAATGTCAGAATCTTCAGTCCGTCGAGACGGATATGCAACAAAACGTCAAGAAGCAGCTGGCTCAGCTTTAATGGCTCTTGGGACAGCAGTTTCCACTTTGCTGGATGAACCAGAGAGCATAGATGAATTGGCTTTTTTGGAAAATCTTAATGACGCTGCAAAGCTTATTGCTAATACTCATTTCCAAATAAACAAGTCAAGAAAAGCGCTGATTCTACCAGGTGTATCCGAGCCACTTAGAGACTTGTTGGAAAAAACGAAATCAGACACCGATTTATTCGGAAAAAAATTGACTGAAAACATCAAGGAGACGAAAGCGTTGGAAAAAATGGGTCGAAGTGTCAAGAACACAGATAATTTAAAGACTAGCAATCGAAAAAATCGTCAAAAGACAGGCAGTTATTTAAACTTCCGAAGCCCGCAGGGGAAGAGAACTTTTTCCAGCTACGCGGGCTATTCTCGTGCAAACGTGCAGGGTCGACAAAGATTACCATTCAGAGGAAAACAACAGGTCTACAACAACAAAGTAACGACTCAAAGACAACCGAGAAAATAAATGAGAGAGTATGTGCGGATAGATTAAGTAATTTTCTGGATATTTGACGTCAAATTACGAAGGACAATTTTGTCTTGAATGTTATCAAAGGTTACAGACTTGATTTTATTGAGATGCCTTTTCAATACCAGGCCCCACGAGTGCAAACTCCAACTGCTTATATTATCGACTACCAACAAGCCATAAACATGTTAATAGAGAAAAATGCAATTGAGAAGTGCAAAACAAGCAAATATTAGTTTTTGTCGCCATATTTCCTAGTATCAAAACCAGACGGCTCTTTTCGTTTTATCTTAAATCTTAAAAAGCTGAACGAATTCATTAAAGCTCCTCACTTTAAGTTAGAAGACATCAGGACTGCAGTTAAATTAATATTTCCAGGTGTGTGCATGTGTACCTTGGACTTGCAAGACGCGTATTATTTGATTCGAATAGAGAAAGAGAGTAGAACATTTTTAAGATTTGAGTTCGAAGGTCAATTATTTCAATTTGCATGTTTGCCTTTTGGTTTATCTATGGCTCCGTTTATCTTTACCAAGATTATGAAGCCGGTTGTTCGTTCTTTGAGAATGAGAGGTTTTTCATCGGTGATTTACCACGATGACATGCTGTGCATAGAAGAGAATGCAGACAAGTGTAGAAAAAATATCGGCGGAACGAAAAAATTGTTAAAGCTTTTAGGTTTCTTAGTTAACGAAAAAAAGAACCACACAGATCATTCGACAAGATGCAAATACTTAGACTTTATTTTGGATTCAGAAAGATTCTCGATCGAATTAATTGAAGAAAAAAGAGAGAAGTTGTTGAAGTCAATAAAAGAATTCGAGTTGTTAAAACAATGTTCCAGCAGAGAATTTTCCGAAATCATAGGCAAACTTGTAGCTGCATGCTTGGCGATCGAATACGGTTGGATTTATACAAAGAGGATGGAAAGAGAAAAGTCTTTGGCTTTAATAGCAAACAATGGAAGTTATAATGCAAAGATAACAATTCCGCGGTCAATTAGCCTAGATCTAGATTGGTGGGAAGGTCACTTAAAGGAAGGTTTTAGCACTATAAAATCAGGTAATTTTCAAACAACAATTTTTACCGATGCTTCCAACACAGGTTGGGGCGCTGTCAATGGCAATCAAAAGATTTATGGTTTTTGGTCTGAAAGCCAAGCGAGATAGCATATTAATTATAAAGAATTAATTATAAATAATAAAGAAGAATTAATTATAAAGAACGGTGTGGCTAGGGCTTCAGGAATTGGCTAGTAACAGACGAGATTGGCTAGTAACAGTCGATAATGCGTTAGCTCGAAAAATTTGGCAATGGGCAGAAAAAAGAAATATTTTCCTGTTAGCCTTATAATCGCAAAAAACTTTAAAAAAGTAAAAAAAGAACGGCAAGCATTAAAAGACGTGACCTTAGTTATAAAATAACCATTCAATATTTTTTCTGTTATTATATTACAATTTTTACACCTCGAAAAAACCAAACAAAAAATGTTTATACTTAATTTCCAAAAAAATAAGTAAATATCAACATCCATTTCTCTTCCGTAATACTGAAAAGGGTACTTCACCCCAAAAACAATGAACAAACATACTAGAAAAATTTTGGCATTCATTAGCGAATAAAAACTAGGAGTGTGCGAATAGTGATCGAATCGAATCGAATCGAATAGTAAAATTCGATTCGATTTTCGAATCAAATATTCGATGCATTCGAATATTCGATAAATTTTCGAATATTTGATGTTTTTTCAAATATTCGATAAATTTTTTGAATATGTGATAAATTTTCGAATATTCGATACATTTACGACTATTCGAGATCACCGGTCTTGACAGAAAAACTCCTTTCAAGTATTTGTATTTGAATATTGATTTATGTAAAGATCAGTATCCGATTAATCGCCTTCTATGATTTCTCTCCATCTTTGGAGATTTGACGAATAAAAAAAAAAAACAATTTTACGGAGTTAATGTTTCTGCCCACGTTGTAGTAATAAATAGGTCGCTTCGGACGCTTTGCGCAGACAGCGACACGCGGACACCGCAAGTACTGCAGCCGAACAAAGCCGAATGCTATTCGTAGATAGTCGACTGCTACGATCGACCAGAGTCGATTGCCACTTGAATACGATTAAAAGCCGCGGCGGAAAAAAAAATTTTTGAGTGAATTTCAAATTGAAACTTTCCTTGCAGCCGGAATTTGAATATTACGAAGAACAATGTCGTCGGGGTAAGTATAAGCTTGGGATGTTTTACTAACAATTACGTTGAGTACTAACAATCGTCGAGTGTAGCTAGCGCTCGACAACAAAGGCTTTTTGTTTTGATGTTTATTGGCCAAACAAAAGAAATGACCGTATCTGAAGCAGTACTAGAAAAGAGCTTATTCTTCCGTATTTTTAATTACGTATTTTTAATTAGTATTTAATAATTATTAATTAAAATATTTAATTTTATTGCCTTCCCGTAAAGGAAGCTTTGTTTTCACGGAAAAATTTGTTTTCCTGAATTTCATCATAGAATGTTCTTTAAAAGTAATAAAATTTTGCGACATTTTAAGCTTTTGAAAAAAGTTTGTTTTTACTCCAACTTTAACGATTCTCAAGATATCGAGCTAAAAACTATTTTGCAAATAATCTACTAATTGTAAAATAATTTTACATGATTTTGTCTCGAAAGATATATAAGAAATATATTCTTATTTCCAAAAACTTCTCCGATTTCTTCTACCACTCCAAAATATCGTTGTAAATAAATTTAAAATATTTTCCCTATCTTAAATTTTGCTTCACAAGTTTGTCATTTACGGGGAAGCCGAGAATTGAAAAAATAAAATAAGAATATTAGAATTGTCATGAAATCTAGAAATTAACGGGGAAGCAACGTGTTTAAATATTCCTTAGACGGTCGGAAGCAGATCCAGAGGACGATATGGAAGTTACGTCATCGCAGAATCAGGAAGAGGATGAAGCAAACGTTGCGCCAAACTTAAAAAGGAGCCTAGTCTGGGATTATTTTGTCGCAGGCGGTACTAACTACTATCGGACGGCAAGCTGCAAGATATGCTTAGTCACCTTGAAGCTACCGCACTGTGAGTTTCAATTTGATTTTTTACTCCACGGCGGGCATCGTGTTCTGTTTTACAGAAGCACAGCGTTATCTATAAGCATTCTGATGGGATTAAAGTCGGTGTTTAACAAGAACTCAGGACATTTCTCCTCATTTGATGTAAACTCGTTGAGTTTCTCGAATTCATATGAATTTCTTTCATTTTTTGAATTCCATTTTTTTAACTTTATTTTTGTGGTTATAACTGTAAAACAGTTCGTACAATCTTTTTAAAATTTCGGAATGTAGTGGTGAGCATTTCTTTGGAAAAATATATGAAAAGTCGATGTGTGAGCTCTAACTCCTTTAAAAGATTAAAAAGTTAATTTTTTGTCACGCTAGAAAAGTCTAGAGCGATTAATACGGATTCTGAATCACCAATAAATTCATTTGAAAAAAGGTGTACTGATTATGTTCCGAATAATTTGTTTTTGTATAATTTAGTAATAACTTTTTATCGTATTTGCATGCATATTCAATGTTCTTGACATTTTTAATGCGTTTGATTTTAAACAGAATGTTCATCGTGTTACGAGGTATAATACTATTAAACGCAATAAACTTATGATTTGCAATGTATGTATAAACTATTCTTGACCCAAGCACGTTTCGTTAGCAGCTTTGCCTCCATAATTTCTAGTCAATTGAGTCGTCCGATAATATTACTAGCGTAACAGTCGACACTAATAATTGTGACAAACATTTTTTTAATCGCAGGTACAACATCCCCGATGTTCAATCATCTTAAGGCGAAGCACACAGACGAATGGAAAGTCGTTGAAACAAAAATAAAAAAAAGAAAAAGTGATGAGGCGGCTGATCCAAGAGCAAAACGTCGCAAAACAGAAATGTCCGAACCAGATAGAAAGGAACTGGACGAACTTTTGATGGAAATGATAGCGATGGATATGAAGTCATTCTCATGCATAGAAGATCGAGGTTTTCTGAAGGTTTTAAGAAAACTAGCGCCGGATTACGAGCCTCCCCATAGGACAACTTTCTCTCGAAGTCTCTTACCGATTTTATTCCACAAAACGAAGGAAAAGCTAATGAAATCATTGGATGAGGATATAGCGACGGGCGTGCTGAGTTTATCGTTTACCACTGACGGTTGGAAATCTCGGGGTGACCACCATTACCTATCGCTGACGATGCAGTATATGTCCAAAAATTTCGAAATAAAAAATATTACATTGGGCATGGCACAACTCGAAGGCCCGCATACGGGGATACTGCTAAGGCAGTATCTAGAGAAAATGATGGACGACTGGAAGTTACTCGAGATCGAAGATACCCCAATGTATTTCGTCACGGATAACGCCAGGAATATCTCAGCTGCCGTAAATAACGGATCCTGGAAACATATCTATTGCTTCGCACATACACTTCAACTAGCACTAAAAGATGCTAAGCGAGGCACCAATGGAGTGGTTGAACTACTTGCGAAGGTTAATTTGCTGACATTTTCTCATTATTTCGTATTCTCCATCTTTATCTTTATCTCCATGTTTTTATTTGCAATTTAGGCTCGTCGCATAGCTACGCATTTCCACCACTCCGATCCTTCGAGACGGCAGTTCGAAGCTGCTCAGAGAGAAATCGGCGACCGCGAACCGTTGAAACTGATACAGATGGTGGAAACTCGATGGAACTCAGAATACGAGATGTTAGCGAGGATGCAGAAGCTGAAGGGACCCCTCACGCAAGTTCTGGCGAACTCTACAACGATGGATCCCCTAACCGGAAGCGACTGGAAAAATATCCGCGACTTGATTCAAGTGTTGAAGCCGTTATACGACGCTACCGTAATATCTTGTGGAATAAAGTACCCAACACTATCGATGATCATTCCGATTTTGAGTGGGATAAAATTTGGGTTGCAAGAAACGACTGACAACGTCGAGCTGGGCGAGATGGCAGACGAGCTTTCAAATAATATTCGCGAAGTTTTGGATGTGAGGTTTACCGAAGTACACTCCGAAAATCTGCACAAGAAGGCGACGTTCCTAGATCCTCGATATCGCGGATACTTCTTCCATGCGGATGTCCTCAAAGAGATTCAATCTGAATTATGGAAAGAAATTATCTCCGAACGTAATCGACAGAAAGATGACGATGAGAGCGGACCGGTCCTTTCTCAAGAACGTATATGGAATTTTTTTTACAATCGTCGACCTTCTTAACCGTATTACACATATCAACGTTCTTTAAATTATTATTACAGCGAGTGTCAGTAAGGAAAAATCATCGTTTTGGGACTTCATGCGGCCACCAGCGTCCAACGATCCTAACAAGGAGCAATCCGATCTATGGAAGGAGATTGAACAAGAGATGTTTATGTACGTTCATGGATCGCTGCTTGAACATAATGGCGATCCATTCTCATGGTGGAAAAAGCAGTGGGGCAACTTCCCCAATTTATCTTTGATGGCAAGGCGATATTTGCCTATACCCGCCACGTCGGTTGAGAGCGAAAGATTGTTCTCTTCTGCAGGCGATATCGTCACCGAAAAACGCACCAAATTACTTCCTGATAACGTCGAGTACTTGATTTTCTTGTACAAAAACCTGGAATAAAGTGTCTCTCGAGTACGATGCATTTTTTTAATAAACGTTCCAGTTTTCCATGATGGTTTTTCTGACTTTTATTCTTCGTTACGGTATTATCTCACTGTAACGAGCCGAATAATTTCTGATTTTCGCAATTTTTCTTTGATGATTAAATTACACTAATCAGTGTAATTTTTGTATGTCAAATATAGCACTTGTGAAGAACAGAAATAGTATATTATGCTACAAGGGTGTACTCGATTAGAAATTTGAATATTCGAAAAAAAAAATCGAATATTCGGTTCGAAATTCGAATATTCGAAAAAACTCGAATATTCGGTTCGAAATTCGAATATTTGAAAAAACTCGAATATTCGGTTCGAAATTCGAATCGAACAATTCGATTCGATTCGGTGCCGAATATTCGAAGTTTTCGAATATTCGCACACCCCTAATAAAAACCTATTTACGTGTTTTATTTTGTTTTTGTCTTGATATGTGATGAGTACATAGAAAAAAGATCTAGTTGTAAATTGTTGCCGATGATTGAAAAAAAAATGAAATCATTTCAACGTAGCCAAGAATGGTGAATGAATTACGAGTTTCGGAATGGAATCATGTACATCTTGAAGATTGACCTGCTAGAGGTTTTTGTCACCTCAAGGGCTTCAAAAAAAAATTCTGCGGATATAAAGAAAATATTATTCTGCTTTTATGCTCGCTAAGCACTAAGAATGTACAACACAATTCCACAGAGAATAATACAAAAAACAATTACATATAAATGCGCAAATACGTGTACAAATGCACGCGTTGTATTTATACGTATGTACCGCACTAATTCACTGCAAATACTACACACAAACTTGGCGTGCATGGTTTTCAAATTACAGCTCAGTGAAGTAACGCTCCATCCATCTGTATATTGAGCGAATTCAAATCGTGAATTCATTTACTCGCCTATTTATTTCTTCATTCATCCTAACCATCTATTCATGTAGCCTATCTAATCGTCTGTCCGTACGTTCAAAAAATGAGTGTACGGTAGAACGGATAGATGGGTTCAGAATTAAGACGTATAAGCGGTTCAAGTTCCGTGCGTACATTTTATTCCGTCATCCCATCCATTCATTTTTTTCTATCCGTCTGACGATTCGATCCATTATTTTATTCACTGAAATCAATCAATCATCAATCAATGAATAAATTCTATTTAGCCGGTGGGCCAGTCCATTCATAAATGCATCCCGTTCATCGATCCATTTATCTTATTTTGCCATTTCTTTTATTTGTACAATCCAACTCTCCATTCATCACATCCATTCATCATTTCATCGATTCAATTATTCGATTCGTTCATCGATATATACTGTTCAACTATCTACTGTTCACCCATTTCATTCATCCATCTTTACAGTTCATCTCATTTTATCCTTTATCCATTATCCATTTATCATTTATCCATTCGTCCTTTTCATCCATTTTCATTCCTAATCTGTATAACCTAGTCATGTATTTCGTTGATCAAATCATTAATCGGTACTCTCTCGTTCTATCCACGGATCGGACTTCTTTCACTATTGATAGAAGAACTGGTTGAATATTGATTTGGATAGCATATTTAATCAACTGTCTCTTCTCGAGCTGTAATTTGAAAACCATGCACGCCAAGTTTGTGTGTAGTATTTGCAGTGAATTAGTGCGGTACATACGTGTAAATACAACGCGTGCATTTGTACACGTATTTGCGCATTTATATGTAATTGTTTTTTGTATTATTCTCTGTGGAATTGTGCTGTATATTCTTAGTGCTTAGCGAGCATAAAAGCAGAATAACATTTTCTTTATATCCGCAGAATTTTTTTTTGAAGCCCTTGAGGTGACAAAAACCTCTAGCAGGTCAATCTTCAAGATGTACATGATTCCATTCCGAAACTCGTAATTCATTCACCATTCTTGGCTACGTTGAAATGATTTCATTTTTTTTTTCAATCATCGGCAACAATTTACAACTAGATCTTTTTTCTATGTACTCATCACATATCAAGACAAAAACAAAATAAAACACGTAAATAGGTTTTTATTCGATAATGAATGCCAAAATTTTTCTAGTATGTTTGTTCATTGTTTTTGGGGTGAAGTACCCTTTTCAGTATTATGGAAGAGAAATGGATGTTGATATTTACTTATTTTTTTGGAAATTAAGTATAAACATTTTTCGTTTGGTTTTTTCGAGGTGTAAAAATTGTAATATAATAACAGAAAAAATATTGAATGGTTATTTTATAACTAAGGTCGCGTCTTTTAATGCTTGGCGTTCTTTTTTTACTTTTTTAAAGTTTTTTGCGATTGATTTCACTTCTTTTTGAAAAACGGCCATACTCACCAACTGTCCTATAGAGGTAAAAAAAATTGTCATTCGGGAACAATGATTAATCAGATTTTTTTTGACATAAGTTGAGTAACTTCCTTCGTATGACAAAAACCAATCGCAGAGCTAAACAGTAATTTCTTCCATCACTGACGCACAAACACTGCTAAATGAGTATTATACGAGGAAAACAAGTTTTAACAATGAAATGGAAAGAAAATGATAGGTATAAAGAAAATCAATTTTTTTGCAAAGTAATATCCGGATGTAAGGTGGTCATTTGACAACTAAGGTTACAATTTTTTAATATTCGGCGTACATTTTTAATACCTTTCCAAAGTATTACATACAACAATTTTTCAAATTCTAAGCGTAAAATGTTTTTCTCCACAGTGTCAACCCCCTTCGATATTACTCTTGAATTTTTATCAAAAACTACTTCCATTTTCATCAAAAACTTTGATGATGGGGAAATCGTTCGTTGTATTTTTTATAATTGAACTGTGGATTTTTTTTACTATTAATCATGCACTAATCTCTGAAAAATCATACAAACCGAATGGATAAGTGGGTCAAATTTTTCGTTTTGACAGATGCTTTCATTGAAAAATATGTCAACAATTGTTTAAAGATTACGTAAATTAATTTTTAAATTATAAGCAAAAAATTTTTTTTCCCGCAGCGATAGTCCCTTTTAATTTTGCTGTTAAATTTTCATAGGAAACTATTATTCATTCAATGCATTTCAAGAATAGTATAATCGTGGGGAAATATTAGTCTAATCAACAACAAAAATGTTTATTAAAATTAACAATTCGAAAAATAGAACTAGCTATTTTTTCATGTTTGTACTTCGCTTAAAATTTATTAATTGAATTATGCTTCCGTACAAACATTGAAGAAACAAATTAATTAGTACAAGCGCTATGAAAAAAGGTTATTTTATCTTAGGATAAAAAAAGATAGGTGATGCAAACTTCGAATAATTTTTCACATAGTTTTAAACAAAGTACATTTCAGAACAAAAATGTTAACCTCCTAGACGATTCGCTTTGTTCGAGTTTTCAAGGAGCTATAGATAATAGATTGTAAAAAAAATCGATATTTTAATTATAATAATAATATACAACGAATGATTTCCCTACGATCACACTTAAAATATGCTTAAAATTTCTCAAAAAAATAATAGTTTTTTTTATAAAAAAAATAACAGAAACTAAAATACTAAACTAACTAAAATAACAGAAATAATAATAATGAGAAAGAGAGCGAGCGCGCTACGAGCGAGAGAGAGAGGACGAAGATTCGCGCGCTGTCTCTCTCACTCAGCGGCGCGCGATAAAAGGGGGTATAAGCCTCGTTCAGCGGGACTGGGTGACGGAAAGCAGAGAAATGTAGAAGATTCTTATCAAAAGGATATGTGTCTCACCTATTCAAGCGTGACTTACGCCCATTTGTCTCCAGGAAGACAGATTATCCCGAAACATTCGATTTTAATTCGTTAAATTATCATATCTCAAGATTGGCTAAACGGATCTACTCACAACAAAGACCAATAGAAAGAGAAAAATCGAAAAAAATTCGTCACAAATATTCAGATATTTTACTCAAACGGTTTGTCCGTGAGAGCGAGTTAAAAACGCTATGACGTCATAAAACCGGCGTATTCGTGTATATAAAAGTGCGGCAGGGCTCGCGCTGACTTTTTCTTTTAATACTTGGCGTTGAGCCGCTACCGCGTCTTTTGATTTGAATAAAAAAATGATAATTCAGGGTACAGAAAGGGAGGACAAAACAATAAGGATGTGTCAAAAATTAAAAGCGACAGCTGATGGAAAATCTGAAGACAGGACACAATTTTTTCGGAATCACTATACTTGCACTGAAACTTCACTCATATTCAAATTAATATAACTTAAACAGAATTAATAATAAAATTTAAATTCAAGACGAAAATTAAAAAAATTATGTTTCCCTCACATTTTATCGCATATTACTACAAAATACGCGCGCTGACGGTCTCACAGGGGAGCAGCCATCTCAAGTATCTACGAAAATGATTGACTGGCATTCAGCGAGATTACACAGCGGTGATAAAACGTGTCCAAAATTATACTGATCGACATATAAATGTCATCCTTATATTTGTAGAAAAATTTATACAAAAACTTCATTTTTTTTTAGTAAAAAATAAAGAATAACACAGTATTAGAGCGCGCGATACAGAATACATACGATATTTTCATTCATTATTTATTGAAAACAAATGAGAAAGAGATAAAACGCGCGCGGCTTTGCGTTCTATTTTTTGTTTTTTACTCTTACTCATTGTCAATGACACGCGATATCATATATTATATATTAATATTTTAATTATTACATGTGGTTCTATTATTACATGTGGTTTATTTCTCATGTGTATACATATCAAGAGACGCGGTAGCGACTCGATAGTTAGTGCATATAGGAAGTACAAGAAGAAATGCTACGCGTATTATTTAAATCATGTAATTTAAACCAATTTTAAACAACTGAAAAAAGTTAAAAACGACCATGTTCAAAAATGTATGCAAAGTCTAAAAAAAATCGTAAAAGTATTTAAATAACCCAGAATGAAGCTGTATATGCCCTCTTCAAAATCTTGTTTGCAAAATTGGAATATCTACTTTTTTGGCAGAGCAATCGAACTTTTAGTGCGGCTCCAAATTTTACGATTTCGGCCGGCATATATATATAATATATATATATAGAGCGCGCGAAACAGCGGGAAAGAGAAAGCACGCTATACAAGCGAGAGAGAGGGGACGAGGTTTATCGCGCTGTCTCTCTCACTCAGCGGCGCGCAAGGAGAGAGGGTAGCCTCGTTCAGTGGGCAGCGTGACGGACAGTAGAGAAATATAGATTATCGTTACAAGGGCATATATCCCGCCCATTCGAGCGCGACTTATACCTGTCTGATCCTAAGAATCCTAAGAAAAGCACAGTATCCCGAAATGTTCGATTTTATGTCGCTAAATCATCATATCCCAAGATTGGCTGGACGGATTTACTTGCAACAAAGAGCAATAGAAAGAGAAAAATCGAAAAAAAATCGTCACCAATATTCAGATTTTTTGATCAAACGGTTCGTACGTCAGAACGGTTTGAAAACGCCGTGACGTCATAAAACCGGCATATTCGCGTATATAAGAGTGCGGTAGGCCTCGCGCTGGCTTTTTCTTTTAATACTTGGCGTCGAGCCGCTACCGCGTCTCTTGATATATTCCGTCAGAAAGGAACGTGGAGGCACACGAGTTATCTAGACAGAAAAACATTGATACAGAATGGGCACTCAATCCAAAAGCTTTCACCGTGATTGTTGAGACATTTGGTGATCCAGATATTGACTTGTTCACATCCAGTCTAAATAAAAAATGTAAACAATATTGCTCCTGGTTTCCGGAGGCAGGAACGACAATGATCGGTGCCTTTACAATAAATTGATCGAGTTTGAATTTTTATGCGTTTCCGCCTTTTTCAGTGATACTCGAAGTACTTGCTAAAATTAAAAGAGAGGGAACAGAAGGAATTCTAGTGGTGCCTGATTAGCCAAATCAAGTCTGGTATCCGTTGTTTAAATCTCTCTCTGTGGGAGAACAAATTGTACTTGGTCCAAATAATAACTTATTATATTTACCGTGCAGATCAATCGTACATCCCAGGGCCGAGGATATCACTTTAATAGCGACAAGAGCCTTAGGAAGGCATTTAGACGACAGAAAGTTCCGACAGAGGCGTTAAAAATCGTTTCAGCATCGTTATCACTAGCTACAGTAAAGCAATATAAGTCAGCTTTGAAACATTGGTGAAATTTTTGCAAAGCAGAGAAAACAGAATTTTTCAGTCCGGATCAAAACAGCTTATTACGTTTCTTATCTGAAAAGTTTAAAGAAGGAGCTTCATATGGTTCTTTGAACTGTTTTCGTTCAGCTATATCTTTAATTTCCGCAGAAAAAATTGGTGATAGACCAAATATAACGCGTTTTCTTAAAGGAGTTTATAAGCTGAGACCTTTGACACCGAAATATACAGGTACTTGGGATTTCGCGATTGTTTTAGATTATTTGGCAAAGCTTCATCCGTTAGAAAGTCTATCATTAGCGGATTTCACAAATAAAACCGTAATGCTTTTAGCTTTATCGACAGCTCATAGAGCAGAAAGTCTTTTTTGCATTGAAATTAATAATATAAAAAGATCGTCAAAAGGACTCGAAATATTAATCACACAGTTAACCCATTAACGCCGAAGAATCGTGTTTTTTTTTCTCATTTTCAAGCTAGATTCTTATCATCGAAAAAAAATCATTTGCAAATAAAAAATATGTTCCCTTGTACTTTCGAGTGTCCCCTTTCCGAATCCGGAGTCAAAATTGAGTTTTGTCCATTAGAAAAAAAAATATGGCCGTTTTTAAACAAAAAAAACCGAAAAAATCGAAGACATTTTTTTTTCAATATTTTTTTTCTCATTGAAGACGCGCGAGGACCCCCCTTTTTCTTCAACCATGAGTGCACAAAATAGTTGTAGTTTAAGAATATATTTTTTTAGTTTGTCGACATTGACATTTTCACCCCCAAAATGGCGCTTTTCATCCCTTCAGCAGGAAGACAATTTTCACTCTCGGTGCCCGACAAAAAAAATATTCAAATCTTAACGAAAATTGGTATCCCGGGGTTTTCAAGGTCGCTGATTACGATTCCGCCCTCAAAATTCGAAAATTCAGAATGGCGGATCCAATATGGCGGACCCAAATTCAAAAACTTACTTGAATCGGATGAAATGTGGCACTCGGGGGTTTTCGAGGTCGCTGATTACAAATCTGCCCTCAAAATTTGAAAATTCAAAATGGCGGATCCAATATGGCGGACCCGAATTCAAAAACTTACTTGAATCGGATGAAATGTGGCACTCGGGGGTTTTCGAGGTCGCTGATTACAAATCTGCCCTCAAAATTCGAAAATTCAAAATGGCGGATCCAATATGGCGGACCTAAATTCAAAAACTGTATGAATCGGATGAAATGTGGCACTCGGGGGTTTTCGAGGTCCTTGATAACGAATCTGGCATCATCATTTCAAAATTCAAAATGGCGGATGCAATATGGCGGACACCTTCCCGTTAACACCCAGTTATTATCTAACGTTTATTGAAGAATTGACAACTTTATATATTGACAAATTGACAAATTTATAGAAATTCATTACTCCGCATTACTCAACGGATAAACTTATAATTCCTTATTCTACTTAAGAGTATTACCCAGAGAATTACTTAAGAGCATTACCCAGAGAAAACGACATGGACGTGGTAGAAATCCTTTCTCCTTTGGGGTGCTTGATTTGAGTGAGTCCCCTTGCCTCTCACTTTTTGGGGTGCTTTATTCGAGTGAGTCCCCTTGCCTCTCACTTTTTGGGGTGCTTGATTTGAGTGAGTCCCCTTGCCTCTCACTTTTTGGGGTGCTTGATTCGAGTGAGTCCCCTTGCCTCTCACTTTTTGGGGTGCTTGATTCGAGAGAGTCCCCTTGCCTCTCACTTTTTGGGGTGCTTGATTCGAGGGAGTCCCCTTGCCTCTCACTTTTTGGGGTGCTTGGTTGTAAATGCGCCCTTTGCTTATCCCCGAAGCCTGATTACGTGTTTCGCTTTCATACAAGCACTACAGAAGTAAGCATTACAGTCCTTACAGTACGTATATCAAGAGACTCGGTAGAGTCTCGGGACAAGTACATTTGACAGCTCTGTCGTCTGCTGGCCCGAGGCTCGCCAGAGTATATTATCTCTGAATAAAGTAAATTTCGGTGGTGGGGGTAAAAACTGCAAGTCATTTTCTCGAATTACGAAACTCAGGAGACAGATGATAACTTGAAAATTGAACTGGAGACTAATTAAGAAAAAATATTTCGATTGAGCTTTAAATCAGCACGATTGATGCCGTATTTGCTGAGAAAAAACTTTGCACAGGCTCAAAATTATGCAAAAATTCCAACACATCGAAGAATTTGACGTGTCTGTATATGTCACAATGAAAGGCCTCAGCGTGCCTATCGAGATTCTGATTGGTCACGAGTGTGGTCATTTCCCTGTGTTCCCAAAACGGTAAACCAGTGTGCACACGAATGATGTTTTTGAACGTGTCCCTGTGACTACATTCCTCTGCACCCATACCACGGAAAGTTTGAATGTTTAACCAGTGTGACGGTAGTTTTGACTTTTGACAGTGTAAAGTGCGAGTCGTGTAAATCGCGTGTTTTTTAGATTGTGAAAAATCGTGATTCATAAATAGTTTAAATATATAAATAGTGCGAAAAAACGGTAATATATAAATATTGCGAAATGTGATAATAATATTTTTTAATATCTCGGAATTAATCATCAGCGAAATCAAAAAAGATAACCTCGCACCCGCTGGTGAAATCATTTTTGTTTCGGATTCCAGAAAAGCCAAATAGAAACAAACCTCACCACTCGTTGAGGTTATCATTTTTATTTTTCCGTATAAAATAATCCGAATAAAACCGTTAATTAGTGTGGCCGGAATAAGTGCTAGAAAATACAACGAACATAACCTTAAAAATCAGTGTTATACGTTCTGAAAATGTGTGAACTCGCAAATAATGATGTTGAAGTTTCAATCTAGAACACAACGATTTTTTTTTTAATCATGTCACTTAAATTTTTCTTACAGATCAAAAGACTGTGTTTTTTTTCCAAAAGTCAGTGTATGAAAATAGTTGTGACAAGATGTATCATGCGCTCATAAATAAAAACCTGTAAAAATATTAATTGTTGATGAAATACTTTAATTATAAAAATTTGACAAATAACTTTTGTCGTGAAATCATGATTTTCAATACTTTTCAGGTGCGGTCTACAAATAAACATAAAATTTCCAATATTCTGCAGGTTGTGCTCAGTTCCTTCGATTTTTCTTTACGGCTTCAAGAAATTTACCAATATACTGAAGGTGCTGCGAGCTGTGAATTGGGCTGAGATTCTCTGCTTCGACAATTTGATCTAAAAAAACTGGTGAAACTTAAAGCAATGAAGCATTTGCTATTCCTTGCGGAAACAAGAGATGCCTTATTTCCTTTGCATACAAGGATCACCGCTTCGTTACTGCGAGCTGTGCTAAGTTCCTTCGCTCTTTCTTTTTGGCATCGCACTACATATTTTATATTGAGCTGGGGTTTTACTGATTATGTCAGCGTAAATATTCAAGGATCATCTGTTATCATATTTCACAACCAGTCGAAGGATCAGAAATTCAGCAATAGTGTAATGGCATCGCTCGGTCAGGCTTGTGCAAAAGATATAAGTGGAAATAAAAGCATGAGATAACAATGTAAAAATTCAATATTCATTCAAGTTTTTAATGTGCATTGTGATATGATTTGTTAAAAAAAAAGTGTTCCACAAATATTTCTATACGGTTTCATTTTTGGCCTTTCGCTCATGTTTTTCTCATATTAGGGAAATGCACATTGCTGAGACGCACCAAATATATGTATCGAATTTCTCAATATACTGCAGGAAACGCGAGGTGTTAACTGAAATGAATTTCTGCGTTTTGTTTGTGCAAGCTGTACTAAATTCATTCGCTTTTTCTTTATAGCATCGCATTGCATATTTGATATTGAGCTAGGGTTTTACTGGTTATGTCAGCGTAGATTTTCAAGGATTATCTGTTATCATGTAAAAATTCTAGGATTCGGAGCTGTTCAGAAAAAAGAAGTTATATCCTGGCCAAAAATCCCCTCCCCGGGGAAAAAAACTTGGACAAGTACATTTGTTGACCCCTGTTTCCATTTGTTTTCACAGAAAAAAACTACCCAAAAAAGTACAAAATTTTTAAAAATTTGGCAAGATTGAGATAGGAAAAAGAAGATTGTTTCTATAAAATAACTATACTCCAAATGACAAATAGAAATGAAAAACTTCACATATTTTATCGAGATCTCAAGAAAAAAAGCAACAATGCCCATCGTGAGTGTCCGGTAAAAAACAGAGTCTACAAGTAAATGATCGATTTGTGCATAAAAAAAAAAATTACTTTACAAAAACAGAAATGGTAAAGCCAATGATTTACGTTCGGCACTAAAATTTGTAATATCAATAATAGGACAAGTATTTTATTGTCGCGTGAGGATGGAGTAATTAAAAAAAAGGAAAAATTAGTTGGTTATTGAAAAAAGTCACCAATGTACAAAAATAAAAATCGGTCAAAAGAACAGAGTCCAGAAAAAAAATCGGGATGAAAAGAAACTTGAAGAAAAAAATTTCAAACGAAAAAAATTAGATTGAAAAAAAAAATCAGCCGAAGTACTTGGGGAGTTTGTAACACATACAACATTACGTGAAATACATTACATGATCCAAGCTGAGCAAAAAAACTCGCCAAGTACTTCGGCCGAATTTTTTTTTTCAATCTAATTTTTTTCGTTTGAAATTTTTTTCTTCAAGTTTCTTTTCATCCCGATTTTTTTTCTGGACTCTGTTCTTTTGACCGATTTTTATTTTTGTACATTGGTGACTTTGTTCAATAACCAACTAATTTTTCCTTTTTTTAATTACTCCATCCTCACGCGACAATAAAATACTTGTCCTATTATTGATATTACAAATTTTAGTGCCGAACGTAAATCATTGGCTTTACCATTTCTGTTTTTGTAAAGTATTTTTTTTTTTTTATGCACAAATCGATCATTTACTTGTAGACTCTGTTTTTTACCGGACACTCACGATGGGCATTGTTGCTTTTTTTATTGGGATCTCGATAAAATATGTGAAGTTTTTCATTTCTATTTGTCATTTGGAGTATAGTTATTTTATAGAAACAATCTTCTTTTTCCTATCTCAATCTTGCCAAATTTTTAAAAATTTTGTACTTTTTTGGGTAGTTTTTTTCTGTGAAAACAAATGGAAACAGGGGTCAACAAATGTACTTGTCCAAGTTTTTTTCCCCGGGGAGGGGATTTTTGGCCAGGATACGACATATTCTACAAACAAACGAGCGCGAGCGCGAAGAGATGTAACCGTTTTTGTGTATAGGGGCATAGCTCGGACAGTTCTGGCAAAAAGTTTACTTGCAATGTCAGATCAAAAACACTTATAGAATAAATTTTACGACAGTACATGATATCTGTCGTATTATCTATTGGTACCAAGTCAATATTGTATGCTTTTTAAATTTATTTACTACGAATTATCAACCCTTTATACACACATATAACGCACACGCGGTATGTAACTTTTGGTTGAGGTTGTCGCAGGGGAACTACCTTAAGAATGATTTAATGTAACATCAAAAAATCGGTTGAAACAAAATCGCGAAAAAAGCTACTTTTCGACCCCTCACACAGAAATGATCTCTCAAGAAAAAAAAATTCATTATCTGCAATGCCTGAATCATATGTTCTATCGATTATTATAATTTATCGATTATTTTCAAGGGATTTTTTTTTATGTTGATAACAATCTTTTTAAATAATTTCACGATATGTTCTATATCTAAAAGAATATTTTCTAGCAGATCGATACTTAAAAAAATACGTATCTACAGAAATTAAAGGTATTCGGATGTAAGGGTAGTACACCCTTAAGGATGCATTTTTTCGAAATATGCAAAAACATGTATCTCTTAACTTTTGAAACTGTTAATTATGCAATTTTTTTCACTTCCATATCGAGCATATTCTATTTGTTATAACGTTTTTTTAATGTTCAACTCCTATAACTTCGGCTTATTCACCCCCTCAGGGCTGAAAAAAATCGAGTAGTCATAACTTTTTATGAAGTATTGAATGGAGTTGGTTTGATTTTGCCCCCTTGTCTGCATATATATGGAACTGAATAACCTCCCCTAGGAAACCTCAACTTTAGGGGTGTGTTTCACCCCTCAAATATGAGTTTCCACACCAAAAAAAATACGTATCTCTTAGATTTCAATGTAGAATAACATACTCCAAGCAGAACAAAATCGGCGGGCTACACCTGGGAAGGTTTCCTTGTCAGAATAAGTGACCCAAATACTAGAGGCTACCATAAAGCGTTGAGTCGAGAGTTTCATGATTGAAGATGCGTAGAAACTCAAGTTCTTCATGGTTAGTTCGTATTACTAACGGAAAAAGAGAACAAAATTTAACGTCGGTTCTGACATTATTTTGTTCTTTTCCGATGTGTATACTTTCTTTATAAGAGCTATTGCCGTCGTTACAATCATTTCCACAATTGCTGTTCAGACCATTGCGTTCACGGTCCGATAATTATGCTCATAATCATTCTCTGGACTTTTTCCGCCATAGTTATTGTCGCCGTCGATATCTATGTTGGTAAAAAAAAATGTTGGAATTTGTATTGTCTTTCTCAGTATTTCAGTGTCACGATCGGGGGATATTAAACTTCTTAATGCCCGATTTTTTTAAATGCGATAATATCGTTTTGATATTATACTGATGTTACGTAACGAGATGAATACAAAAAACTTTATTGCCCAACTGTGGGCCTAGTTTCGCGAAACACTGAGGGTCAGGGTTTTGCCATAGGCCCGTGTAAAGTCGTTGTCGAACGATTTTTTTAACGAAAAATAAAAATGAAATAAAAAACTGGCACCGAAACGTTAAGGCGTCTTCTCACTTTGGAAATTTAAAAAAATCGATTTTTTTTTTTTTTTAAATTTTGAAAGTACATATCTTCAAAAATGTCATCTCGAAATTTCATAAAGATCGGACGAGTCTAACTACATTTTTTGGCGACCGTTAGGTGACTACCTGAGAGTACCCGGCGATCCCTTTCACGCCGCTCGGACGGTCCCTGTATATCTGACTCTATACAATTGAATAGCCGTGTTCTTTTGTTAATGTAGTACCCCTTGCTTAGGTATATTCTGTTTTCGGGTCTATACTCATGTAATAAGACCTTAACACGTGCATTTTTCAAAAGAAAATCACTCGGCAACGATGCTAAACTGTTATTTCATCAGTCTAATTTGAAACTTCGTAACGGCAACATCTCTGCGCTCAGGATTGTTATAATGGATAAAAAGACTTCGCAACAAAGTGCCACGTGGCGACGTCCAAGTTCGAAATCTAAAAAAAGAAAATTTCGTGGAGTGCTTCCACACCAGTCTGAAGCAGATACGAGTCATGCTAGTGCGAGTGCAGCAAAATTAAAAAAATCGGACGATACAAGTTTCGATGTACACATCGATCCAACGGCTGGATATAGTATTATTCAGTTTTTTCTTGTTTTTTCTACATTACAACAATATGTGAAGTGTAAAGTTTGTAACAAAGATGTTTCTTTTACAAAGTACGGTCAGCGAGGACTCGGTTTCAAAATTTGTGTGACTTGTGATTGCGGAGAAAAATATATTAACTCATGCCCATTAATCTCAACTGGGTACGAAATCAATCGTCGTTTAGTGTACGTTATGCGTTTGATTGGTGTTGGATTGAGTGGTATCAATACGTTTTGTGGGCTCATGGAACTGGGACATGGAATCAATTCCACCGTTTATTATCAAATACTCAATTCGATCGCCATCGCAGTGCAAAGTGTGTTCGATATAGTGACGAGCAAGTCTGTCAAAGAAGAAAAACTGTTGAACGCTCAACACGGAGAACCCGAAGACGTTTTAACCGTTTCAGGTGACGGTTCCTGGCAGAAAAGAGGATTTTCTTCTCTTATTGGAATCGTGTCATTAATATATAAACACAGTAAAAAAATTGCAGACGTCGTTGTGAAGTCGAGTCACTGCAAAAGCTGTGAATCGAAAAAAGGTATGAAAGACACGATCGAATATGCACAGTGGTATGAAAAGCACAAACTAGTTTGTAGTGCTAATCATTCAGGTAGTTCTGGAAAAATGGAGGTTGACGGTATATGTGAGATGTTTTTGCGATCACTCGAAAAATTTGCTGTGCACTACGGTTTTTACATCGGTGATGGCGACACTAAAACTTTTAAAATATTGTTCGATACAGCACCGTATGGTGAAGACTTTGTGGTTAAGAAGTTGGAGTGCGTATTACACGTTGCGAAAAGAATTTTCAAGCGTGCTAAGGACGCTAAGAAAATTCTTACACAAAAGAGAAAAGCTGCAAAGAAAGACGCTGAAAAACCTTCACCAAAGAAAAAAGCAGCCAAGAAAGTTGTAGTAAAAAAAAAAAAAGTTGTTATAAAAAAAGTTCCTGTCGTAAAAACCCAAGATTTAACAATAAAATTGATGAAAGAATTATCAACAAATTACTCATTGGCAATTCGAAGAAACCTGAATTCTGTCGAAGATATGCGCAGGGAGATCTGGGCAGGATACTATCATAAAATTTCAACCGACAGCAACCCACAGCATACGTATTGTTCAGACTCATGGTGCAAGTACAAGAAAGCAGTGAAAAACAATCAGATAGAAACTTTTAAACATCCTCCTGCTCTAGCTGATGATGTTCAAGAGGTTTTGAAACCGATCTATGAAGAACTGACGAAGGACGAGTTACTGGAACGATGCCTCGGAGGAAATACCCAAAATAACAACGAGTGTTTCAACAGCTGTGTCTGGGCAATGGCGCCGAAACACGTTTTTACGGGAAGAAAAACCGTGGAAATTGCTTGCCAAACAGCGGCATGCATTTATAACGAAGGGCTACAACCTGTTTTAAAAATTTTGGAGGTGATGGGTGTCAAACTAGGCCCTATCGCCGTTCAATACGCCGAGAAACGCGACAGTGATCGCGTACGCGTAGGGAACCGCCGCAGCTCTAACGCTTCAAAAGAGACTAGGTCGAGACGAAGGGAAGCTACTTTGGACGAACACACCTTCTACGAAGAATCGGAAGGTCCATTGTATGGAGCAGGCATCGCTGATTAACCCGAGGTAAGGTTTTTTCATGATTTTTCTGCAACCAAAACTTTAAACGCAGTTATCTCAAAACAAGGTTTTTCGGTGCTTTGTTGATGAAATTTCGGAAACTATCCGGCCGATTGTCATGAAATTTGAATGACATATGCTTCATAGTTATGGCTATAGCGCATATCATCAGATTTTTTAAATTTTGATTTTAAGAATTTTTTTTTTACAAAAAACTGCAAAAAAATCGTGGTTTTTTTTTACTTTTTCGAAAAACGTGCGCCATTTTGTTATTTTCGCGAATATCAAAAATCTGATGATATGCGCTATAGCCACTGACATACTGAATCTAAAACAGTTTTATTTTTTTGTTTCAGACGACCCGTCTCGGAGATACCATCAACAAGCCACGACCATAACATTTTTACACGGGTTTTTCAATGCTACTGATGTATTATAATAATTGTTTAAAAAAATAAAATAAAAATTTTTTCATGTACTTGAAAGATGTGTTTATTACATAGGATCCGTTTTATCCCATAATTTTAAGCAAAAATCCTCGAAAAAAAATCGCAAAAACAGCCTATTTTTGAGGCGCTTAAAGTGAGAAGATGCCTTAACTCGCAGATTATTAACACTGTCGCATTAATGTGGAGAATATTCAATATACGGACACATCGATAGACGCAAAAAAGTGGTTATTGATAGTCCATTTGAGAGACTAACCAAATCACGAATATTGTAGGTAAGACTACTAAATAAAAGACACGTCCATTCGCGGAACATAGCACGAGACGTAGCAGCTCTGGTGGTCGCACGAGGCACTGCTAGTGTAACTTGTTAATATACCCATAATAATCAAATCAGAATTGTTAGTATTTAATACACAAAAAAATCCAGACTTCGCACCAGAATACAAACCTACCTAAGATTTCACAAGCGATAGTGACACATAAATTCAATTGCAGTTTGCGTATAAGACCCTATTACTATTATTAGAACATCAGGAGATGCAATATATGTACGTAAAGTGGAAGTAGTTGAAACCGCAAAGCCGGTGCTAGCCCTGAAGCTTATTATGGTTCAACCATTGATGGATCACTACAATATGGATCACCACAAGCGATAGTGATACATAAATTCAATTGCAGTTTGCGTATAAGACTCTATTACTATTATTAGAACATCAGGAGATGCAATATATGTACGTAAAGTGAAAGTAGTTGAAATCGCAAAGCCGGTGCTAGCCCTGAAGCTTATTATGGATCAACCATTGATATTTAAGCAAACCATAGGCTACGCATTGAATAATCAAATAGGGCCAGTGCCACAAAAGCGTGAAGATCCAAGCATTGATCGCAATTCAGTAGCCGACAGTGGCCCATGCCATGAGACTCACAATACATATATATTCGGACCGACCATAGACTATGGTACTGAAAAAATAATTGGCTCAAAATTGGGTTACACTCGAGTGCCAAAGATTGGTTACTATACAAAAGATGACAGTAGCCCATCGCTGGGGATTCGATAATTCCTGATCATTTATCTAGTCATCGGTTACGAAATGGTAAATAGAATCGGCCTATCGTCAGATGAAAACTCGGTACCAATGGCCACGATCAGTTTTGACGCCAGTAGTGGCCTATTGCTAGCGGTCAGTAAAACACCAACGCTCCATCTGATAATCGGCTAGGTGGTGGTAAATAGATACGGTATAGAATGGGCCGAGTAATGGGTATAAATGGTCGGGGGTTGAACATTGTGTCAGAAAATAGTCATGTTGTAAGCATTGATGATAATTTCAAGGGTAGTTTCTATCTTGAATAATTGCTTTGCTACGATATATCGAGTATATCTGATGAAATGTCAAAAGTAACTATCACTTTTTCTCTATTTTTCTGTAGATCAAGACTTATTTTTCACAGATACATGGAATGCAAGCTAATCACAAAACGTAATCGCTGGTGCGATTAACGTGGGCTCTGGAAAGAGAAATTTATCTTTCTGATATTGTAAATGCCATGAATGTATACACACAAACGATAAACCAATAAATAATTATTATTTGAAAACATTTATATATTGTTATAAAATTGATTATCATTAAGAGGTCACCTCAAACAATTCTCGATTGCTTGGAGAGACATTTCTTGATATATGTTGACGTTAAAGAAGCACGTTCGTGTGATACGAGATAAACGTGGAGGGTCATGGTTCGTGAATTTTTAGAAGTGACGGTGGTGGTCTTGACCTCTTTATTCACTTTCTCGTCCATTTATAAACTCGTTGCAACCAACGTTATGATGTTTTTTCTCGGTAAAAGACATTGAATGTTGACGGGCATCTTATTCACAGTTGATTTCGTATTATTTTACACAAAGTTGAATCAAAATACTATCACTATTCTGCGGACTGTAATAAAGTTATTTATTTTGGAAACCCCTACGACCACACTCTGGCGTACAGCACACCCTACGTAATTTGATCAACAAAAACCCTACAAGAACTTTGAAAGAGTAGTTTATAAATTGCTCGCATTAAAAGTAAATAGTGACAGAGTACACTCACGGGCCAAGCTACGACAAACGAGTATACAACGTGAAAATCGAATAATACCCAAAGTTTTGGGGTCAGCCCAAGATCTGTGTGGGATCGTTTGGGAATGCAGCGGTATGTATACGATTATTTCAAATTATTCCTTGTGTTTCAGGATCTTTTCTCGTCAGAAAGCGTGTGGTGTTCATTTGTGTGTTACATTGTTGTATTCTTGAATGGAAGGATTTTTTTGGATTCTCTTGCCGCTGTAAAAAAAACTCTACTCCTTACAAATCTCTGATTAGAATCACTTAAAACTCACTGAAAAATGTAGGGCTGAAGTTAAAATCAGTACCTAAATGGGATACCGCTTGCCGTAGTCTCGTCAGATGAAAATTAAATGGTCTAGGACGTCGCTCCAGGTATAGAATGTACAAGCCATAACTATAGCAGTTCCGATGCTGACATCTAGCAATACGCGACAAGCTATGACCAGGAGAATCATAACAGAGACAAAAGAATAGCGCGAGCCATGGGTTGAAGTGTTTGAGGAAAAGAGAGAATGTCCACCACTGTGTCATCTCTAATATTGAATATTGCCTTAGACATGTTAAAGAATAGAAATTTTCAGAGCAGAGTTGTTATGAAATAGAGCCGTAAAGAAAAAGATTGTTATACTGCCAATGACATCATTACAACCTGAAAGACTGAGATTCTGTTAGTAGTTAAATTCAGAAATAAGCCGTGAAAAGATAGCTGATGCTTACAATAAGAACCGTGCATGGGCTATAGAGAGCAATACCACCGCCAATGTACATGCTCTCTCGCGTCTAAATGTGCAATTTTTCACGCGCTATTTTGGCTGTAAAGTATATGAAAAACAAACGAATATTGCAAATAACAATGTTGACAATGATCAACGGAGGTTTACAACTCGTATTTAATGATTGTGTTGGGGGTTACAATTACTTAAAAGAGAAAAATTATGTGATTTATCAAAAGTTTCAAATGTTGAAGAAACAGAAAATACCGTTGACGAACCGACCATATAATCCATTTCGTTTGTTTCTAGCTCTTCTATGGGATATGGACAGTGCTCTTGGGGAAAGAATAATATTCAAGAAAGATCAATGTTCAAACATGGTTTATCTTTTCGAAGCCAAAATGGCGTGTAAGAGCCACCTCGCATGTAACAATGTCTTTTTGATAAAGAAAATACAAACAAAATCATTTTATTTCATAAATTAATTAAAAAGCATTGTAACTCTCGTATACGCGCTTGATAACTTGCACCTATTTAATGTAGAGATTACCCACTTCGTCGCGCTGTAAGCACCATGTACGGCCCCTATACCGCGAACGCTCGAGACAACACTTATCACCCAATCGATGGTATCCAACAGTAGTAGGGCCTATCTGCGGCCAATCGCGTTCGCCTGAGTTAAAATTGAGCAAAAGCGGTCGCGAAGTGCAAATTCTGACCCATTAGTATTAATCAAACAGGTAAACGACGACCGGTAATGCCAACATTGGGCCAATGCTGTTTGATGTTGTCTCATCTGAGCCTAATTTACATATCAGCATACGACAAATTGCCCTTTCAGGGTTAGCATTGGGCTTTGAATGAGAAATGACAGTCTGCATCCAACGTTACACGTATCGTCAATGCTGTTCGCTGCTACTTACAATTAGTCTGAAATCAGATTTAATATCGATATACAAGGGACTGCCAATGCTGGGCCACAATCGGCTTTTAATCGAGCATTAACCATTCGCAACGGACACTCGCGCTGACCATGAATGAATTCTGTTTAATGTATAATAGAAGCCGAACTCGAGCAAAACATTATCAAAGAACGAACTGTGGGTGCTGCGACAATATTAGACTTTAGACATTAGCCGAGCTCTCTGTCTTACATTGTTATAGTTTATTGTCCATTGCTACGAATATTTTTTTTAGAGACATGAGGTT
The DNA here is from genome assembly GCA_963989365.1 of Rhimphoctona megacephalus. Classification (NCBI taxonomy): domain Eukaryota; kingdom Metazoa; phylum Arthropoda; class Insecta; order Hymenoptera; family Ichneumonidae; genus Rhimphoctona; species Rhimphoctona megacephalus. The sequence continues at coordinate 48,794,450 of OZ022415.1, read as the reverse complement.
GAATAATCAAATGCTATTCCCAAGCTAATTTAATAATAATAATAATTTACTCGTTATTGTTATTGAGATTCGTCACCAATCGTGATTGTTCCATCCACAGTCCAGGGTCCATCCCTATACAGTCTTCCTACCCCTTCAGACTAATCATCCACCTTTGATTTATTCTCGCACATGCGCCCGCTACACCTGACCGATTCTCCACTGTATCACATTTACCGAGGGCGAAGGGAAACTGCAGAAAAACTTGCCGATACTACCGTTATCTGACTAATCTCCTCGGGTGACATTGCGAACACGCTCAAGTAGGGCCATCAAAAGCGCTTAAAAAGTCATCTCCTCAGCTGTGATGCAATGAGCTAGCCAGTATAAGGAAAGGGAGCCACCATCCACACGATAAAAACCGTCCATGGGTGGCATCTGATGTTGTACGACAACCGCTCAGATATCACAGAGTTTTTTGGGCATGGATTTATGAAGGTAGAGTTCAAAACACCCAAGATTGCAGTAGAAAAACTTGAAGTCATTTTCAAACTTTCATTGGCGGTTTGGCTAGTATGGGAACCGAGGACCCGCGCCGAGTGAGACGGAGGCCTTATCCACTGGACTAACCGCTTCCTCCATAATAACAATTTATTATAAAATATCTACAACGATGGGTGCGTAGTTGGTGTATTACTCCAGTGAACTCCCAAGTAAAGTAGGCTCAGCTGTGGCTACTACTTGGTTGGGTGACCGCTTAGCCATGCACTAGTAGGAAGCAACTCTTTGAAATCCAGTAGAAATATAGCCGCTTGTAACGGCGTAGCGTTGCAAAGTGTCTCTTGACCCTCATGCAAATGCGATACAGTATTGCATTGAGAAAGAGTGGCAGTGAGCAACAGTCTTAGAAGTCTCACAGAAACATAGAAATGAGTGATATAAGAAAAGAGTGAAGGGATGGGCTCGTAAAAACCCGCAAGGGTGTACGCAGTCAAAACGTCTCACCGGGTCCCGCGAAGGTAAAGTATGGGCACTTTTACGAGACTCGCAGATTAGTCTCAAAGGAGTGTCCCCTGACACTCTTGCCGATACTGTTTGAACTTTTCCTAGAGTTTCGCCGAGACTTACCGGTCCGGAAAAGTTGGGACTCAGTACAATTTTGTTCTCCTGGCCGGAAGACGGCTTTAAGCCCTCATCGTTCGCATCCGCGTATAGCCGGCCCGATTCTCACATGTTCCGGTTGGAATTTAAACACGATATAAAAAATCGCATCACCAATCGTGTTTAGAGATCTTATTCCGATCGATACCAACGTTGTGATTTGTCGAGAACAATCTAATATTAGTCTATCTCTTAATCTTAAACCTAGAATTCATATGCGGGGTCGATTTCGACCCTAGATGAATGTCGATAAAATGAAGTTTTTGTCAATTTTCTGAATATTTCATTTTTTAAATGAGTTTTTCGTAAACTCACTGCCCACAAAAATAATTTTATCGGATATCAGTCTATTCATTATTAGAAATGGAGACGATTTTCCAACTCAAAATACCATGGGGTCGGAAATGATACCGCTCATGCATGAGAAGGTAAACAAAATGAGACATGAGTTCTAGGCTTGAATTATGAGTATAGACTATGCAATATATCGCAGCCATTCCAAAAATCGAGCCATAAACCTCGGATAGATTCGTCTATCCAAGATTCATGGATAGATGGAAAGTATGGGAAAGCGTTTCGGCAAGACTCTTAGAAAAAGATTCGAAAAATTTCGGCAAAAATCTCGGGAAGAATTTGAATAAGTAGAAGCAAAAGTATTGGTGAGGCTTTATCGAAGATAGACCTGTGAAACTATCAAGGGATTCTTGGAGAAACATCTCGGCGAAATATCTCGCAGAGATGTGGAGGTAAAAAAATCAAACTTAAATAAAAATGAGTGTAATTGCATTTTTTCGGCTTGATTTTTTATATGCAATGCCCTTCGTATAATAATCTCACACAGTCGTAAAAAATCATCAAAATAAAATTAATGAAGAATAAATAATCTGAACAACACATAACAAAACATCCCAATTATCTGCATGAGAAGGAAGATAGTGTGAGGTGCTACGGTCAAGGGTTTGGCAGTAGGCAAATAATACGGAATATTTTTTTTTCAGAAAATGAATTTCAAACTTTATCTGACAATTGCTGTACTTACGGCAATAATGAACATTATATCAGCAAAACCACATCCACTACTACAACTGAAAGCTAAGCACAATGGCAGAAGTAAATACTGATTTTTTGTGTACTCAATGAGAAAAATATGTTTTATAAAAGAAGAATCAATTAATCAGAAAACGAACGTTCATTTTTTTCAGAAAATCATGAGAATAATGAAAAAGCGCTTTATAAGTTTACCAACAAAGTTTTCCAAAAGCTCCCTTGTTTTTGGTGTAAACAGAAAATCATCCGAAAATATCAGAAAAACCATATAACAACTACATGTACGATGCCACAAAAGATCTTTTCATTACCCGACCTGTCTACGTCACTATCGACAATAACTACAATTAAGACCTCACCAACGACAAATTTGTCCTTCGCGCCCACGTCTATGTCGCCGACAACTACAAGTTCGACTTTACCAACGACCAGTTCGTCGGATTCCTCCACGTCTATATTCCCAACAATTACGAGTGCGATATCACCATCAACAAGTTCACCGACTGCATCCACATCTATATCGCCGACAACTACAAGTACGACATCACAAACGACAATTTCGTCAGCTGCGTCTACGTCTATATCGCCAACAACTACAAGTTCGACTTCACCAATGACTAGTTCGTCGGCTACGTCGATGTCTATATCGCCGACAACTACAAGTACGACGTTACCAACCCCAAGTATGTCGGTTGTGTCCACGTCCCTATCGTCAACAACGAGTACGACAGCACCAACGACAAGATCATCGATTGCGCCCACGTCTATATTGCCGACAACTGCAAGAACGACATCATTAACGACAAGTTCGTCGTTCGCATCAACGTCTTTATCGCCGACAACTTCAAGTACGACATTCTTAACGTCAAGTTCGTCGTTCGCGTCCACGTCTCAATCGCCTACAACTACAAGTACAACATCACCAACGACAAGCTCATCGGTTTCCTCTACGACTACGAGTACGATATCACCGACAACTGATTCGTCGGCTGCGTCCATTTCTCTATCGCCGTCGACAACCAGTACGACCTCACCAGCGATAAGTGCGTCGGTTTCGTCCACATCGATATCGCCGATAGTTACAAGTACAACAGCACCGACAACAAGTCTGTCAACTGCGTCCACGTCTATATCGCCAACAGCTACAAGTACGACATCACCGACAATTTCGTCGGTCGCATCAACATATGTATCGCCGATAACTACAAGTATGACATCACCGACTACAAGTTCGTCGACTGCGTCTACGTCTATGTCGCCGACAACTACAAGTTCGACTTTACCAACGACCAGTTCGTCAGATTCCTCCATGTCTATATTGCCAACAACTACGAGTACGATATCACCATCAACAGGTTCGGCATCTGCATCCACGTCTATATCGCCGACAACTACAAGTATGACATCACCACCAACAACTTCGTCAGCTACGTTTACGTCTATATCGCCGACAACTACTAGTTCGACTTCACCAACGACCAGTTCTTTGGGTTCCTCTACGTCTATATTGCCAACAACTACGAGTACGATATCATCATCAACAAGTTCGTCGGCTGCATCCACGTCTATATCGCCGACAGCTACAAGTATGACATCACCACCAACAACTTCATCGGCTGCGACCATATCTATATCGCCGACAACTACAAGTACGACATCACCAATGACAAGTTCGTCGGCTACGTCGATGTCTATATCGCCGACAACTACAAGTACGACGTCACCAACGCCAAGTATGTCGGTTGTGTCCACGTCCCTATCGCCAACAACAAGTGCGACAGCAGCAACGACAGGTTCGTCGGTCGCATCACTATCTGTATCGCCGACATCTACAAGTACGACATCACCAACAACAAGTTCATCGATTGCGCCCACGTCTATGTCGCCGACAACTACAAGAGCGACATCATTAACGACAAGTTCGTCGATCGCATCAACGTCTTTATCGCCGACAACTTCAAGTACGACATTATTAACGTCAAGTTCGTCGTTCGCGTCCACGTCTCAATCGCCTGCAACTACAAGTACAACATCACCAACGACAAGCTCATCGGTTTCCTTTACGGCTACGAGTACGATATCACCGACAACTGATTCGTCGGCTGCGTCCATTTCTCTATCGCCGTCGACAACCAGTACGACCTCACCAGCGATAAGTGCGTCGGTTTCGTCCACATCGATATCGCCGATAGTTACAAGTACAACAGCACCGACAACAAGTCTGTCAACTGCGTCCACGTCTATATCGGCAACAGCTACAAGTACGACATCACCGACAAGTTCGTCGGTTGCATCAACATATGTATCGCCGATAACTACAAGTATGACATCACCGACTACAAGTTCGTCGACTGCGTCCACGTCTATGTTGCCGAGAACTACAAGCTCGACTTTACCAACGACCAGTTCGTCGGATTCCTCCATGTCTATATTGCCAACAACTATGAGTACGATATCACCATCAACAGGTTCGCCGTCTGCATCCACGTCTATATCGCCGACAACTACAAGTACGACATCACAAACGACAAGTTCGTCAGCTACGTTTACGTCTATATCGCCGAAAACTACAAGATCGACTTCACCAACGACCAGTTTTTTGGTTTCCTCCACGTCTATATTGCCAATAACTACGAGCACGATATCATCATCAACACGTTCGTCGGCTGCATCCACGTCTATATCGCCGACAGCTACAAGTATGACATCACCACCAACAACTTCGTCAGCTCCGGCCATGTCTGTATCGCCGACAACTACAAGTACAACATCACCAATGACAAGTTCGTCGGCTACGTCGATGTCTATATCGTCGACAACTACAAGTACGACATCACCAATGCCAAGTATATCGGTTGTGTCCACGTCCCTATCGCCAACAACAAGTACGACAGCACCAACGACAAGTTCGTCGGTCGCATCACTATCTGTTTCGCCGACAACTACAAGTACGACATCACCAACAACAATTTCATCGATTGCGCCCACGTCCATATCGCCGACAACTACAAGAACGACATCATTAACGGCAAGTTCGTCGATCGCATCATCGTCTTTATCGCCGACAACTTCAAGTACGACATTATTAACGTCAAGTTCGTCGTTCGCGTCCACGTCTCAATCGCCTACAACTACAAGTACAACATCACCAACGACAAGCTCATCGGTTTCCTCCACGACTACGAGTACGATATCATCGACAACTGATTCGTCGGTTACGTCCACGTCTCGATCGCTGACAACAACCAGCACGATATCGCCAGCGACAAGTGTGTCGGTTTCATCCACGTCCATGTCGCCAACAATTACAAGCATGGCAACACCTACAACAAGTCTGTCATCTGGGTTCACTTCTATATCGCCGACAATTACAAGTACGACATCACCGACATCAAGTTCCTCGGCTGCGTCCATGTCTATATCGCCGACAACTACTAGTACGACATCATCAACGACAAGTTCGTCGGATTCCTCCACGTCTATATTGCCAACAATTACGAGTACGATATCATCAACAGTAAGTTCGTCGGCTACGACCACGTCTATATCGCCGACAACTACAAGTACGACATCACCAACGACAAGTTCGCCGGCTGCATCCACGTCTATATTGCCGATAACTACGAGTGCGACATCACCGACAAGTTCGTCGGCTGCATCCATGTCGATATCGCTGACAACTACTAGTACGATATCGCCAACGACAAGTTCGCCGGTTTCCTCCACGTCTATATCACCAACAACTACAAGTACGACAGCACTTGTCACACATTCGTCAGCTGCGTCCACGTTTCTATCGCCAACGACGATGGTATTAAATGGGATCATCTCACCGGTATCTTCAGCGGTTGCTGCAGTGATCTGACCGTTAACACCATCGAGTTTGCCAACTCGACGGCTATTACGACGAGTTCACCGTAGTATTTTGCGCGAACATTTCTATTTACTACAGTGCTCCCTCCACAGTTTATTTTTCTGTAGTTTTTAGCTTTTTGTTCTTCAGAGGAGAAGTCTTTCCCCCATTTCTTATCAACGCCAGCCGAGTTTATATGGCTTGCTCGATTAGTGAGTCGTATATTCATATCAAGAAATGTTAAAAAGTTATAGCATCGAATTTATGGCAAATTTCAGAATTACAGGAATAAAATTGCACGTGATTCATTCGAAATTAACGATGTCTTTGATACATTATTACGAGTTGCATATTGTCTAGCTTCTTGGCAGAACGACAAGGACTTAAGTTCCTTTCCTGATCTCTGTTAAAATTTTCCTGAAAATATCATTACATTGTCATAATTTTATTACCGCAACATAACCGAAAATTATTCAAGTTCTTGCGTGTGATGTTAAGGTTATACATTATAAAATCATAATATTATGCAATTCATATACAATTCAAATGCAATATGTCAAATATATACAATTCAAATATAATATGAGAAAATAAAAATAAATCTATATACGGTAAATTACGGATGGTCTAGCGGTACGATTTAGTAATTCGTGTCTATAAAATATGTTTTCAATAAGCAAGGTAAAAAGGTAATTAATTTCCACCCATACAGGTAATGAGCACAAATAATCGAATATACCGATTATACTGTCTTTCATGATTACTAAATTGAAAAATGTATAAATAAAATAGGCTATTGCCGCTCGTTTGACCATGATATCAACTCTGCAAAATTGGAGTTCGAGATTCAAATTTCGATAGAATTGAAAATATGCAATTTGAACAGATGAATCAAAATTCAAATGATTTCAAATGACGTATACATAATTTCTATTTTCAAATTCTAATTGTGGATTATTAAAATTGTGATGTATTTAATTTTCGGATTGGAATTTTAATTCTCGTACGAATTCATCATTTGTATGGACATTGCAATTATATATATTATTTCAGTTGATTTCAAATTATTAAAACTATTGAATTCAAATCGAGTTAAATTATGTATATATATTTATTTCGCCAGTTCTTTTTTTTCAAACAAAACGTGCATGTGGGTAACTCTGCTATTTATCGGTTTTTCTCGCTCTCTTTTTGTTTCACGCGTGTACACTAGAGTGGTTGTTAAAAATTCAATGTTTTTTGGGGTACCATTCTAATGTCTTCAGTCTTCTGACTAAACATCCACCTTCAATTTATTCCCCTACATGTGCCCGTTACACCTGAGTGATTCTTCACTGTATCCCATTTACCGAGGGCAAATGGAAACTGCAGAATACCTTATCGATACAACCGTTACCTGACTAATCTCCCCGGGCGATATTGCGAATACGCTCAAGTAGGGCCATCAAAAGTGCTTAAAGTCATGTCCTCAGCTGTGATGTAATGAATCAGTCAGTATAAGGCAAGGAGGCTACCATCCACACGGTGAGAACCGTCCTAGGGTGGCACCTGAAGATGTACGACGACCGCTCAGACATCACAGAGTTTTTTGCGCATGGATTTATGAAGGTAGAGTTCAAAACACCCGAGATTGCAGTAGAAAAACTTGAAGTCATTTTCAAACTTTCATTGGCGGTTTGGCTGGTATAGGACCCGAGGACCCGCGCCGAGCGAGACGGAGCCCTTTCCACTGGACCACCCGCTCCCTCTATAATAACAATTTATTATAAGATATCTACAGCGATGGGTGCGTAGTTGGTGTTTCACTCCAGTGATCTCCCAAGTTAAGCAGCCTCAGCTGTGTCCACTACTTGGTTGGGTGACCACTTCGCCATGCACTATCTGTTGGCAACCCTTTGAAACTCTGTAGAAATATAGCTGCTTGTAACGGCGTAACATTGCAAAGTGTCTCTTGACCCTTGTGCAAATGCGATACAGTATTGCATTGAGAAAGAGTGGCAGTGAGCGACACGCTTAGAATTCTCACAGAAATATGGAAATGAGTGATATAAGAAAAGAGTGAAGGGATGGGCTCGCAAAAACTCCGCAATGGTGTATGCAGTCAAGACGTCTCACCGGGTCCCACGAAGATATCGTATGGGCACTTTTACGAGACTCGCAGATTAGTCTCCAAAATAGTGACGCTGACACTCTTTCCGATATTGTTTGAACTTTTTCTAGAGTTTCACCCAGACTTACCGGTCCAGAAAAATTGGGACTCAGTGGAATTTTGTTCTTCTGGCCGGGAGGCGGCTTTGAACCCTCATCGTTCGCATCCGCGTGTTACGTCCCCGTGAGCTTATCGGAGTTAGGGAGGACGTAGCACGGTATTGACTTCGCTTTCGGGTCAAGACAATCAAGCCCTTTACCCTGGGACAGAAGCCTCGTCTTTCGACATGGGGTAGAATGTAGGGGAGGATGGTCTACAGAGCTGTTTTTATAGCCTGAGGGGGAGATGGTGTTTAAGGATAGAGAAATCAATGATCGGTTACTCACGTTGATTAGCTTGCTTGGTGTTATATTCTGTTCTAACGTTGGACTTATAATCGGTGCAGGCCTTGTGATGCTCCCCACCAGTTTATTGAATAAATACACACTTGAATATATATATGGGTTTTCCTTAAGGGAAACCGCTACTAAAATGACTACCAAATGATGTTATGAGGATAATAGAATTCCTCGACTATAATATTATCTTGGGGAGCTTTGATAAATTCAGTTGAACGGTAGTATGGTTTTAACAAAAGTCTCTTGTTATTGATTAAGACTCGACTACGATTATTTGAAAATTGTTGAAGTCCGAGGACTGATTATTTTTAGGGTGTGGCACTTTGCGATGGAGACCCGAGGACTAGGGACTGGCTGATGCTGATCCTCTGCTGACTAGCTGAACTGCGCTGCGAGGACCTTCTTAATGGTTGGTCTTGACAGATTACTGAACAGACTATTCAGATTGCGATTCAGACTTTCACTTCGATTTAGTAGACTTGATGATGAGTAGATTTAGAGTGTTTTATTGAGGACTCAGTCGGGCAGAGTCTCCGACTGATCTGTGTTCCGATGATGATTGCAGACTACCTCTCCGTGGTCAGGTACCCGATTTTTATACAAGTTCGCCCCTCCTGGTTCCTGTCTTCACCACCGTCGTTCCCTCCTTTCGTTCAGGGGCGGAAAAGATTTTCTTCCTGTGATTCGCTATCCTGGTAGTAAAACCAGGTGGTATCTTGAGCAGAAAGGATTCTGTCTATGATTCGTTGGTTTGGTGGGAATTACCCCTTTTTTGGTGGTACCGCCCCTGTTCTATCGGTGTTCATATATCGAATGGTTCATGGTGGGTAAGTTTCGTTAGTTGAGTACTTTTCTGCTGACTAGGTTATTCGTGCTCCGGCATATTTCGGGAGGATTAGGGTTGGTGAGTAAGACGGTATGAATCTGCGTCTATTCCTTGTGCCACTTTCCTTAAAACTCGGTATTTTCGAGCTGGCACGTACAGGCACTAAATTTCTATGTGTTAAGTTCCCCTCCTTATTTATTACCTTCCGGTGGGTGGTTGCGGTATTGAGAACGTTCTGCCTGTTGTTCAGTGGCGTGTCGGTGGGTTAGGATGCAGGTCTTAGAAGTAGGTCCTGTGGTATGTGGTTTCGTCCTGACTCACTTCATCTTGTCCTTCTTACACTGAAGTACTTGGTAGGATGTATAGATTTTGGTAGGATGTAACACCTCCCCCATTGAGACGGAGCATTGCAGGTGAAACTGCGGTGTTCCCTTACATGTCCTCATGTACTGATTCATTTGTTATATGATTGCTTGTATGATACTCCCTTGATCAAGAATTAGGTTAACTTGAAATTGTATCAATACATTGTGACGACTTTTTCCAACGGTCGCACAAAATATTCCGATCTCGACAATTCCTTGGACGCCAGCCTAAGATGACCTTAGACAAATTTTATTTGAAATTATCGAGAACGAATAAAGGTTTTCCCGGTCGTGGCTGTAGTGTTTAACCAAGTTGGTAGAGGGGCGTGTCTAGGCAAGTTAAGAAAATAATCACACACGAGACACGAAAATCCGGAATTACAATTGAAATTTATTAAATAGCAAAGAACAAGGATGAAAATATTTTTCCGGAAAATAATAATAAAATTTACATTCAATTTTACTGAAGTTTCGATAATCAATCCATCCTCACAATTAATTTTTCGTTAACGGTCGACAAAACAATTTTTATAAAATATTCGGCTCGATCGCCCACGAGACACAATTTCGTAACGCTAAGGATTTCGCCATTAACGCACTTTAAAGATATGTGACCCGATCGATACCGACAATTACATAACAAAAATTACTAAAACTATGGATCTCGAGATTGGACAAAATTATAATAGAATTCCTCTCGGCAATTCAAATTCATTAAACGACAACGACAAATCGCGAGAGATAAAAATCGCGAGACAAGGCGTAACCAGAATTTTCCAAACGCGTGCGTGCCCCGAAACAATATCGCTCGTTAATCACAAAATTCTCCAAAAAGTTACTCGCGAGTAAATACGATACGATAAACGATAAACCCAATAAGAGCGAAACGACGGCTCACCACTACAGTTTCCGTAGGACGAGATCCGGAAAAGACCACGAATCTCTCCATCGATATTCTGGCGGCGTCGAATTCTTGATCAGGAACGGCAACGGCCCGAGAAAAGACGTCCTCCGTCATTGCTGCCCAAAACTCGAGTCCTCGATCATTATCGCGAAAGCAAGTACGCGGACCAGGGTCCTAACCCCCCACCCATAGCCTACTCGCGAGAATCGCAACCGTTTGTTCTAGAATATTCGAGAGTTTTCAAGAACCTTTTCTCGCCGACCTGACCTCAACGTATTATTTTAAATTCCGACGATATGTTGAGCCGATACGTTTGACATTATGCTGAGCGGTAATTTCGATGTTTGGTTGAGCGGTATTTTCGATGTTTCGACACGATGAAATTGTGCCTTCGGCTTATTCCAACGAGAATATGGCGATCTCTAGATGCTGATGGACGCATCCTGAGGTTAGACAGCTGAGGGTGAGGGCATGGAGTTAGCGACCCACGCGTGATGACCTTCAACAGCGAAACTCGAAATTTGAATTTCCCTCTGCTCTCCGACTCGATGACGTTTCGATATCCCCTCTCTGAATCGCCTAAGCCTTCCTTGACTCGAAATTATCGTGGATAACCGCCGCTCGCTCGTACAATAATAAAATTAAATCAAAATAAAATTAATATTCGGTAAATACGCTCGCATTTGGCCCTTCTGGATTTGCTCGAGAGAGATTCTTCGATGCCGAAGAACGCTCCTTTCCCGTGCCGTGCCAAAACTTAATCGTTTAGTGACGTGGCAAAATTACCACGTCACAACATATATGAATGCGCGAATACACACTATGTTTTCTAATTGAAGTCTAAAGTCCATTCATCGTCGTCTCTTTTATGATAGCTAGTTCCTAATTCTACTTCAAGCCTGCGCATTAGTTCAAAAGATGCGCCAACTTGTGCTTGTAATCGCACGCGGGATAATGTTACGTGGTCTGCGGTAGTAACACGTATACTTGGCGAGTCGGGCTGCATTGAAAAATTTAAATATTGAACATTTTTGAAGAAAGGAAGTACAAATAATGTAAATGAATAATTAATGTACAACTTACGAATAAATATCGAGAGTGATGGATGAACCCCACCGAGTCTTCTTACTATGTGCCGATTGCATACTTCGGCAATATTGTTTGTGCGGATGCTCGAACCGAACACGGAAACAACGTTTACATTCCTCACCCAAAATCCTCTCAAATACTCGACAAACGTATGGACTTTCGCCTGGTCCAGTGGCAGTTGTCTTACATAATCAGCAATTATCTGAATTGCTTCGACAAAACTGGCAGCTGGCAACAGAGCAATTGCCCATGTTTTGTGTAAAACGTTGTCTCCGTGCTCGTTCCACGGTAAGCCCAGCTGTTTCCATTTTCTTGAAACTGCCTAAAAATTTTTTTTTTTTTTAATTATATTTTCATCTTTCAACAATATGATTATTATAGATTTTGCAAAATAACTATTATTTTTAACTATCGGTTACCCTAATAAAATAAAACCAGCAGCCTCTGATTTTAATTCGTTCGCCAAAAAATGAACGACTTGCCGGTGTAATGGCCTGCTCATATTCGCAGTTTATTGTGAGTAGTTTATTCACTATCGTGGATGCTCGGTTTTTTAAAAACTCCCACATAGCTCGGTAGAAACTGTCTGTGCGTCGTTCGCACAACATGAATACTACTGGAAAGCCCTGTAACAGTATTTAATTAAAAAATGGTTTATTTTTTATTTAGTTTAGAATTATTTTTATTTTCAGTATTTATTTACAACGTCAGCTCTTCTTATGTGGATAATGAGGAGCTGAGAATTCCGTGGTGACCTTGGAACCAACTAAAAATATAGATTGCATGATTAGTGCAAAAATAGACTTTGCAAATAAATTATTTGTGATATTGCCATTCTTAATTTTCGTATTTTTCCATTACATTGAACGTGCCTTCGAGGTGGGCCTCAGATGCAGCAGCTAATCTTAAAAGCATGGCCTCGTCATAGAAAACCAGTCCTACTGAGCCATCATCAGCTACGAATTGGCCTTTGAATATGTTTGTAGCGCATGGCCAATTATTTATCGAGCATTGCTCCAAGATCGGCAGTCAATCGGGGAATAGGTGGCCTATCATTTAATGTCTCCCGATTAACGTTTGCGCGCGCAGCCACACGATTCATAACGCCTACAATTTCTGGATGTCTAGGATAATTTTTTTTTAATATCACGACAGAGCATCAATCGAAAAAAATCCCAAACATGAAATTTTGAACTTTTTAAATTTATGTATTTATGAATTTTCATATCATAGTCTCGAGTTTATATTGTTCGACAAATATATAGGGAAAAGCGACACCGTACTCGCTCGTTGAACACCGAATCAACAATTTCGCTTGTCGCCATCTCGTAATTCTGAGCAAGTTGTTCCAACTCTTGAATTACCGGTTTCCGGATATTATTCGTTGGATGGGCATGATTATGGATTCCATTAATCGCATATACGTTATCCTCAGAGACCAATATCGATACGGGACATTCATTTTTTCCGGAACTTTCAGCACATACGTGTCGTCTACCTCTGCAGCGTGGATCCTCGTAGTCCGCATATTGATTATACATATTCCGCCAAGTATTTGCTCTTTGTCCCGGTATTCTTATCATCTTTGTCAAATATTTGTATTTTTTTTCTGCAGAATGACATGTTTCACAAGTTCAACAAAATTTTAACTTACTTACGCATAATTGATCTTTGTACATTTAAATGGATCACAATTAATTAATTTAATTATACAATTATACCTTATTAGATATTGCAATTATAAATACATTTATAAGGGATGCACTGAGAGGGTTGATTCATTTCGATCGATGTCCGACGAGTCTAATGAGCATAAAAACAGCAGCGATTTTTTTTCGACTCGCTGCTGTTTTTACGCTCATTAGACTCGTCGGACATCGATGGAGATGAATTAACCCCCTCAGTGCATCCCTTATAAAATTACTTATAATTGCAATATCTAATAACCCGAGAAAAAAATTACAATTGGGCCGATATCGTCCCACTATTGCGCCAATTATGCTGAACGGTTGGTCGGCGGTCGATGCCAATACTGGGCGATCGTCGATTCAAAGTCGGAATGATAGACTGGGTCCTACGGTTGGTAGCTATCATTGGGCCAGTACTAGTTTTGGTACTGGGCGAGCGTTGACAACTATCCTGGCCCAGTATTTGAACCATCGTTGGCCCAATTCTGTTCATCGATGGTAGAACAGCGTTTAATACCTACTTTGAACCGACGATCACCCAGTGCTAACTTGAAACACATGCCGACTGTCAACCATCATTAGCTCTAGACTGGGACGATTCTGCGCCGATAGATTTTTGTTATCAATTGTTTTCAATTATATTTATTGTTTATATTCTGGTTGTTTTGCTGAAAATGCCGATACAAGAATAGCTCATAATGGAATCCAGTTGCAATTTTTTTATTAGTATCAAACATTTAATTTAATATTGTACATATTAAGTACAATGAACAATTATTGAATTAAACAAACAATTATTGTAGCAAACAAACTATTATAATGAATCGAAAAAAGACTTTGTATAAAGTCAAGATGAATTAAATTTTGAGATCAATTTAATTTAAAGATATTATGTCATATATAAGCAGAGAAGAATAGCGTATCACGCAAAGATGCAGCCGCGTTTCATGCGTTAGGAACGTATCAAGAGACGCGGTAGAGGCTCAACGCCAAGTATTAAAAAAAAATGCCAGCGCGAGCCCTGCCGCACTCTTATATACCGGATTTATGACGTCATAGCGTTTTTAAATCGCTCTTACGGACGAATCGTTTGAGTAAAAAATCTGAATATCCAGCCAATCTTGAGATATGATGATTTAGTGCATTGAAATCGAGCGTTTTAATACACTTATTAAAATTCCTCATTCAAGTAAAAATCAAATAAAAAGTTATGGACCGGACAAATACTCTGTGCGTATACGCTCAACGTACGGTGGTGAACGTTCATCAAATTATTACCAATCAAACAAAACTGTGCTATCATGTACGGACATAAATTAAAGTCTTTTATTAACATTGCAAAAGCACGGGATCTTATGTGAAACTTCCTGTTCCTGCGTTTGTGTGCCAAGTTTTCGACTGGTTTCTAAATGTTTTTCATTGTTTTAGCCACGGCGCAGGCAATGTTGTTTCATTAGGTCATATAAGTAAATACTATTTGGCAATATTGGTCGCGCCATAGCCAGAACAAAAGTAGCTACTCGACTTGGGAGAGCCCAGAAGCAACGCACCAACTGCGTGCCCTACGTTGCCGGTACGTCGATGTTGATATCTTCTCAGTCACCAAAGAAATACTTGTCCTAGTACTGATATCATAAATTTTACTGCTGCACGTAACTTAAATGGTGACCTTTTTTCATTTTTTTTCTAGACTATTGATACTTCTTACACACCAATTATAAATGGTATTTTTCTCATCTTGATAACGCTGATTTCTTAATGTTTTGATTCCTGTTTTGTTCTGTGGAAATAAATTCAAAGTAACATTTATTGTGAAGTCTGGTATTTTGGCCGGATATTTCGTGACCTATATGGTTGGTTTCCCTCCGGGATATGAATAAAATTTGTAAACATTAAAAAAAAAAATTTGTGGGGTTTTGGATTTTTTGTGATATTATAGGGAAACGAGAGACCACCAATGTACTTGTCCAGGTTTTTTCCCCCGGGAGGGGATTTTTGCTATTTACTTTATTCCATACACTAACGAGCTGTCGAGACACTTTAAAAATACAAGCAACTTCTGTTTGTTTTAGTCCTTGCTTTAGTGCATTTAGAACGGCTTTTTTAAAGTCATTAGAATATTCCTTGCATTTCAGCATATTGAAATGACTACAATAAGTAATATAAGTACAAATCAAAACTAAGGAGCAAATAACGTTCGTGAATTCGTGAAGCTAATTGCGTGTCAAAATACTTTTGAGCTCGCGGTAGGTCACCTTCCTCCAGCGGCGCAGAATATAAACAAACAAGTCGAAACCTGATGTTTTCAAATAAGCGCAGTTATACCGCTCTCCACTATACTCAAGACATTTTCTGATAAAGTTTTATTTTAAAAGAAATAATAACGAATATTATGTTGTCAAAATACTTTTGAGCGCTACTGTATATTGACGTTAAAGGAGCACGTTCGTGTGATACGAGATAAACGTGGAGGCTTCGTGAATTTTTAGAAGTGAGGGTGGTGGTCTTGACCTCTTTATTCACTTTCTCGTTCATTTATAAACTCGTTGCAACCAACGTTATGATGCTTTTTCTCGGTAAAAGACATTGAATGTTGACGGGCATCTTATTCACATTTGATTTCGTATTATATTACACAAAGTTGAATCGAAATATTATCACATTTCTGCGGACTGTAATAAAGTTATTAATTTTGGAAACCGTTACAACCCCATTTTGGCGTACAGCATACCCTACGTAATTTGATCAACAAAAACCCTACAAGAATTTTGAAAGAGTATTTTATAAATTGCTCGCATTAAAAGTAAATAGTGACAGAGTACACTAATACCCGAAGTTTTGGGGTCAGTCCAAGCTCTGTGTGGGATTGTTTGGTAATGCAGCGGTATGTATACGATTATTTCCAATTATTCCTTGTGTTTCAGGATCTTTTCTTGTCAGAAAGCGTGTGGTGTTTATTTGTATGCTACATTGTTATATTCTTGAATGGAAGGATTTTTTTGGATTCTCCTGCAACTGTAAAAAAACTCTACTCCTTACAAATCTCTGATTAGAATCACTTAAAACTCACTGAAAAATGTATACTGCCAATGACATCATTACAACCTGAAAGATTGAGATTCTGTTAGTAGTTAAATTCAGAAATAAGCCGTACAAAGATAGCTGCTTCTTACAATAGGAACCATGCGTGGGCTATAGAGAGCAATACCACCACCGATGTGCATGCTCTCTCGCGTCTAAATGTACAATTTGTCAGGCGCTATTTTGGCTGTAAAGTGTATGAAAAACAAACGAATATTGCAAATAACAATGTTGACAATGATCAACGGAGATTTACAACTCGTATTTAATGATTGTGCTGGGGGTTACAATTATTTAAAAGAGAAAAATTTTATGATTCAGGAAAAGTTTCAAATGTTGTAGAAACAGAAAATACCGTTTACGAATCGACCATTTAATCCATTTCGTTTGTTTCTCGATCATCTATGGGATATGGACAGTGCTCTTGGGGAAAGAATAAAAATAGCAAAAATCCCCTCCCGGGGAAAAAAAACCTGGACAAGTACATTGGTGGTCCCTCGTTTCCCTATGATATCACAAAAAATCCAAAACCCCACTTAATTTTTTTTTTTTTACATCTTTACTAATTTTATTCATATCCCGAAGGGAAACCAACCATATAAATCACAAAATATCCGGCCAAAAAAGCAGACTTCCCAATAAATGTTACTTTGAATTTATTTCCACAGAACAAAACAAGAATCAAAACATTAAAAAATCAGCGTTATCAAGATGAGAAAAATACCACTTATAATTGGTGTGTAAAAAGTATCAATAGTCTAGAAAAAAATGAAAAAAGGTCGACATCTAAGTTACGTGCAGCAGTAAAATTTATGATATCAGTACTAGGACAAGTATTTCTTTGGTGACTGAGAAGATATCAATATGGACGTACCGGCAACGTAGGGCATGCAGTTGGTGCATTGCTTCTGGGATCTCCTAAGTCGAGTAGCTACTTTTGTTTTGGCTATGGCGCGACCAATGTTGCCAAATAGTATTTACTTTTATGACCTAACGAAACAACATTGCCCGCGCCATGGCTAAAATAACGAAAAACAAGCAGGAACAGGAAGTTTCGCATAAGATCCCATGCTTTTGTAATGTTAAAAAAAAAACTTTAATTTATGTCTGTACATGATAGCACAGTTTTGTTTGATTGGTAATAATTTGATGAACATTCACCACCGTACGTTGAGCGTATACGCACAGAGTACTTGTCCGGCCCATAACTTTTTATTAAAATTGCTCATTCCCGTAAAAATCAGGGGTCTCTCTCAAAAATCAAGGGTTATAAATACGCACTTTTTCATTGTTGGTATTGTCTTATTTAATTTTTATTTTTTTATGATTAATCCCGCATAACGGTTTAAATTCTCATTTTCAAAACATAAAGGGCTATTTTGATAGCTGGCGCCCAAGAACGTCAAAATGAAACGAACGGAGGGGGATTATTTTGTGTGAAATTTGCGTGATCTTAAAACTTTGGATACAAATTTGACGGTGCATGCATAGCCTGCATTGATCTTTTGACCATTTACCAGTGGTTACTTAGATCGTCTACTAATAAATAGTAGCTTTCCAAAGTATAATAACTTTCATTGCTGGCAATATTAGTTTTCGGAAGTATGATACGCTACATTGCTGGCAATGTTTTACATTGTCGCATTTTCAGAAATTTCATAACTGACTGCACTTTATGTTAATGCAATTTTATGATGACTACGAACACCATTTTATTCCGATTGAATCGACGTTGAATGTTGCGTATGATACAAGGCCATTCTGAAATTCGCAGAAGAATTGATTTTCTTATAAATTTCTGACAGCGAAAAGTAACGCATGCAACGAAAAGCACCTCCAATTTGATTTTCACTTGAATTAGCAATTTTAATAAAAAGTTATGGGCCGGACAAGTACTCTGTGCGTATACGCTCAACGTACGGTGGTGAACGTTCATCAAATTATTACCAATCAAACAAAACTGTGCTATCATGTACAGACATAAATTAAAGTTTTTTTTTAACATTAAAAAAGCATGGGATCTTATGCGAAACTTCCTGTTCCTGATTGTTTTTCGTTATTTTAGCCATGGCGCGGGCAATATTGTTTCATTAGGTCATAAAAGTAAATACTATTTGGCAACATTGGTCGCGCCATAGCCAAAACAAAAGTAGCTACTCGACTTAGGAGATCCCAGAAGCAATGCACCAACTGCATGCCCTACGTTGCCAGTACGTCCATATTGATATCTTCTCAGTCACCAAAGAAATACTTGTCCTAGTACTGATATCATAAATTTTACTGCTGCACGTAACTTAGATGTCGACCTTTTTTCATTTTTTTCTAGACTATTGATACTTTTTACACACCAATTATAAGTGGTATTTTTCTCATCTTGATAACGCTGATTTTTTAATGTTTTGATTCTTGTTTTGTTCTGTGGAAATAAATTCAAAGTAACATTTATTATGAAGTCTGGTTTTTTGGCCGGATATTTCGTGATCTATATAGTTGGTTTCCCTCCGGGATATGAATAAAATTAGTAAACATCAAAAAAAAAAAATTTAAGTGGGGTTTTAATTTTTTGTGATATCATAGGGAAACGAGGGACCACCAATGTACTTGTCCAGGTTTTTTTCCCCCGGGAGGGGATTTTTGCTATTTGTTCTTATTGGACAGATTGAACAACGAGCTTGTTTGCTGTGACGGAAAGTATCGTGTGCTTTGTTCCGTTTTAGTTTTCCCCTCTCTAAGTAATATTTAGCAATCGAAATTGCGAATTGCTTTGAACCAATTTTTTTTGTTTTATCTCCAGTTGCGTTGAAAATCACGACTGAGTTCACAATGGCGGCCTGTATAAATCTAATAAAGACGACCCATGTCCATTTTTTTGAACGGATACTTAGAAGCAAGTTGTTGCAATGTCCATCGTGAACGTCTACTCCGCCCATGAATTTATTGTAGAGGTGAAATGCTTGTGGAAACGGAATCTCAATTTTTGAATGTGCACTCGAGCTAAATCTCTTAGACGGTAATAGAGGAGTCACCCCTGCAGCGGTAGAAGCGATCGAAACTGGTTTCGAGTCTACGATAGTTATGTAGTTTATTCCGCTGTTTTGATCATGCTTTACAACATACGTACCTCGTGGAGACTTTTTGTCGATTACATTTTTTTCTTTGACTCGATTTTCTCTCATAGTTCCTGTACATTGTAAACCTAACTTTTTCAAATGTACTAGGCGATCGAAATTCGTAAAAAAATTATCGCAGTAAAGATGGAACTGAGATATCTTCTTAGGAGGGATAGATTTGAGAAATGGATCCAATAATTGCATCACTACACGAGAACCTAGAGCACATTTACCCAATTTATCTCCAATTGATGAATTTTTTCCACAATATAAATCGAGATTCAACAGGTATCCATCGGCGGTGCAAAGACCCCAAAATTTTAGTCCGAATCGTATGGGTTTTCCCCGGATAAACTGTTTTAGCGATGTTCTTGCATATGATTTGGCCATCATTTCGTCAACAGATAACGCAGTCTTCCACAAGCCAAACTGACGAATATTTCTCTGAAATAATTGTAGTAATTTACGAACGCGCCATGCCTTATCACTGGGATCATTGTCTTTAGGCATCGAATACTTTAATTCTGATTTGATTTTCTCAAATGTATCGCGTTGCATTGCAGAAGAAACCACCTCACATAATAAGAAGGGATCAGATGACCAATAGTCTCTTTGAGATTTTCTTTTATTGAACGAGCTTACAATGATGATGCCAATGAAAGTATTCAAATCATCCAACTGCAATTCAAACCCATTCTCTTTACATGAGTCAATAATGTATGTTTTCATTTCCATGCAGAAAAACTTTTCAAACAGTTGTATCGGCTCACTTTTTTGAATACTTTTTTTTACACCGTCAGTTAGTAATAATTTGTCTTCAGTCTCATTCGGGTAGCTCTTTTCACCAACCATCCACTTATATTGGTGATCTCCTTCCAATTTACATTGATTATCTGTGTAATTTTCCGATGCTTGTTTATAAGTGATACTCGAAAGGTGATCGTTTGATTCAAAATCAGAATCGGAATCACTAGAACAACCAGAATTGTCTGGATTCGGAATCGCGATGAGCTCGTCATAATTATCGTCAGAAGTATCCATTTCAAACTCTACATGAGAAGGAATAGATTGCCTTGGTCGTTTTCGAGACATAATGGTAATATTGTCAATATGCTCACGCTGCCGATGAGATAAAAATTATCGAAGAAGTGAATTCACTCAGGAGCAATAAAGATGATAAAACAATATTTTATGAATAAATTTTGTTGAGGTACTGAGCTGAAATTTAGGTATATAAGTGAGT
Organism: Rhimphoctona megacephalus; assembly: GCA_963989365.1. Lineage (NCBI taxonomy): Eukaryota > Metazoa > Arthropoda > Insecta > Hymenoptera > Ichneumonidae > Rhimphoctona > Rhimphoctona megacephalus. The sequence goes on along the minus strand of OZ022415.1, from coordinate 48,773,557 downwards.
TCGATTTAGTCTCAAGACAAGTTCTACGAAAATAGAAACCAAATTATTCAGATAAGGAATATTGGCAGACCTAAAATGAACACAAAAATTCTGAGCTAATATTTTTTACAGAAAATAAAATATCATTAGCAATGTGAACGATCCGCACTCCACAAACGTGAAAAATTGAAAAAAGATGCGATAGGCATATACAAAACTTATTTGCAGACAGAAATATTCATGGATAATAAATATATTTGTATCAGGGATAATATTCAATGATGACCCGTATAAACAAAAACAAGATGAAATGTAAGAAAATCGGAGATTTCTCAGCCTCTGCAATGTCAATTTTTATTCGACACATGAAAAATATAATATATGATCATAAAATGTGAATCAATTGAATGATTATTATTTACATTTATTTAAAGTTGTCAATTCTTCAATAAACGTTAGATAATAACTGGGCGTTAATGGGAAGGTGTCCGCCATATTGCATCCGCAATTTTGAATTTTGAAATGATGATGCCAGATTCGTTATCAAGGACCTCGAAAACCCCCGAGTGCCACATTTCATCCGATTCAAGTAAGTTTTTGAATTCGGGTCCGCCATATTGGATCCGCCATTTTGAATTTTCGAATTTTGAGGGTAGATTTGTAATCAGCGACCTCGAAAACCCCCGAGTGCCACATTTCATCCGATTCAAGTAAGTTTTTGAATTTGGGTCCGCCATATTGGATCCGCCATTCTGAATTTTCGAATTTTGAGGGCGGAATCGTAATCAGCGACCTTGAAAACCCCGGGATACCAATTTTCGTTAAGATTTGAATATTTTTTTTGTCGGGCACCGAGAGTGAAAATTGTCTTCCTGCTGAAGGGATGAAAAGCGCCATTTTGGGGGTGAAAATGTCAATGTCGACAAACTAAAAAAATATATTCTTAAACTACAACTATTTTGTGCACTCATGGTTGAAGAAAAAGGGGGGGTCCTCGCGCGTCTTCAATGAGAAAAAAAATATTGAAAAAAAAATGTCTTCGATTTTTTCGGTTTTTTTTGTTTAAAAACGGCCATATTTTTTTTTCTAATGGACAAAACTCAATTTTGACTCCGGATTCGGAAAGGGGACACTCGAAAGTACAAGGGAACATATTTTTTATTTGCAAATGATTTTTTTTCGATGATAAGAATCTAGCTTGAAAATGAGGAAAAAAAACACGATTCTTCGGCGTTAATGGGTTAATAAAGACATCTGGCCCAGGGAAAAGCCAGCCCTTATTAATAATTCCTGAGTTAAAAAAAAAACCAGAACTGTGTGTCGCCTCGACAGTTCAGATTTACTTGAAAAGAACGGCAGAATATAGAGGAACCGAAACTAATCTGTTTTTAGCAACGAGAAGAACTTACAATAAGGTTGGGGCGCAAGCCATCAGTAGATGGATTAAAGATGTGATGGAAAAGAGTGGAATTGATACCACAATTTTTACGGCCCATTCGACTCGACATGCCTCTACTTCTGCGGCTTATGTTAAAGGCATTTCTTTGGATATAGTAAGAAGGACAGCAGGCTGGTCAAAGAGATCAGAAGTTTTTGCTAAATATTAAAATCGTCCAATTCAAATGCGGACATTTGATTTCGTGAACTCGGTTTTTCATATCTCCATATGAAAAAAAAAAACACAAATACAATGAGGTTTTTCGACATTTATGATTTGCATCATATATAATATATCTTGTGTTCATTCAATAGATGTATAAGATTTTTTGAATAAAAACAAATGGTTTCGGCAACCGCGAAGATCGATTATTGTTTGCTCTAAATAACAACTACATAATTGTAATCTCGAGAACGAGGAGGGAAATATAATTGATCGGTCAAACGAGCCCGCTGACGGCGGGCGAAGTTCGATCGAAATTATATGTACAGCCTCGTTCGAAGAGATCATAACCCACCCTGAATGAGAAATTAAATCCCAATCCCTATTTCATTCAAACAACAATCTGGCTTACTCTAAAGCATATGAAGTAGCAGTGGATGGGACGCCATGAGCGGGGCCTATAACACCAACTCTATATTTTTTATTTTTTCACTCTATACGTTGTGGACATCTAGTGGACTCGAGAGTCACTACATAATTGTAATCTCTTCGAACAAGGCTGTACATATAATTTCGATCGAACTTCGCCCGCCCTCGGCGGGCTCGTTTGATCGATCAAATAAACAACCGAAAACTTTAATCAAATGAATGTGTGATAATTATTTATTAATTATTAATGATAATTAGATTTATTGTGTCATCATTATTTTAAGGAGTTTCGGCACAAGTGGCAAAATGTAATCATTTTACTTCAAATTTACACAGTATATTTTTTGACATATACTGGATGTATCGTCCAAATTTTAAATCGATCGACTACACCATTTTTTTAAAATTAAATATCAAAAAACACTCTTTAACATGTTGAGATGCCTACGGTCATTGGTGAATGCCAGTTTTACGAATGGAATACTGAGAAAAAGCGTTAAAAACTAATTGAAAAACCGCCAAAACACTAAGTATACTATTGCAATTCCGGTATCCAAAAATCAAATAATTCTTCTACATGGTTTATTAATTATTCATTTATTCATCAACGAAAACGGTGAGTTTTCCCCCCATCGACCGAACCAAAACGCTTTTTTTTATTTGTTTTCGACGAAATATTGATATGTGAGGTTGGCGCTTTGCTTGGAAATAATAGAATTGTACCGAAACCCCTTAATAAGTTGTCATATTTTTCTTTATTCAGTTTGGTTGTGCCTTTCGGTCCCTTTTTTCATCTCATTGGTACGCATACCAAAATCAAAGATCCATTCGAAGTTTCATCATTTTATTGGACAATATGTGTGCTATGTGTTTCTACTTCTTCGCTTTGATTGCGACAACACGAATTGAAAAATTTGTTACAAAAAGTAATTTCTTGCCCATTTATAGATAGGATAGAAATGTCTGTCATTGTGACGCAATGGGTACATCCGAACTTTATGCTATTTTATGGCCCAGTGTATGCTAAGTTATTTTCCGCTTCGGTTGTAGCATAATAAATTCAAAAAGTTGTTTCAAAAAGTCTTCGGGTGATCTTTTTCTGATGGTATCAAAATTTGTATCATTCAGATACAGCGGGCATTTAAAAAGTTTGACAACTTTATGAAATGACATGTATGCTGAGTATTTCCACTTTTTGTCTGTGATTGTGGCATTATTAATTGAAAAATTCATTATAAAAAGTCTTCGGCTGCTCATTTATTGATACGATAAAAAATTTTGTCTGCGAATCGCCATGGAGACTCCAAAATTTCTGAATTTTGTTAGACTTAATGTGCACTATGTTCTTTTGCTTTTCTTCTTTAAGTGCGTCATAATAAATTTCAAAAAGTTGTTTCAGGAAGTCTTCAGGTGCTCTTTTTCCGATAGTATCAAAATTTGTATCATTGGAATGCAATGGATATCTGCAAATTTTGAAATTTCTGTAAAGCGGCATGTGTGCCAAGTATTTCCACTTTTCGGCTCGGACTGTGGCATATGGATTGTAAAATTTGTTATAAAAGTTTTTAGCTGCTCATTTCTGAATAGGATCGAAATTGCTGCCTTCGAAACTGATTGGATACATCGAAAATTTTTGAATTCTGTTGGGATAGTAGAGTGCTGTGTTTTTTTGCTTCCCTTCTTTAGTTCTGGTATAATAAATTGAAAAAGTTGTTTAAAAAAGTCTTGGGGTGCTCTTTTCCTGATAGTATCAAAATGTAGATAATTGAACTGCAGCGGATACCTGCAAACTTCGCAAATTTTGTGAAGCGACATGTGTGCTAAGTATTTCCACACTGAGAAAAAAATTTTGTTGGTATAGCTAAAATTTGTTCACCCCAACAAAATTTTTCGTTTGAATACGTTCAACTATATATTATGAAAATACAACAGAATATTTTGTTGACGTACTAAATAAACCAATACTTGAATCAACAAAATGAAAAGTTCAATTCAACGATGTATACTTATTGCAACACAATGGTGTGTTAATAAGCGCATACGTTTTGTTAAATCTAGACTAGATTCAGTTGATTATGTCAGTTGTGATTAAAATCAAACCAGTCAATTTTCTTTTGATTGCGAAACTGCTTTAAACAAGTGGATATAAACATTTGAGGAAATAAAAATTTGGTTAAGTTGAGTAAAATTCAGTTATTTCAAAAGCTAAAACATAGTCGATCGAACCAAATATCTTTTTCTCCGACAAAATCCGATATTGCGTAAATCGGGAATCTATTTCAATGGAAGATCTTGTTTTGTTGTTTAGTCTACATGTAGTCGTGTTGTGAACGAATATGTAGTTACTGTGACACGACACATTCGTTTATTTAAAACAAATACGTAGCTCTTACAACTCTATCCCTCGTTCATTATAAATAAATATGTAGTTCTCCCATTGACATATCCGATTGTAACGAACCAATATAAAGTTTATACAATATTCTTTTGTTTCATTGAAGTATTTTTTTAACATATTCAACAATTGCATATTGTTGGTTTGAAAATACGAAAGCTTAAATCAAACGGAAGACATTTTTAATTCACAATATTCATATCATCAATAAATGTTTTTTTTTTCGATTCTCAAATATGTTCTATCGAATCACTTATCATTCAAAAATATGTATTCACCTGATTTCTTACCATAATGACCATGGGGTCATAGATGTAAGAAAATCTAGTGTTTCTCACGGGACTGTAACCCGTGGTATAAGGTACAAATGTTCGCTACCTAATTCTACAACAGAATTGGTCGGAACGGTGTAGCGTACTCGGCTCCCGCAATTTATGCCCATCCACGGACGGGCGCGTATGCGAGAAACTTGGTGCTCTGCGTCACGCGGTGGCCAGAATGCGAAGCTACTTTAACGTTGCCATCGTTGCTCTAAGCATTATTTTGTTCGTTTAGCAAAATTTTTATACGTTATAGGCAAGGGTTTGACTGTGCCTTTGTACCATAAGCCAATAAGGTAGAATTCAATGAGTAGATTTGCAACAACTGAATTATCGTTTCGAACACCAATTAGTTTGTTAACCTGACAAGATAGTTTTGTTTCTTCTCCATCTCCATCTATTCATGTTTCCAATTGCACAAAACGCTGCGTTATCGAAAGTAAATTAATTTTGATGGAGTTTCGTGTATAATTAGTGAAAATTGATATTTCGTTTGAATCGATGATAATTCAGATGTAAGGTATGCGTCAAGAGCATACTTTGTTGTTTTTTCTATTAATTTTCTTGATCGAACAAAATATATTTTTTATTGCAAAGAAAAGTTTCGTTCAAAATAAAATAATTGATAAAACATAGGATTTCGTATGAGAGTGAAAAAAATCATTCGTAAAACGTAGATTGTGAAAATGTTGTTGTTCCTTTTATCTAACGGTTCCTTTGATTTAACAATATAATGTTGGAGTCGGGGCTAAAATTTTCTTTAACACGTGTCATTATGAAATTAATAAGACTCGGAGTTTTCTAGGAGGAAAAAGAAATAAACGTGCTACTCGATTCAGTGGCGCAGTGGCTTATGGTACAAAGGCAAGGTCAAACCCTTGCATGCCTATAACGTATAAGAATTTTGCTAAACGAACAAAATAATGCTTGGAGCAACGATGGCAACGTTAAAGTAGCTTCTCGTTCTGGCCACCGCGTGACGCAGAGCACCAAGTTTCTCACATACACGCCGGTCTGTGGATGGGCATAAATTGCGGGAGCCGAGTAGGGTACGACGTTCCGACCGATTCTGATGAAGAATTAGGTAGCGAACATTTGTACCTAACACCACGGGTTACAGTCCCGTGAGAAACACTAGATTTTTTTACGTGTATGACTATGTGAGTCATTACGTTAAAAAAACAGGTGAATACATATTTTTGGCTTATAAGGCGGTTTTATATTGTTCCTTTTTCTCCGAGAAAAATGGGAATTTGCTTTCTAGCTATCTCTCTCGCACTCAGACAATGGATAGAGCGCCTTAAGAAGTTTGTATACATATATCAGAATCAAAAATAAAAACTTATTCATGATGAAAAAAAATACATTTAAATGTATATATTGTCCTCATGTGAATTACAAATGTCTTTTGTTTAAATTAAGCGTTTTTATATTCAAATCGAACAATATTTGATTGATCGATATCATGGATATTCGTTTATTATGAACGAGGGATAATGTTATAAAAGCTACGTATTTCTTTACAACGAAGGAATGTGTCGTTGCAGCAACCTCATATTCATTCATATTAACAATATATGTAGATTATACAACAAAAGAAGATCTTTCACTAAAAAAAGGTTTTTGGTTCACTCAATATTGGCTTTAGTTGGAAAAAAAAGATATTTAATTAGATTGACTATATTTTAGCTTTTGAAATAACTGAGTTTTACGCAACTTAATCGAATTCTTATTTCTTCAAATTTTATGTCCAATTGTTTAAAGCAGTTTCGTAATTAAAAGAAAATTGTCTCATTCCATTGTGATTACAACATACCGAATTAACTGAATCTATTCTTGATTTTGAAAAAATGTGTTCGCTTATTAACGCAGCATTTTGTTGTTGTAAGTATACACCGTTCGATTGAACTTTTCACTTTGATAATTTAAATACTGCTTTTTCCAGTACGTGAACAAAATATTTTGTTGTATTTTCATGAAATATAGTTATCACCAAAGCAAAATAATGCGTATCTTTAAATAAATTATTTTTAGAGAAACAAAGTAATCGTTTTCAATATGAACAAGTGACTTAATTAAATTGAAGTAACTTTTAGTCGATGGAACAAAGAAAAACAGTCCTTAAGCAAAATGTTTTGTTATCTTGAGCGAATGAATTTCATAATTACATTTACGTGATTGAACAATACGTTCTGTTCGATCATCCTAAATCATTCAGTTGAACGTATGCAATATCCCTTTAGTATGACAAAATCGTTTAATTGAGTTGATATTTCATAATCAAATGCACATTTTGTTAGACCAAATAAAAATCAGAAAAAATCAAATAAATGGTAGTAGTTTTTCTGACAAAATCATAATGTTGAACAGATAAATAAGATTTAACCGACACGTTTAGTTGAAATAACTGTAGTTTATTTAGCGCATCTGAGCAATGTTTAAACCAACAAAATTTTAAGGCAACAAAACGTATTTGGTATTTTCAACAAAATTTTTTTCTCAGTGCACTTCTCATCTTTGATTGCGGTATTATGAATTTAAAAAATTGTTACAAAAAGTCATCGGATGCACATTTTTGGACGGGATAAAAATTTCTGGCTTCAGAACGCAACGGATATATCCACAATTTTTGAATTTTGTTGGATTAAATGGGCGTCATGTTTTTTCACTCTTCCGCATTAATTTTGGCAAAATAAATAAAAAAAATTTGTTTCAGAAAGTCTTTGGGTGCTCTTTTTCTGATAATATCAAAATATGTATCATTGGCATGCAGCGGATGCCTACAAACTTTGAAAATTTCGTGAAGCGACATGTGTGCTAAGTATTTTCCATGTTGGGCTCCGACTTGACATCATATGTTGAAACATTTTTGTTTAAAAAATTTCCTTCTATGGTCGCTCTGGTTCTGATGGCATTGAAATTTGCGCGAAGGTAATGCAACTGATACAACTATCCTCATTCCATTCTCTGAATAACTCACTCCATTTTCTTGGGCAGGATCCTGGTTTGAATCTGTATACTTCGTTCAATATATTGTTTCGAAGTACCCATAACATACTATTTGATCTTTTTGAAATTCAATTAGAATATGAGAATAATTGTCACCTCTGATTCTCATGGTATTGACTTCTTCAATGATATTGACAAATATCATGTTAATATATTATATTGGTTGTGGCATAATGAATTCAAAAAGTGGTTTCAAAAAGTCTTCGGATCCTCTTTTTCTATTAGTATCAAAATTTGGATCATGGGAATGTAGCCGATACTTACAAACTTTCAACATTTTGTGAAGCGACATGTGCGCCAAGTATTTCCACTTTCTGTATCTGATTGTGGCATTATGAATTGAAAAATTTATTACAAAAAATCTTCGCCTGCTCATTTTTGGATGGGATTAAAATTTCTGTCCTCAGAACGCAATAGGTACATCCAAATTTTCTGAACTATGTTGGGCCTAAAGTGCACTATGTTGTTTCACTTTTCCACATTAGTTGTGGCATAATAAATTTAAAAAGTTGTTTCAGAAAGTCTTCGGGTGCTCTTTTTCTGATTGTATTAAAATTTGTATCATTAGAATGTAGTCGATATCTACAAACTTTGAACATTTTGTGAAGAGGAGACATGTGTGCTAAGTATTTCCACTTTTTAGCTCTGACTATGGCATTATAAATTCATAAAATTTTATTCCAAAAGTTTTCCTCTCCGGTCGCTCTGGTTTTGATGGTATCAAAATTTGCTCAAAGCTAATGTGACTAATACAAATAAACTCATTTCATTCTCTTGAGTATGAGCCTCGTCTGAATTTGTCCGCTTAGTTCAATATATTGTTTTGGAGTTCCCATAATATATTATTTGAACTTTTCTATATTCAATGAGAATATTGAAATAGTTATAACTTTTCTTTTTCATGGTAGTAACTTCTTCAATGGTATTGAAAAATAATCATGATTCCACCTTGTTAACCCTTTAGCCGCCATTGTAGCAAATTTGCTACATTCACTTTGACCCCATCGGTGAACCCGTAAAGAGATATAGCGGACAGGCTATTTTACAGTGCCATCAATATATGCTAGATAGATCTCCAGTTGCCGGGATAACTTGAAATTCAAACTTAAACATATAAATTATATTAATATGGTGACAATGTTGTCGTGAAAATTTACGCCGCTTGCATCTGCTGTCGTTTTCGTCCAAAAAAGTCAGTAAATGGGCATTTTTCAAATATTTTTTGATAGAATCGTGTAAAAGAAGCTTGACTGGAAGAACTAGGCTTTGAAAATACGTGATTTAATTAGAATAATACTTCGAAATGAAAATGTGAAACCGTCAATGTAGCAAATTTGCTCTAGTCCGAAAATACTACTTCCCGGGCTCTTATCGACAAAATTATGGTTGGACATTCATATTCAGCCTATTTTCAGCCATGCTACCAGAGGGAATAATTTTGAGCCATCCAGAAATAGGCGTGGCCGTTAAAGGGTTATTAAAAATAAGAATGAAAAAATGCGTGAACTTTTTTCACAATAGATTCGATATGTTTTCTCTAAACATACGTGAAACTGGTATTTTATTTTGTCATTAATCAAAAATGAAAAATTTCGAAACAAATCTTTCCATTTTTATCAACAAGCTGAAATAAGCGTAATATTTTTTACCGCAAATCTTCAAATATAACAAGGAGATACTGCTATTTAATATGTTTATTTGATAAACACAAATTCAAATAGCATCAAATTCTATGGAAAAGTTCTGACTGCGCTAATCATGCCCTCAAAAGCTTTGTAAATTTTTGTATCAGATTCCCAGTTCCCGAATTATTTTAGCCTGATTCCAGAAAGGTAAATCGAAATGTCAAAAAAATTTGACTGGCTCGAGAATAAAAAAAATGCCAAATTGAAAATTCCAAAATACGTGCCCCTTTATTTCATGGGGAAAAAACCTGACTCGAAGTAGAAGGGGTCAGAGTTTGGAAATGAAAAAGCGATAATTTCACAATACAACCTTTTTCTAATCTATATAAAGCGAGATGTTTGAAAAGAAAGAGAAAAAACGATTCATATCACGCATAAAAATCCCCCTCGCGGAAGAAACCTGGACAAGAACATTTGTTGACCACCGTTCCCATATTGTTCCACGAATATATATATACTGCAAAAACATTTTCTCGCAAAAATCCCTGAGAAAATCAAATCCTATCAAAAAGTAAGAAAAGTGACAACTCTCAAAAAATGTATCAAATAAATTCAAATCACACAAAATAAAAGGAGTTCATCCTCGCGAAAAGCTGAGGCTGGGCTTCGCAAAAAGTTATAAAATAAATTAAGCTATACTAAAATATATGTGGCCAAATACGGGAGGCTTTATCGTGTGACATAAAATCATTAAATAATGTTAAATGTTGATAGAGAAAATAATCAAGTTCGAAAATGCAGTTATTTTACCAAACAAAATAAAAATAAAAACTCTGTATCAATAAGAGTCCGAAGCAAAAAAAGATTGCAAACGAAAAACAATTAGATGAAAATGAATTTCACCCGAAGTACTTGGCGAGGTTGTCACCATGACCGATACATTATGTGAATTAAGTGAAAGAACATTCGTCAAGTACTTCGGCCGAATTTTTTTTTTAATCGAATTTTTTTCTATGGTTTATAAAACAATTTGTAAGCCAAGGATGATGCATCATATTCTTCCGTCATTTCATCTGTGGAAGAATAATAATTCTGAGGCTCCTTCTGACAATAAAGTTAAATATAATTATCTGTTTATAGCTTAGACCGAAATTGCAAATATCCTCGCTGCCTTTTCGCCCCTGAATAACTTATTCTAATACACAACTTGAAATCTAATGATAAAGTATTTAATTTTCTGAATTTTTGCCTTGGGGAAAGAACTGGTACTTGAGATCTCTTCTATAACACATTTCTGCTAAGCGTTAATCGAATAATAACCTATCAACAAATTACTAACATATCGAAAATATTTCGAGTCTTTCGTTAACTCTTTTGAAAACATTATAACTCTTTTTCTTATTACAGGAATGAAATGCTCCTATATTTAAACAATCCCAATAACAATGAATTTATAGTAGAAAATCTGTCTCATTTTCTTATGTCGAATTAGTAGTGTGAACAGTACAGATTCCTGTCATTGAAATAAATCGATGATGAAATGATGCAAACACATTGTAAGTTTTTTTGTTACATACAGACTCTATTGGAGTCTATATAAAGCGAAATATATGAAAATACTATAGAAAAAAGAAGTGATATCAAATAGCAAAAATCCCCCCCCCCCCCCCCGGGGGAAAAAAACCTGGACAAGTACATTGATGGTCCCTCGTTTCCCTATGATATCACAAATAATCCAAAACCCCACTTAATTTTTTTTTTATAATGTTTACTAATTTTATTCATATCCTGGAGGGAAACCAACCATATAGATCACGACATATCCGGTCAAAAAACCAGACTTCACAATAAATGTTACTTTGAATTTATTTCCACAGAACAAAACAAGAATGAAAACATTAAAAAATCAGCGTTATCAAGATGAGAAAAATAACACTTATAATTGGTGTGTAAGAAGTATCAATAGTATAGAAAAAAATTAAAAAAGATCACCATCTAAGTTACGTGCAGCAGTAAAATTTATGATATCAGTACTGGGACAAGTATTTCTTTGGCGACTGAGAAGAAATCAACATGGACGTACCGGCAACGTAGGGCATGCAGTTGGTGCATCGTTTCTGGGATCTTCTAAGTAGAGTAGCTACTTTTGTTTTGGCTATGGCGCGACCAATGTTGCCAAATAGTATTTACTTCTATGACCTAATGAAACAACATTGCCTGCGCCGTGGCTAAAACAACGAAAAACAAGCAGGAACATGAAGTTTCGCATAAGATCTCGTGCTTTTGTAATGCTAAAAAAAAAACTTTAATTTATGTCCGTGCATGATAGCACAGTTTTGTTTCATTGATAATAAATTGATGAACGTTCACCACCGTACGTTGAGCGTATATGCATAGAGAACTTGTCCGGCCCATAACTTTTTATTAAAATTGCTCATTCAAGTGAAAATCAGGGGTCTCTCTCAGAAGTCAAGGGTCATAAGTACGCACTTTTTCATTGTTGGTATTGTCTTATTTAATTTTTATTTTTTTATGATTAATCCCGCATAACGGTTTAAATTCACTTTTTCATAACATAAGGGACTATTTTGATAGCTGGCGCCCAAGAACGTCAAAATGAAACAAACGGAGGGGGATTATTTTGTGTGAAATTTGCATGATCTTAAAACTTTGGATACAAATTCGACGGTGCATTCATAGCCTGCATTGATCTCTTGACCATTCACCAGTTGTTACTTAGACCTTCTACTATTAAATTGTAGCTTTCCAAAGTATAATAACTTTCATTGCAGGCAATAGTAGTTTTCGAATGTATGATACGCTACATTACTGGCAATGGTTTACTGAGTCGCATCTTCAGAAATTTCAAAACTGACTGCACCTTATGTGAATGTAATTTTATGATGACTACGAACACCATTTTATTCCGATTGAATCGATGTCGAATGTTGAGTATGATACAAGGCCATTCTGAAATTCGCAGAAGAATTGATTTTCTTATAAATTTCTGACGGCGAAAAGCAACGCATGTAATGAAAAGTGCCTCCAATTTGATTTTCACTTGAATGAGCAATTTTAATAAAAAGTTATGGGCCGGATAAGTTCTCTATATGTATACGCTCAACGTACGGTGGTGAACGTTCATCAAATTATTATCAATGAAACAAAACTGTGCTATCATGTACGGACATAAATTAAAGTTTTTTTTAGCATTACAAAAGCACGGGATCTTATGCGAAATTTCCTGTTCCTGCTTGTTTTTCGTTGTTTTAGCCACGGCGCAGGCAATGTTGTTTCATTAGGTCATATAAGTAAATACTATTTGGCAACATTGGTCGCGCCATAGCCAAAACAAAAGTAGCTACTCGACTTAGAAGATCCCAGAAACAATGCACCAACTGCATGCCCTACGTTGCCGGTACGTCCATGTTGATATCTTCTCAGTCGCCAAAGAAATACTTGTCCCAGTACTGATATCATAACTTTTACTGCTGCACGTAACTTAGATGGTGACCTTTTTTCTTTTTTATCTATACTATTGATACTTCTTACACACCAATTATAAATGTTATTTTTCTCATCTTGATAACGCTGATTTTTTAATGATTCCTGTTTTGTTCTATGGAAATAAATTCAAAGTGACATTTATTGTGAAGTCTGGTTTTTTGGCCGGATATTTCGTGATCTATATGGTTGGTTTCCCTCCAGGATATGAATAAAATTAGTAAACATGATAAAAAAAAAATTAAGTGGGGTTTTGGATTTTTTGTGATATCATAGGGAAACGAGGGACCATCAATGTACTTGTCCAGGTTTTTTCCCCCGGGAGGGGATTTTTGCTGTTTTATTGACTTATCATTATCATTCGTACTCTTCATTTTTTTTCGTGTGTGTTGCATGTATTTATAAAATTAATTTTACATTCAACCGTTATTTTGATTTGTGTGACTTAAATATTTTTATTCGTAATAGGCGAGTATACTAATGAAGAGTATACGGACATGTTTTCGGAGTATGCACGAAGCGGCGGTAACGCCCGTCAAGGTTCGCTGCAATACGGCCAGCGTTTTCCGAGACGAGAAAGACACCCGGATGGACGAGTGTTCTTCGGCCTTCTTCGTCGCCTCCGAGAAACGGGGAAATATAAAGGAAACCATGCGGACGCTGGGGCACCGAGAACGATGCGAACGGTTCGCAATGTAGAAAGAATTTTGGAGTTGTTCCTCGCTGAACCAACCATTAGCATTCGACAAGGGGCTCAGCAGCTTGAAATGAACTATAGTGCCGTGCAACGGACGCTCAAAGCTGCGAAAAAACATGCTTATCGGTACACTCGTATGCAATCCCTGCAAATAGAAGATTATCCAGCGCGACTGGAATTTTGCCGTTTTTTCGTAAACGCAGAGGAGGCCGAACCAGGGTTCATTGATCGTGTATTATTTTCGGACGAATCGTCATTTGCACGGAACGGCATTTGGAACACGCATAATTTTCATTATTGGAGCGGTGAAAATCCAAACGTCAGGATGGAGACGAGGCATCAACGCCGGCTCCGATCGATCACTTTATGGGCCGGGATGTATGGAGGTCGATTGGTAGCGTATTTTGCATTTGAAATTACTTAAACTGAATCGAAATATATAGTTGAAAATAATAATAAACATACTGAAGAATTTGTAGATTTTATTACAAATTTTATAAAGAATTTTTGTTTTTGTGTCTGGAAGACGCTGCTAATGTTAAAAACTTTTTTTCATGCATAGTTTTCTGTGCAACGATTATTCCCATTAATACCCGCTCAAAATATTTTCATAGATCGGTCCATTCGAAATGGAAGGGACGCTTACGGCGGAGAGATACAGCCGGTTCCTTCGGCGCAACTTGCGTCCGTTATGCATGCGGGCGGGAATGACGGCAGAGGAATTCGACGCGGCTCATTTTCAACAAGATGGGACCCCTGCGCACACCAGCACTTTGGCGCAAGAAATGCTACGTAACATCTTCGGGAATCGAGTGATCGGACGCGGCGCGGTCCATGATTGGCCGCCCCGATCACCAGATTTGAACCCGCTCGACTTTTTCTTGTGGGGCCACCTCAAATCTTTAATTTATCGCTGGCCAATCCACAGTCGCGAAGAGCTTGAAGTTCGAATTAATGAGGCGGTGAGAAGTGTCACGCCGGACATGCTCCAAGGATGCAGCGAAAGCTTGTTAAGACGAGCTCGTTGCTGCATCCAGATGGGCGGCGGCCACTATGAGCACCTGCCCCATTGGAATAGTGGGTCTTTAACCAACATAGTGGTACATAGTACGCATTTATATTTTTTTTTCTCTACGTCCCTTCGTGGACAACGCGAAGCTACAAATTGTAGACCAATTACCAACCAGCAAAAAAGCTCCTCGTGTGTTCGTCCTGACTCTTGGAACGATCCAAAGTTCCTCTTGCTGTTTGTTTTCTTGTCTCTTCGTTCTCACTTCTTTATTCTTTAATACGTAAAGCTTTTATAGCCTGGCTAGGATCACCGAGGATACAAATGCTATATTTCAATGTTTTCGAATAAAAAAATTGCCAAAGATACTTGAAATGATACTCTTTACTATGAAAAAAAAAGTTAAAAACCTGCACCCATATCCCAAAAAAAATCACGAATACACCTCTTTTTTGCGGCCACCAACTAGATGTAACCCCTTAAATATATATGTAAATATGTGTACTAGGATCATTTTTTTTCTATAAGATATCATGAAAATTTGACAGCGAGTACCCTCTGTTTAGTTACAGAATAAATATTTAAAAATTTCGACAAATAACTAACTCTGAATAGGGACTAATTGGAAAATGTATAAACGAAACGAGAAGAATTTTGATGCGTTCGACGCTCCAAACATGAATTAAATTATTTTCAAACTAAATAAGTTAAATCAACAAGCCTAAGTTCCAATTTAAATGGAGAAAAGTATTTTTTTGTAGAGGATGTTTCGTGCAAAATTTCGTTTCTATTGTGGACTAGCCTACTGCATCATTTGTTTTCTTTGTTTCCATAATTCGTAAGTTCTTAAATGCTAACGGCAGATATTTAACGTATTGCGAAAGAACACTTTGATGCTGATATCCATTTGTCGATATATGCCAATCAACTATTCATTCTTATCATTCATTCATCTTTTCTATTTATTTTATTTGTTTATCCATTCGTTCCATTGATCCGTTTCATCTATACATCCCAGTCATCTATTTCGTTCATGAAATCATTAATAGAGCCTCTCCTAATCTATCCAGGGATCCGACTTCTTTCACTGGCGATGGAAGAACTAGTTGTGTATTAATTTGCGTAGTATACTCGATCAATTGTGTCTTCCCAAGCTTTCATTTGAAAACCATATACGCCAAGTTTGTGTGTAATCTTTGCAGAGAATTTGTGCGGTACATACGTATGGATACAACGCGTGCATTCGTACGCGTATTTGCGCTTTTATATATAATTGTTTTTTGTATCATATTCTGTGGAATTGTGTTGTACGTTCATATTAGTCCTCAGCTAGCCTAAAATCAGAATAAGAATCTCTTAATATTCGCAGAATTATTCTGGAAGCCTTTGAGACGACAACAGCCATTAGCAGGTACCGTTCAAGATGTACATGATTCCCTGCACAAATCCGTAATTAATTCATTGTTCTTGGCTATGTTAAAAATTGAATTCATTTTTTTTTTATTATGCGCAATAATAGTGAAATGAATTTTAAAGTTTTTTAAAAATATAGAAAGGGCATTTTATAATTAAGGTCGCGGTCTTTTAATGCTTGGCGTTCTTTTTTTACTTTTTTATATATTAGCACGCAATAGTAGGGCGTACTCTGATCATACAAGTACCATACGGTCACTTGGCTATCTGGGATACGAGGAACATTTTATGCTGAAGAGAATATTGGGGTAATTATTTATCCCAGTGTGGGGTTTACGTTGGAAAAAATAAATCGTGGGGTTCTAGGGTTAATAAATATACGTACGTACGTACGGATCGCTTTTCGAAAACGTTTTTCCACTCGCATTCTAAGAAAATTTTTTTTTGTAGAGCTGCCGTTTCCGTAAATACAAATAAAATTTAATAATCACTTACTCTTTTTTCCTGGTCCCTTGTTGTTGTTGTTGTTGATCCCTTGTTGAAATTCTTGTGATAATTCGCTGTTTTATATTTTTTTTTGTTCCCACTTATTCAGTTAACGATGTGAAGATACATATTTTGTTCGTGACTCTCTTATTTGCAATGTAATGGCGGTTTCTTCTTCTTATTCTTATCTAGATACCAAGCGTGGGCTATAGGGGCAGCACCACCGCCGATGTTCGCGTTCTTTCACGTCTTAAGGCATTACTGGATGGATCGTCGGGCAAAAAGTTAGTCCAAAATGGGCGAATCGTGAATTTACAAATCTAGATCATGTCGTACATATTTAGCCTTACAAATCGCTAATTTAATGATAAATTAACCCTTTCAAGCACGGTGGAATTGTGGAATCCCACCTTTTCCATAACCATTTTCCGAGTGGTTGGCGTAGTTTTCATTCGATTTTCAGACTTTGTTTCGTATTTTAGTATCAATTATATATTCAAGAATAAAAAATGATGTGAAATAATTTGCAATAATTAGTGATTTTGTTTAAACAAATGAACGAACGTCGAAAAATAACCCTTTTACTGGTAAAAAATCATTATCTTCGAAAGTTCTTGAAATATCCATGCCCAAGCTAGTACTCACAGGTTTTCGGGGTCGCTGATAACGAATCTGCACTTGAAATTTGAAAATTCAAAATGGCGGATCCAATATGGCGGACCAAAAATGCAAAAAGTCGTTTGACGAAAGTGAAAGTTGGTACTCGGGGGTTTCTGAGGTCGCTGATAACGAATCTGCACTCAACATTTGAGCATTCGAGATGGCGGATCCAATATGGCGAACTAAACATGCAAAAAGTTGTTTGACAAAAGTGAAAGCTGGTAGACGGGTGTTTTCAGGGTTGCTGATGACGAATCTGTACTTAAAATTTGAAAATGCGAAATGGCGGATCCAATATGGTGGACCAAAATACAAAATATGGTCTAATGACCGTGAAAGTTGGTACTCGGGGTCCTCTGGGGTCCCTGATAACGAATCTGTACTCAAAATTTGAAAATTAGAATGGTGGATGGAAAATGCAAAAAGTAGTTCCATATAAGTTGTGACGTGGTAATTTTGCCCACGTCACAAATTGGTTAACAATTGGCACGGCACGAGAAAGGAGCGTTTTTCGTCGCTAACGAATTGCTCTCAAGCTTATCTAGAAAGGTCAAACGCTAGCGTATTTACTGATTATTAAGGGCCCTGTCTACTTTAAGACTTTCAAAAAATTGAATTTTTTTTTGCATTTTTTGAAAGTTTATATATTTAAAAATATTCTCTGAAAATTTCAGAAAAATCAGAGCATTCTAAAGGTATTTTTTCATACGTTGAACGCTACCTGACCGCGCTTGTTCACCTTATAAATTAAAAGTTTAAACGCGTTTTTCTCGAAACAACGTTTTCGAACCGCTTGTTGAAAAAATCTCAGAAACTACTGAACTAATCCTTATGAAATTTTAACCACATATTCTGTACTCTTATCGCTATATCCCGTACCAGAATCATTGCAAAATTTTAATTTTTACAATTTTTTTTTGCAAAAAACATGCAAAAAAACACGTTTTTTAATTTTTTGTCCGCCATTTTGTCCTTTTTGCATATAAATTAATATTAGAGGTAAAGGATATAGCCACTGTCATACTAAACCTAAAACCATTCAATTTTTATGTTTCAGATAGGCCGTTGTTCAGATTTTTTCAACAGCGCACACCTACCTACTTTTTGAGGACTCCTGTTTACCTGGCATTTTCATACTAAAAAAGTGGTTAAAATCAATAAAAAATTTTTTTTTGTAATTTACGAATGTTTTTGTTAAGCCTAACAAGTATTATAACAATAAACATAACGGTATTCTTAAAAAAAAATAACAAAAATAGCGTTTTTTTCATGCATCCAAAGTAGACAGAGCCTTTAAATTCTTTTATTTTATAATTTTTTTTATACGAGCGAACGACGGTCTCATACATCGAAAAACATCGAGAGAGAGATTGATTGATTGATTGATCATTTATTTATTTGCCGAGGACAAGTCCTTAGGGCAATTTTACAATTCTTAGTTATACAAGTGGTATATATAGTAGTACAAATAACTAACATACACTATTTTTACTTATTTTTATTTTATTTTATTTTATTTTTTTTACACATGTTGACAGAAACTGTCAGATAGCGGCATTAAATCGATGTAACTCACTGTAACAGTTATACTATTCGATTCTTGATGATGAATTATTCAATTGTATACTTCCCAAAATCTAACTTACAAATTAATTGAATTTCACAACACGGTAAGCGCAATTTATCAATAGGAAATAACATTATACATATAGCAGGTTGGCGAACACTTAAGCAAGGATACTCTGTTTAATTCAGGCCTCATTTAGATTTAGTACGGTAGGTTTTATTATAAAGTATCTGGATCTTCTCGCTCAAACAGATACGTAAATAACCGGGACTTAAAAAGGGCTAGAGTTGAAGCGGAACGTATATCAGAGGGAAGTTGATGCCAAAAATAAATTGCCGTTAGAACAAACGAATTTTGAAAAGTTGCAGTGCGCAGCTTGGGTATGTGAAATACTTCCGGTGCACGTCGACTGTTTGAGCGGTGAAAATGAGTTGCAGGTTGAAAAAGTTCAACGAGATACAAAGGAGCTTCGTTATTTACAATGCGATAGGTCATAATGCCAATAAAATAGAGTCTCCTAGATTTGACCGTAAGCCATCTCAGTTTCCTTCGGTAAGGAGTGATATGCTCGTCACGCCGAAGGTTGAAAATGTAACGAATTCCACAATTTAACAGTACCTCAAGCTTAGTGTTCAGTGCGCTGGTCAAGTCATTGTAAACCGCACAGCAATAATCAATAATAGGGAAAATAAACGAGATGACTAGGGTTATTTTTACAGGCTGAGTCAGAGTATTACGAGAATATCGCAGTCGGTAAAACACGAGGTTAACTTTGCTAGAAATGCTGTTCACATGTTTGCTCCATGACAGGTTGGAGGTCATTACAACACCTAAATTTTTTACTTCATTGACAAACGGAAGAGTGACGCCGTTGATAGCAATAGATGGCAATAGATCAAAGTTTATTCTGCTAATATATTTGTTGCTGCCTAGTATCACAACTTTGGATTTGCTCAAGTTAAGTTTTAAACCGTTATCCGACGTGTTTTCTCGTAATTTTCCAGTTAATTTATTTTAAAAAAAAGCTGGGAAGAAAAATAATTAAACGATAGAAATTTGGTTGGGAAAAAGCCGTGAGGCATAAAAACCCCAATTTATTTTCAAATCAGAATAGCACACAGGATTATTGTGTTGAATAAATGAGGTGTAAATCGTGTGTGTGATTGTCAGTTTTTTAGTATGTAGATATGAGGAGAAAAGGTTCGACTAAAATGCAAGGATCGTGAATCCGTATGTAGATATGAGGAGAAAAGGCTCGACTCAAATACAAGGATCTTGAATCCGTTGCAATATAACGAGGGTCAGACCTCGGGCATGTGGATCGGTTGGCCAGACCGATCGCTGCCGTGAAATGACGAGAATGTCGGTATGGGATGAGAGGTTTCAACTCGATTAAAATGTTTATTATATCGAGTACCTCGCAATATATATTTACATATTGAATAAATAAAGAACTCGCGATAACTATTTATTACCGCGGTGTTATATTTTTTGTGAAACTTTGAACGCGACTGATTTGCGAGACGTTTCGAGAACTCTCTATTTTTTTTTCTCGTTGCCACACTAAAGCTCTTTTTTATTTAAAACAAAACGATAATGATTTTTTGATGCTCACATGTCTTTCTTTCAATATTTGACAAGAGACTTCTCGTGGGCTGTACATATACACACACATCCACACATATACACATACATACATACACATACATATATTTACTTCCCACGGAACACGACGCGTAATTCGAAATGGCTTAAGGAGTTATATACAGTTGGAAATTTCAGAAAATCGACTTTTTTTTATGGCATTTTCAGAATGTACATACATTTGAGTACATTCTCTGAAAATTTCAAATTAATCCAGCAAGTAATGTCGGAGTTATATGCTATTTTATGATTAATTTCAAATTTCAAAAAATCGATTTTTTTTGTTGCATTTTTGGAGTCTACATATATTCAAATAGATTCTCTGAAATTTTCAAAGCGATACGGCAAATATTCGTAGAGATACATGCGTACTTGAAAGAACGCTTGGAGCATTATAAAGTAAGCGCGCTCCGAACGGCCCGAGCGGCAGCGGTTGTTGTGGCCCGCGTGCCTGAGGTGACCCTTTTCATTGTTTTTGCATACATGGTATATGCGAGAGCTAAGCGTGGTCAATTCTTATACCGAAGAAAGGAATTTTGTCAGTCGAACCAGCTCTGCCACAGTGTAAAGTCGCGCGTTCAAATTTTACTCCGTTTTCGTAGTTTTGCGAATAAAAATGCCTTACAAGTGTACCAGACAACGGTGACTATCCGACAAGACGCAAATTTCAAGAGGGAAAAAGCGAAAACAATCGTACAATCCAAAAACAGTCGAGGCCGATGAAAGTAGCTTCAGTACATCCGCGAAAAAATTGAAAAATCAGAAGGAGATCTTGGTTCCTCGTGATTCCTCCAATGAATATCGCATTTTCAATTTTATAACGGTCTTCGCAGCGATAAGTGAATACGTCCAGTGTAAAACTTGCAAAGGAAAAGTGCAATTTCAAACGGCTGCACAACGAGGACTCGGTTTTAAGATCGTCATTCTGTGTGATAAGTGCGATCCTCGAGCCATAAACTCTTGTCCTTTCATCAAACATTCTTACACGATAAACAGACGATTTTTATTTGTGATGAGAACTCTCGGAATAGGATTGAAAGGTGCAGCGAAATTTTGTGGATTAATGGACATGCCACCTTTTGTGATGCAAGCTACGTACGATTTGATCGTCAAAAATATTCATTCATGCACGCAAATGGCCACCGAAAAACTTTTCGAAAAAGCTTGTGCTGAAGAAAAAGAAGCGTCTGCTCAAAATCGAGGCGATGGAAACTGTGAAGAATTGACAATATCTGGCGATGGAACCTGGAAAAAACGAGGGTTTACTTCTTTATACGGAGTAACATCACTGATCGGTTATTATACGGGGAAAATTATCGATATCGTCGTGAAAAGTTCGTACTGCAAACAATGCGAGGTTTGGAAAAAAAAATCGACACTGAAGAGTACAACGAATGGTATGACGATCACAAAGATGTTCGTGCTGCGAATCATAACGGTTCTTCAGGAAAAATGGAAGTTGATGCGGTTGTAGAAATGTTCAAGCGTTCAATGGAAAAATTTAACGTCCAATACAAAAATTACATCGGCGACGGTGACTCGAAAACCTACTCGGGGATTTTGAAAGCTGTGCCTTACGGAAACAACGAAGTGGTAAAAAAAGAATGTATTGGACACGTTCAAAAAAGAATGGGTTCACGACTCCGAGACTGTGTCAAAAAAAATACCGAGATGACTGTAAATAAAAGTGGGAAAAAAATGCAAAAAAAAGTACTTGGTGGAAAAGGAAAGCTCACAGCCAAACTGATCGATAAATTGACTGTTTATTATGGCTTGGCGATCAGGAGGCACTGTGATTCCGTTGACAATATGTATAATGCAATATGGGCAACATATTACCATTATTGTTCAACAGATGAAAATCCTCAACACGAAAGATGCCCGGTCGGAACTGAGTCATGGTGTTGTTGGCAGCGAGCGCGAGCTTCGAATAAATTATCGGATTATAAACACGATTATTCTCCATTTCCACAAGATGTTGATGATGCTCTGTTTCCGATCTACACGGATCTGAGCAATGAAAAGTTGCTTGAAAGATGTGTTGGTGGTTTCACACAAAATAACAACGAAAGCTATAATCAGTTGATTTGGAAAATCACACCGAAAATAATTCCTAGTGGTTCAAAAATAGTGGAAATAGCAGCTCACATGGCAGCCGGCACCTTTAATGAAGGTACGGTATCACTATTATATTATATGAGTGCACTGGGTCTATCGATTGGGCCCAATGCCCATGCCTATGCCGAAAAACAGGATGCAGAGCGCGTCGCGATCTCTATTTTAAGAGCGCATGAGCGCACGCGCGAAGGAAGAATGGTTCGCCGACGACTGCAATTCGACAATTTGGAAGCTGCTGATGATGCAGAGGGAACTTCTTATGGCCCTGGAATAGATGACTCCTTGTAAGTTGTAAAAAAAAATTTTTATCCATGTGTTCACCACTTATGAAACTTTGAACGCGTTTATCTCGAAACGATGTTTTCAAAGTCGGTGAGCACGATTTCTCAAAGATGGCTCAACCGATCGGTCTGCAATTTTAACACAGCTTTCTCAGATATATTCTACTGGGATTGGACGAAGGAGTAAGATTTCCGAAAATTATTTCTATTTTTTTTGAACCATTGAACGACCAAAATTCGGTTAAAAATTGAAATTTCGTCTTTGAGGAGCCGTCATTTCATCAAAATTGGAAATTCCAACTATTCCTTCGTCCAATCCCAGCATTTATCTGTCCACTAAACAAATCTCTTTGGTTTTTTAATTTTAGCTGATCCAAACGGGAGATTTCATGCTCACCGCAAGACGCCTTTTTTTAGAGGACCTACAGGAGATCAATCACAGGAGCTATCTGAAGCAATATTTTGTTAAATAAAAAATTGCGATAAAGAGTTAAAAGATGACACTCCATTTACTTCCTTATGCTTTTCCTCGTCAAATAAAATCCCTATCCGGAAAAAATTCGTAAAAAAACGAGTTTTTTTGGCCTTCCAACTGTATATAACCCCTTAAACGTCTAAAGAAATTAGGTTAAGCTCAGCTTCAATTTCTGAAGGCGCGCAACTGCGATAAATTTGCGTGTCGTCAGCAAAAATCAGATAATCGCTATAAGATAGTACGTTTCCGATGTCATTGATAAACAAAGAGAAAAGTAAGGGGCCAAGTACGGAGCCTTGCGGTACTTCGCACGACGTAGCCGCCCATTTTGAGCGATTTCCAGCGTTATCAATACAAGCTTGAGTTCTACCTGTAAGATAGGAGTAAATGAATATTAGAGCGTTATCAGGGAATCCAAAGTTGCGGAGTTTGGTAAGCAATTTCAGGTGAGGCACTGTATCAAACGCCTTACTAAAATCAAATAAAATTAGTATCGTCACTCTTCTGTCGTCTACGGCTTGCCTGATATCATGATTTAAGCGTAAAAGTGCTGTTTGCGTGCTGAAGTTTCTACGGTATCCAGATTGTCTCGGATCCAATAAATCATTTGTGCTAACGAAGGAGTATATTTGATCGAACAGAGCTCTTTCAAATAATTTGGATTCTTCGCAGAGATTAGCTATTGGTCTAGTATCAGAGGGCGAAGTCGGTGGATTTGATTTTATGAGCGGTTTAATGTAAGCCTGTTTCCATGCCAAGGGAAAGTGAGAGAGCAAGAGGCAGCTATTGAAAACTTCCACAAGTACCGGCAAGATCGCAGATGAACACTTATGTAATACAAATGGTGAAATGTCATCAGGACCAGTGGTGAGTGAGGTTGAAGATTTGGACGTTAATAACTTCGATAGACTCTCAATTGTAATTTCAGAAAATTGAAATACTGGATGACTTTCATTTAAAGGATCTAGGGTGCTTAGAAATGTGTTAAAAGCATACGGTTGGGGAGAATTAGAGACTTGAACATAGTAATCATTGAGTTCATCTGGTGTGAAAAACATGAATGGTGATAAGTGTTTCGCTCTGACAAGTCCTAAGTTAGAGAGTTCTCGCCATAGATTTGAAGGATCTGAAGTAGCAGATATCCTTCTAATGTAAAAATCATTTTTCACTTGTTTTATGAGAGAAGAAAGTTCATTTCTGTATTATTTATAGATAGCCATAGCTAATACGCTTCCAGATCGTTTCGCATCTTTATACAGAGTGTTTTTTATTTTAATGCGAGATTTGAGCTCATTTGTAAGCGAGGGAGCCAATGGTTTATTTATATTGAATGTATAAAGTGGCGCATGAATGTTTAAACATGTTAATAATTGATCGCGTAAAGTCTGTATACATAAGTCTAATTCATGTATTGACGAACACGTAGTAGGCGGAAGTAAGTTGTTTAGTACGAGCAAGGATCTTACAGTTTCCAAATATTGTGCATCATCGAAGTTTTTTAGTGAACGCCTGGTTATAGTACGCTGAATAGCAACTCTTTCAGGAAATCTGTATGTTAACTTAATAAGGTTATGACCGGCTATGAAAGGAGCATCAGATTGCGTGTATGAGACTACTTTGTTTTCTTTATCAATAATAAATACATCAAGCCACGATTCTGAATTATCCGTATGGTGAGTTGCTCCTGACTCGATTATGTGCAAAGCATGACCATAAACAAGATCCCTTAAATAGTTGCCCTCAAAGTTTGTACACAGCAGGTTACAGTTGAGATCACCACATATTATTATATTTTCGTAAAATAAGGAAAAACGCAAGAAATCATTTAAAAAGGCATGAAAAAGGAGACCCTTCGGTCTCCTGTACATTGAGACGAATAGAAGTGAAACAGTATGAGTAGGTCGTATTTCTAAAATTAAATATTCTGGTGCATTTGAAAATTGTGATGGTGAACATGCTAGAATTTTTACTTTTAACGATTGATGGATATAACATGCCACCCCTCCTCCTTGTTTGCCTTCTCTATCTTTCTGAATAAGAGCATAATTCCTCAAACTAACCATATTATCAGTTACGTGCGAGTGGAGCCACGTCTCCGAAACTGAGATATTATGGGAAAATTCAGAAGAAAAATGTGCTCTGATGAGATCAATATGTCCTAGCAATGAATTATAATATAAATAGTTGGGAAATTTGCAGTGTGTTGATATCAAAATCAGACTTAGTAAATGGAGACGATGAGTTTCGTATTAGCAATCGTGAATCTGACTCAGTTGTAGAAAATAGTCAGATTATTTTATCGAAGTCGGATTCAGAGTTGATGGAGAGAATTTCAGACCCATCAGTTTTTCGCACAAATATTCCATGAGAAGTTCCCCAGGAATATTTCCAACCTCTCTCTTTGGTAATTTGTCTCGTTTGAATTATTAGTTTATTAATATGCGGAGGTAGAAATTCTTTAATAATGATGTTCCTGTTGGTACTGATTGAAAAGATTTCACGAATTGAAAGAATTTTTTTTGCACGTTTTTTGGCCGTCACGTGATCGCATACAGCTGGTGATTTGAAGCAGACTAACAGAGATGACAGTCGAACTTGAGTTTGGGTACTTTGTTGCTCGCCGATGGTACTTTGTGATTTTTTCATAAGGCTTCGAATGTCAAGAATGTCAGATGACAATTCAGGAATACCCAATGCGCTAAGAACCTTTTCAACCATTTGTCTTGGTGTATCTTTCAGAGTTATTGGCAGATTGCGAATAATTACGCCCGGTTCATGAATTTGCGAACTTAGACTCGTAACCGCTGATTTGACGTCGTCGATCTTGAATCTCAATGCTGTATTATCATTTTTTATACCTCTTGATTCATTGTCTAAAGCAGCAAGATCCGTTTGTAAGGAGGTAATTTGTTGAACAATAACTTCTTGACAGGCAGCTAAATTTGAAACATCTGAGCGAAGGTCAGATATATTGCGAACCACTCCTTTTAGAGTATCAGAAAGAGATACAAGTTGATCAGACACAGTATTTTGAAAAGATGTTAAGTTGCCGTTGAGCTTCGTAGTCATTTCGGTTCGGAATGCTCCAAGATTTGCATTGACAGTTTCAGAATTAGTTTGAAGTTGCTTCATAATCTCGTCTAAGGTTGTTGACGTTGGCGAGTTATTCTGAGGCGAGTTATTCTGAGAGAGAGAGAGAGAGAGAGAGAGAGAGAGAGAGAGAGAGAGAGAGAGAGAGAGAGAGAGAGAGAGAGAGAGAGAGAGAGAGAGAGAGAACATCGGAATTATCATCGTTGTCAGAATTGTCGTATCGTTGAGAGGAAAGGCTTGAGAAGTTTCGGTCGTCAAGGTCATCGAGGGAGCGCGAAAAATCATATCGAGCGAGGGTCGCTAGCTCGAAGCCCTCACCCGGAGCTGTCGAACTCGACGATGCGTCAATCAGCATCGGGGATCTTCGGTAAACCTCGGACGTATCGAAAGTCATCGTTGATCAGCGTCGCGCCCGGTTCGAATTCAAACTCAAAATTCGAATATAGTTGGCGAATAATAAAAGGAGAGGGCGAAGGTTCGAGAAAATTCTAGATTTCCGTGAGTAGGCGAAGGGTGCGGGGCTAGAACCCTAATCCGCGAAATCGCGCTTCGGGAAAATTATCGGGGACTCGAGTTTTGGGCAGCAGCGACGGAGGACGTCTTTTCTCAAGCCGTAGCCGTCTTCGATCAAGAACCCAACGCCATCGGAATTATCGAGTGGAAGCATCCGTGGTCCTTTTTTCGTATTTCCAATCTCTGAAACTGTAGTGGTGAGCCGTCGTTTCGCTCTCACTTTGTTTTGTTGGGATTTCGTATCGTCTTGTACTCGCGAGTATATTTTGTAAATTTTGAAATTTAAAAGAGCGATATTGTTTCGGGGTTCGTACGCGTTTGGAAAATTCTAGTAACGTCTTATCCCGCGATTTAAAACGTTCGCGAATTGTCGTTGTTAAAGTTTTATTTTGAATTGCCGAGAGGAATTCTAGTATTTGATTTAACCCAATCTTGAGATTCATAGTTGTAATTTAACTTGTTATAATATCGAGCCGAAAGGCAAATTTTGTTGTTAACAAATTATTTTCGAACACTTAAAAATTATAAATTCCTTTAATTATTTATCGAATGTCAAACAAATATTGAGAACTATTGTAAACTGTTGATATAATATTTTTCCGAAAATCTTATTTTATTCAAAATTTTAATGTCATTTAATAATAAAAGCTATTGTAATTCCGGGGTTCGATTGTTGGTATGAATATTTATTTTGTATAATTGACCCAGCCCCTCTACCACCATTGGTTTAAAATACAGCTACGACCGGGAAACCTTATTATTTTGTCCTCGATAATTTCAAATAAAATTGGTTAAGAATTATCTTAAACTGGCGTCCAGAAAGTATCGAAAGCAAAAATAATTTGAAGCGCTTGGCGGGAAAAGTGTTACAAAGTAAAAGTTAGTACTCAGAGGTTGTTATAGTCCCTGATTACGAATTCACGGTCAGATTTCGGGAAGGCGAGATTGTGGATCTGAGATGGCGACCTGCATGCGAAAAACACTGCTAGTCTAGCGTAAGATCGGTGCATAGATATTTCTGGAGTAATTGATTGTAAATTGCATGTGACATGACGGATGCATTCCTGAGAAGTCGTCCATTCAAGGCAAGTTTTTCATACTAGAATTTTTACTACTACTCGATATACAAATGTACTGCATATACGACTTAGGAAATGAAAACCTCAATTGTCTCCAAAAAGTACCGCTCTCAGTCAAATCCAGAGACACGAACGAGGACGTGGCGGTTGTTGTCTCCGTTTTTAATTGTTTTTTTTTTTATTTTTTTCGTTATTTTGTAATTTTTTTGTTTTTTTTCTTCGTTTTAAAGGTTTTTAATATCTTTTAATTATCCAAACATTTCCTTTTTGTGTGATTCCACGACTTTGCCCTCGTTACATATGTTTTACTGTCATCCCTTATCTTTTCGTGAGTTCTAAGTTTGGTATGACGAAAAACAATTCCTGCTTGGTAACAAACACAACGGCACATCGCAAATGTTACAGATCCAAGAAGTTCGCCTCTCATTGGATTTTGTGCTGCAAAGGGCACATCGTCTTTGTTTGTCGATATGCACTGGTAGATGAGCCGACTGGGAGCGTCTGTTCTTGACAGCTACATGAGGTTTGTACGGCCCAACAATCGTGGACTTACGTTGCCTCCCTTTCGGGGTCGGAATTTTATGTCCAACCAATCCTTCTACCAAAGATAAACGGAACTTCTTTGTGGTCAAAGGTTTCTGATTGTGTTTCTTATCATATATTATGAATGAATTGACTACCAGCCGGACAAGTATTCTGTGCGGATCCGCTCTACGTACGATAGTAAACTTTTATCAATTTGTTACCAATAAAACTATACTACAAATACTACAAATGAGAGTATGGCAGCGTTCAAGCTCACTCAGGCTAATGCAATTCTGTATTTTTTTTTTAAAGCCCTTGTAGTTCCAAGTCATAGGATAATAATTCGTTATAATAAAGCATTAATAAGAGAAATGGCATATGATTATAATTGGAGATTTTATAAACATAATAAAATCCCACGTACTTGGCCACATATACTTTAGTAGATCTTTATTTATTTATCAACTTTTTGTGAACTAACAACATTTACGAGAATGAAATTATCACGTCTGTACAATTTGACTTAATTTGATAAGATAATGAGAGCGGTTACCCATAAAACTTTTTATGATGAGTTGTTTTTTAGAAAGGATTTTTGTGCGGAGAGATCTTTGCATGAACGACTTTAGACGGATTTTTGTAAATTTTTGTGGGAATTGGTATTTTGGCGCTAGGTGGGGGGGGGGGGGGGAGGATTAATTGGAACGACTATTTGGGGAACGTAAATGTACTTGTCTCAGCTTTTTTCACAGTATTTATGCTGTTTTTGGCTAGGATTTGTCGCCTTTTTGTATAGAATTCATAGCTTGTTAAATATATCAATATTGTGTACGTACTCGGGTATGAAATTCACAGCTTGTCAATTAAATATGTCTATATTATGTATGCTATATAGTGGTGCAAAAGAATTGACATTTTTTCGGCATTGCAGCAAAATATGGTAACATTTTATCAAAAAGTGATTCTCTCAAGTATTGAATCCTAAACAAAAATTTTAGAGGTAGCTCAAGCGATTTTTTAATGATTTCGGCTAAAAATGGATACATAATCGAATTTCGAGCTGGAGTATCGCGACTATATTCAGACTAAAAATGCAATGTGAAACATTGATCTAATAAGTGTTCAAATTAATTTCATCTTCGTAATTAAGCGTCAATACTTATAAAATTATTAGATTACTTAAAATGTACAATAGTTCTGAGAAGATACGACGCATAAAAGAATAACGAACAAGTAAAAACTTGAAATTTTTTAATTTTGTAAAAAATAATTTCAAAAAACACCGAAACATCCATGCCAACCGATCAACGGATCGGAAAATATTCCATAAAAAATGATGCCGAAGAAATACTCCAATAACATCAGAATGCACCGAAAGTTTTTGAATATAAGTAATCATAACGAAACGAGATTTCGAAACAAAAAAGTATACGCACAAAATTTCGTGAACAAAAGTTTAATTGAAAAAAATCATTTTGGCCGAAGTACTACGCGAGTTTTTCTTTTATAATGTTTATGGATTACGAATTATATCTCATGAGCAATAGATAAATAAAAATTGATGAAGTACTTATAACATTTTTTTTTCTCAAATCAAATATCTTTTCGCTCAAAATTATTTCGCATCACTTGATCCCGATTTGGGTTGCAAGTGTAAATAGTATTTCCATGTTTTTAAGGTCCCTACCACTCTAGGGTGGTTTAAAACCATATATAATTCAAACCTAGGGTGATTCAAATGTAGACTGGTATCATGTACCATTTTCTCAATTATATAAAAAATGAAGAGAATGGTTTCCAAATAAACTTCATTATTGAATGCAAGGGACATTTTATGGTAAAAGAGAAGAGGCACTGTTTGCAGTAGTATAGCTATGCCGGTTCCCACATGTAGGCATCTGCCTTACCGACGGTCGGTAATGCAGATTTCTACCGCGCCAACCCGCGCCTGAAACAGCATGCCCATCTACCTTACCAACGGTCGGTAGTGCAGATTTCTGCCGAACGCACTTCCATCCCAACCTGTCAAACCTACCGACGGTCGGTAATGCAGATTTCCACCGAACGCACTCAGACATGCAAATTGGCCCAAACGCCATTGTCGGGAAATTTGAAAGCAGCGTCACGAACCACTGGCGGGAAATTCAACCATGGTGACACGAATCTTTAGCGGAGACACGAACCTTTAGCGGAGATACGAACCTTTTAGCAGAGAGACGAACCTTTTAGCAGAGACACGAACCTTTTGGCGCGCTGGAAATTCAAACGAGTGGTCCGCGATAGTCGGCGATCATGATAGCCTATCCGGAGACGCGAATGGCGGGAAATCGTTGGTAATGCAGATTCCAAACTTTTGGTGGTGGTGGTGGGAAATTCAAAGGCCAAACGCCAACCTATCACTACCAATCATTACCAAACCCAAATAAATCTGAGCAAACTTTCAAAAGTGGAGACACGGGTCTCTCTGGTGGCGGTAAAAGCGGAGCCACAGCCCCACCGGCGGGAAATTCAAATACCGAGAAGCAAACTTTTGGCGGGAAATTCAAATACCGAGTAACAAACTTTTGGCGGAAAATTCAAATACCGAGAAGCAAACTTTGGCGAGAAATTCAAACACCAATCGCTACCAAACGAATCCATGCAAACTTTTGGCGGGAAAATGGAGACACGAACGCCTCTGGTGATGAAATTCAAACGCTGTCAGCGATCGGGATACTTACAGTTAACTATCAGGATAGTTGGAGTTAACCATCGGGATAGTTAATGTTAATTATCGCGATAATCGAAGTTATCGATTAGGATTGTTTGAGGTTAGGATACTCAGTGACACACACATACGGTTGACTAAAACTTGTCTTTATTGCGAATTCAAGATACATTGTTTACATTCTCTTCTGAGTGGTGCAAGCAAACTCTTCCCATATGCATCGTGTTCTCGGCATCGTCGACACTCGGCAACTTCAAGATCATTTCTCAGGGACTCGGGTAATTTATCCCAGGCGGCGTCTACGCTGTACGCAGCGAAGGTCACGACGAATTCCTTCAGCAGCTTCAACGACCTTCCCACAGACGGGAAGGTCTTACGAAGAAAGTTCCGCAACAGCAGGACGTTTCGAAGCGCGCAATAGGGCGAATCGTGGTGCGGGCAGGATGTCGTCTGCTTGTTCGGTGTCTTGAGCGACGGGCATGCCACCACGTTACACACATCGAAACCGAATCCTTTCAGCCACTGCTGCTTCTGTTCACGTAGATAACGCTCGCGTCGTGTAGAACCGATCGAAGCACGTCCCCCACCTCGTTGTTGGGTATGTCGCCCGTGCTCCAGCACTGACGATGATAGTCGCGTTCGAGCCAGAGATTCACGCTCTTGTACCTGGCTGACAGGTCGTTCCACGGGATCGGCGGTTTGAACAGGAATACCAGCGGCTGATCGTCCGAATTCAGCGGAGTTGTGGCCAATTCTTTGACTACAAACTCGTTGTCGCGCTGGAAGCCTTGTGTGTCCGCCACGTACTCCATCGCGATTGACGAACGCGCCACTCGAGGACTTTATAGGCGGATTTTGCATCCCCTCCCTCGCTCAATCCCCCCCCTCCCCCCTCACTCTTCAGGCATTCCCACTCTACAGGCGTTTCTTCACTTCTCAAATTATGGGATTGCAGTCGACAAGTCGATCATGCAAGATCAGACCCGTAATTCCTGCGGGGAAATTTGATTCGGCCTCGAGTTCGATACGAACGTCGACCGGTGCCTGCTTGAGCGCATCGTTCTGTCTCGAGCAGAAAGCAATGTCACGAAACCCATTGGCGGAAAATGCGGTGACAAACCCAACGGCGGGAAATTCAAATGCCGTGGCATAAACCCTAGGGCGGGAAATTCAAATGTGTTGACACAAACCCAACGGCGGGAAATCCAAATGCGGTGACACAACCCCAATGGCGGGAAATTCAAATGTGGTGGCATAAACCTAATGGCTGAAAATTCAAACCCAAACGTACCCAACGGCGGGAAATTCAAATGCCGTGGCATAAACCCAATGGCGGGAAATGCGGTGACACAAACCCAATGGCGGGAAATTCAAATGCGGTAACATAAACCCAATGGCTGAAAATTCAATCCCAAACGTACCCAACGGCGGGAAATTCAAAAGCATTGGTACAAACCCATTCGCGAGAAATTAAAAAGCAGTGGCGCAAACCCATCGGCCAGAAATTCAAACCCTCCGGCGGGAAATGCGGTGACACGAATCCACCGATGGGAAAAGCAAACACATATCGTGAGGAAAAGCGGAGACACGAACCCACCGACGGGAAATTTGAAAGCGAACCCACCGGCAGGAAATTTGGAGCCACCGGTGAGAAAAGCGGAGACACGAATCCATCGGCGGGAAATTCAAACGCAGATATACGAAGTCCGCGATACCCGCAGTCAGCGATCATGAAGACAGCGATCAGGATAGTTGGGAAATCCGAAGCGGGGACACGAACCCATCGGCAGGAATTTGAGACGCGATCCCACTGGCGGGGAAAATCGAAGTGTGCGATACTCGCAGTTAATTATCGGGATGGTTGAAATTAACTATCTCGGGATAGTCAAAGTTAACTATCGGCATAGTTGAAGTTAACTACCCGGATAGACAAAGGGTACGTTCGACTTGCACGCTCAAAGCGTTGAAAGCGTTGAAAGCGGCTGTTAAGATTAAACGCGTTCGACTTGAGTTGGACGTTGGACGTGCCGACGGCGCTCGCGTCTTGTAGTGTCAGCTTAACGATGGCGGAAGCAACGAATAACCTCATTCTTTTCGAATTAATCGACGAAATATTTGATATAATTAATAATGATTTATCGGAAAGTGAAGACAGTGAGACGAGCAGTGATGACGCCGCTGAATGGGAAAATGGTTGCATTGCGTCGATGCATCTTTTAACCCAAAAAAATCGTGTGCATAGAATTAAAAATTACGTTGAAGAGGTTATACCATTGTATACAGACAAAATGTTTCAATCTCATTTTAGGTATACGGATTGCTCATGTGGATTTTAGGACTACTCATAACTTTAATATTGAAATACTTTTCAAAAGAGTGTTACCGAAATAATTGTTTTATATTTTAATTGTTTATTTTTCTCGAAATTAAATGTTTCTTACAGAATGCTACCATCAACCTTCAATTATATACTTGTGAAGATCAAACCATTTTTCGAACGGAAAAAATCAGGATCTCGAATGATTGCTCCGAATAAGCAATTGTTCATCGCCATATGGAAAATAGCAACGCAAGATTCTTATCGGTATGTACTTAAAATAGTGATTTCTGTCCAAAATTACTTCTGGGCTTATTATTGGAAAGTTCATGATCAGGCAGAAATGTAGATAAGAAAAAAAGTTTTTCTTCGTTAATACTTTTACAGATCTATTTGTGAAAGATTCAATGTAAGCCATGCAACAGCCTTATCATCTATGCGGAGAGTAATTAATGCACTAGTCAAATTGGCAGCAACATTCATCGTATGGCCCAAAGGTGAGGAAGCAACTAAAGTGTTTCAAGGATTTGTTGCTACAAGTGCATTTCCAAAAGTGATCGGTGCTATTGATGGTACCCACATAAATATTCGTGCACCAGCTCTACATCCAGAAGCATACATTAACAGAAAAGGACATCACTCCATAATCTTACAGGTAAATATATATTTTAATGTAAAATTTAAGCATTCATATAATCAAAGTTTTGTTGATATTATTTAATTTGTTCAATTTATAGGCTGTATGTGACCATCGATCCAGATTCACCCATTGTTATGCTGGACATGTGGGATCTGTCCACGATCAGAGGGTGTTTCGGCTTTCAAACGTCAGTCACTATATGAACGATCCTGAGAAATTTCCTCACGATTGTCATTTAGTGGGTGATGCAGCTTATGCACTCCACCAACACTTAATGACCCCTTATCGTGATAACGGGCATTTATCTGAAAGGCAAAAAAATTATAATTTTTGTCACGCATCGGCACGTATTGTAATCGAACGTGATTTTGGCTTGCTAAAAGGCCGATTTCGTAGTTTACGTACAGTACTAGATGTACAGCGAACTGATTTAATACCAAAATATATTATGGCTTGTTGCGTTTTACATAATATATGTATATTGAAAGATGACGAATTTCCTATTAATCTTGATCTTGAACAAGAAAACATAAATTACGGTCAAAATAACTATTATCCACGTATTTCTGGTGGTGAGAAGCGAGATAATATATGCACCGAGCTAATTATGAGGAATGTTTGAATTGAATTTTTTGCAATTATAAACATATTAAAATTACTAATACACATCGACACGAATGTGTCTCTAGATTTTGTAAAAAAAATTGAAAGTATTCCCCTATATATACATACTAAAATATAAATTAAAAAAAAAAAAAAAAAAACAATCATGTATTCCGAAGATATCTGCGAAAAAGTCACTTCCAGACATACGAATAAACGATATTTATTCAGGAACATTATAAAGATTGTATGATAACAAATTTTATGTTTAGGAAATTTTACATGCTAACAACGCAATTCATGGCTTCTTCAATAAACGCTCTAATATATCTAATGCCCTGTCCTTTCGTTGCATATTTTCTTCGTGCCTTATTCTTCTGTTCTCTTCATTTTCCCGATGTCTCATTTCTTTCTGTTCATTTGCTTGTTTTCTGCGCTCGTCCATTGCCCGAATAAGCTTGTCGACTGCAGAATTTCGCCTCCGTTTTTCTGAAAAAAAGAAAAAATAGTAATACAACACAGTGTCGAAAAAAAGGTATTCACGTAAAAATGGAAGATTATTACTTACTCAATGTCTGGCTACATGAGCGATCAGTACTCTCTGCGGTAG
This sequence comes from Rhimphoctona megacephalus, assembly GCA_963989365.1. Lineage (NCBI taxonomy): Eukaryota > Metazoa > Arthropoda > Insecta > Hymenoptera > Ichneumonidae > Rhimphoctona > Rhimphoctona megacephalus. Next base: position 48,738,262 of record OZ022415.1, on the reverse strand, counting down.
ATTCCGTTTCTGACTCAGATTCCGTACGTTCACAATTATATACGGTATCGCTGGAACAAGTGGCAACCGGTGACATAAATGGTTTGTCCCCCATTAGATCATCCATCAGCTGAAAAAAAAAAAACATTGTAATATTTACGAAAAATGTAGATTCATTATAAACAATACATTGGCAAAAGAAACGTACTTTAAAGTATGGCCACGTTTTAGCCCAATTTCCGCTTCTGCTGTTGTGGTCTTTAATGTTTTTATAAGTTTTTTTCATGCTCGTAAATTTTGATTGGCATTGCGGTCCGGTCACCTGATGGCAATACTCTCCCATAATGCGGCTTATTTCAGCCCAGAATCTTTTATAGGAAGTTTCACCTCTTTTTAAAACATATTCATGTTTTTGGTATTCGTCCAGTAGAAGCAAAATAGCTTCATGTGGCCATCTAAAACCTACAATATTCATGTATGTTGAAAATCGCAAAAAACTTAAAAAAAGTAAAAAAAGAACGCCAAGTATTAAAAGACGCGACCTTAGTTATAAAATAACCATTCAATATTTTTTCTGTTATTATATTACAATTTTTACACCTCGAAAAAATCAAACAAAAAATGTTTATACTTAATTTCCAAAAAAATAAGTAAATATCAACATCCATTTCTCTTCCGTAATACTGAAAAGGGTACTTCACCCCAAAAACAATGAACAAACATACTAGAAAAATTTTGGCATTCATTATCGAATAAAAACCTATTTACATGTTTTATTTTGTTTTTGTCTTGATATGTGATGAGTACATAGAAAAAAGATCTAGTTGTAAATTGTTACCGATGATTGAAAAAAAAAAATGAAATCATTTCAACGTAGCCAAGAATGGTGAATGAATTACGAGTTTCGGAATGGAATCATGTACATCTTGAAGATTGACCTGCTAGAGGTTTTTGTCACCTCAAGGGCTTCAAAAAAAAATTCTGCGGATATAAAGAAAATGTTATTCTGCTTTTATGCTCGCTAAGCACTAAAAATGTACAACACAATTCCACAGAGAATAATACAAAAAACAATTACATATAAATGCGCAAATACGTGTACAAATGCACGCGTTGTATTTACACGTATGTACCGCACTAATTCACTGCAAATACTACACACAAACTTGGCGTGCATGGTTTTCAAATTACAGCTCAGTGAAGGAACGCTCCATCCATCTGTATATTGAGCGAATTCAAATCACTGTAAAAACCAAGTGTGTTATTCAAACACACATTGAGTGTCTTCTGTGCTTAACGCCATAAGCAAACTATAGATGCGTTGTAGCCGATTTCTACATGTTTTAAAGTGTGTTGAAAATTCTACAGTTTGCTTATGGCATAAAGTCCACCCATGAATTCATTTACTCGCCTATTTATTTCTTCGTTCATCCTAACCATCTATTCATGTAGCCTATCTAATCGTCTGTCCGTACGTTCAAAAAATGAGTGTACGGTAGAACGGATAGATGGGTTCAGAATTAAGACGTATAAGCGGTTCAAGTTCCGTGCGTACATCTTATTCCGTCATCCCATCCATTCATTTTTTTCTATCCGTCTGACGATTCGATCCATTATTTTATTCACTGAACTCAATCAATCATCAATCAATGAATCAATTCTATTTAGCCGGTGGGCCAGTCCATTCATAAATGCATCCCGTTCATCGATCCATTTATATTATTTTGCCATTTCTTTTATTTGTACAATCCAACTCTCCATTCATCACATCCATTCATCATTTCATCGATTCAATTATTCGATTCGTTCATCGATATATACTGTTCAACTATCTACTGTTCACCCATTTCATTCATCCATCTTTACAGTTCATCTCATTTTATTATCCATTCGTCCTTTTCATCCATTTTCATTCCTAATCTGTACAACCTAGTCATGTATTTCGTTGATCAAATCATTAATCGGTACTCTCTCGTTCTATCCACGGATCGGACTTCTTTCACTATTGATAGAAGAACTGGTTGAATATTGATTTGGATAGCATATTTAATCAACTGTCTCTTCTCGAGCTGTAATTTGAAAACCATGCACGCCAAGTTTGTGTGTAGTATTTGCAGTGAATTAGTGCGGTACATACGTGTAAATACAACGCGTGCATTTGTACACGTATTTGCGCATTTATATGTAATTGTTTTTTGTATTATTCTCTGTGGAATTGTGTTGTACATTTTTAGTGCTTAGCGAGCATAAAAGCAGAATAACATTTTCTTTATATCCGCAGAATTTTTTTTTGAAGCCCTTGAGGTGACAAAAACCTCTAGCAGGTCAATCTTCAAGATGTACATGATTCCATTCCGAAACTCGTAATTCATTCACCATTCTTGGCTACGTTGAAATGATTTCATTTTTTTTTTTCAATCATCGGTAACAATTTACAACTAGATCTTTTTTCTATGTACTCATCACATATCAAGACAAAAACAAAATAAAACATGTAAATAGGTTTTTATTCGATAATGAATGCCAAAATTTTTCTAGTATGTTTGTTCATTGTTTTTGGGGTGAAGTACCCTTTTCAGTATTACGGAAGAGAAATGGATGTTGATATTTACTTATTTTTTTGGAAATTAAGTATAAACATTTTTTGTTTGGTTTTTTCGAGGTGTAAAAATTGTAATATAATAACAGAAAAAATATTGAATGGTTATTTTATAACTAAGGTCGCGTCTTTTAATACTTGGCGTTCTTTTTTTACTTTTTTTAAGTTTTTTGCGATTGATTTCACTTCTTTTTGAAAAACGGCCATACTCACCAACTGTTCTATAGAGGTAAAAAAAATTCTCATTCGGGAACAATGATTAATCAGATTTTTTTTGACATAAGTTGAGTAACTTCCTTCATATGACAAAAACCAATCGCAGAGCTAAACAGTAATTTCTTCCATCACTGACGCACAAACACTGCTAAATGAGTATTATACGAGGAAAACAAGTTTTAACAATGAAATGGAAAGAAAATGATAGTTATAAAGAAAATCAATTTTTTTGCAAAGTAATATCCGGATGTAAGGTGGTCATTTGACAACTAAGGTTACAATTTTTTAATATTTGGCGTACATTTTTAATACCTTTCCAAAGTATTACATACAACAATTTTTCAAATTCTAAGCGTAAAATGTTTTTCTCCACAGTGTCAACCCCCTTCGATATTACTCTTGAATTTTTATCAAAAACTACTTCCATTTTCATCAAAAACTTTGATGATGGGGAAATCGTTCGTTGTATTTTTTATAATTGAACTGTGGATTTTTTTTACTATTAATCATGCACTAATCTCTGAAAAATCATACAAACCAAATGGATAAGTGGGTCAAATTTTTCGTTTTGACAGATGCTTTCATTGAAAAATATGTCAACAATTGTTTAAAGATTACGTAAATTAATTTTTAAATTATAAGCAAAAAATGTTTTTTCCCGCAGCGATAGTCCCTTTTAATTTTGCTATTAAATTTTCATAGGAAACTATTATTCATTCAATGCATTTCAAGAATAGTATAATCGTGGGGAAATATTAGTCTAATCAACAACAAAAATGTTTATTAAAATTAACAATTCGAAAAATAGAACGAGCTATTTTCTCATGTTTGTACTTCGCTTAAAATTTATTAATTCAATTATGCTTCCGTACAAACATTGAAGAAACAAATTAATTAGTACAAGCGCTATGAAAAAAGGTTATTATCTTAGGATAAAAAAAGATAGGTGATGCAAACTTCGAATAATTTTTCACAATGTTTTAAACAAAGTACATTTCAGAACAAAAATGTTAACCTCCTAGACGATTCGCTTTGTTCGAGTTTTCAAGGAGCTATAGATAATAGATTGTAAAAAAAATCGATATTTTAATTATAATAATAATATACAACGAATGATTTCCCTACGATCACACTTAAAATATGCTTAAAATTTCTCAAAAAAATAATAGTTTTTTTTATAAAAAAAATAACAGAAACTAAAATACTAAACTAACTAAAATAACAGAAATAATAATAATGAGAAAGAGAGCGAGCGCGCTACGAGCGAGAGAGAGGGGACGAAGATTCGCGCGCTGTCTCTCTCACTCAGCGGCGCGCGATAAAAGGGGGTATAAGCCTCGTTCAGCGGGACTGGGTGACGGAAAGCAGAGAAATGTAGAAGATTCTTATCAAAAGGACATGTGTATCACCTATTCAAGCGTGACTTACGCCCGTTTGTCTCCAGGAAGACAGATTATCCCGAAACATTCGATTTTAATTCATTAAATTATCATATCTCAAGATTGGCTAAACGGATCTACTTACAACAAAGACCAATAGAAAGAGAAAAATCGAAAAAAAATCGTCACAAATATTCAGATATTTTACTCAAACGGTTTGTCCGTGAGAGCGAGTTAAAAACGCTATGACGTCATAAAACCGGCATATTCGTGTATATAAAAGTGCGGCAGGGCTCACGCTGACTTTTTATTTTAATACTTGGCGTTGAGCCGCTACCGCGTCTCTTGATTTGAATAAAAAAATGATAATTCAGGGTACAGAAATTGAGGACAAAACAATAAGGATGTGTCAAAAACTAAAAGCGACAGCTGATGGAAAATCTGAAGACAGGACACAATTTTTTCGGAATCACTATACTTGCACTGAAACTTCACTCATATTCAAATTAATATAACTTAAACAGAGTTAATAATAAAATTTAAATTCAAGACGAAAATTAAAAAAATTATGTTTCCCTCACATTTTATCGCATATTACTACAAAATACGCGCGCTGACGGTCTCACAGGGGAGCAGCCATCTTAAGTATCTACGAAGATGATTGACTGGCATTCAGCGAGATTACACAGCGGTGACAAAACGTGTCCAAAATTATACTGATCGACATATAAATGTCATCCTTATATTTGTAGAAAAATTTATACAAAAACTTCATTTTTTTTTTAGTAAAAAATAAAGAGTAACACAGTGTTAGAGCGCGCGATACAGAATACATACGATATTTTCATTCATTATTTATTGAAAACAAATGAGAAAGAGATAAAACGCGCGCAGCTTTGCGCTCTATTTTTTTTTTTTTTTTTACTCTTATTCATTGTCAATGACACGCGATATCATATATTATATATTAATATTTTAATTATCACATGTGGTTATATTATTACATGTGGTTTATTTCTTATGTGTATACATATCAAGAGACGCGGTAGCGACTCGATAGTTAGTGCATACAGGAAGTACAAGAAGAAATGCTACGCATATTATTTAAATCATGTAATTTAAACCAATTTTAAAGAACTGAAAAAAGTGAAAAACGACCATGTTCAAAAATGTATGCAAAGTCTAAAAAAAATCGTAAAAGTATTTAAATAACCCAGAATGAAGTTGTATATGCCCTCTTCAAAATCTTGTTTGCAAAATTGGAATATCTACTTTTTTGGCAGAGCAATCGAACTTTTAGTGCGGCTCCAAATTTTACGATTTCGGCCGGCATATATATATAATATATATATATATAGAGCGTGCGAAACAGCGGGAAAGAGAAAGCACGCTATACAAGCGAGAGAGAGGGGACGAGGTTTAGCGCGCTGTCTCTCTCACTCAGCGGCGCGCAAGGAGAGAGGGTAGCCTCGTTCAGTGGGCAGCGTGACGGACAGTAGAGAAATGTAGATTATCGTTACAAGGGCGTATATCCCGCCCATTCGAGTGCGACTTATACCTGTCTGATCCTAAGAATCCTAAGAAAAGCACAGTATCCCGAAATGTTCGATTTTATGTCGCTAAATCATCATATCCCAAGATTGGCTGGACGGATTTACTTGCAACAAAGAGCAATAGAAAGAGAAAAATCGAAAAAAAATCGTCACCAATATTCAGATTTTTTGATCAAACGGTTCGTACGTCAGAACGGTTTGAAAACGCCGTGACGTCATAAAACCGGCATATTCGCGTATATAAGAGTACGGTAGGCCTCGCGCTGGCTTTTTCTTTTAATACTTGGCGTCGAGCCGCTACCGCGTCTCTTGATAGCTATAAACACAAAAATGAATAAAATACGTAAAATAGAGTTTGGCATTTACCTGAATCATCCAGTGTTTCACAGCCGAATCTTAATTGACTTCTCTCAAATTCAGTCGTTTTCACAGGTACTTCTGCAGAGAAAAGATTTATTTCATAATTTCGTTTAAAAACAATTACGCATGTTACACACTAATTAAAAACACAGGGTTAAATAAAGTCCATGAAATTTTCTTATAAATTCACCTGCGACATTCATGTCCATTATGGATTGGTCCATTATGGAGCTATAACATGGTTGATTTTGCTCTAACGCAGGATCCAACCATTCTACGTGTCCACATTCATCTGCAAAGTAAATCGTAATTCTAAGGTTGTTTCAAAAAAATGTTGGCAACATATATTTTTCATAACTAAGCAGCTTTAATGCCATTGCTTGAGAGCTTCAGTTTCATGCTACCATCTTTACTAAATAAATTTATCTCAGCCAAATTCACAAAATGAACACCAAACAAATATGCTTTTAGTTTCTGTGAAGTTGATTCTTAAAAATAACTTCATATTTCTCATTTTACAGTAAATTCCCACCCAAATGTAGACTTTCAGGCCAATCATCGCAAACCAATCTGAACTCTGTGCGAAGCTTTATTTTATACCATCCAGTATACCAAATAAATGATATTTCAATTTATGTGAATTTAATTTCTCAAGAAGATCTCGTATTTTCCATGCTATAGCGGGAATTGGGCCAGTCATCGTAAAGCTCTGAAGTCTGTGTGAAACATTGTCACCACATACCGTCCATGCTATAAGCGGATTCTCTAGCTTCTTTTAATTTCAGTTCGCGAAACTTCTCATCTAAAATTAATAGATATAAATTGTCAACAAAACCATGCTCAAAAAAAATAGTAAGAATAAATAAAAAAATGAAATCACGATACAACAAGGAAAACAATCACATAACCTCAAATTAATAATAAATACCTACCATACTCTAATCGTTTTGCTTCATCCGCCGTTACTAAAATGCTATACACCAATTTTGAAACGGGATCCTGTAAATCGACGGTAAATTTCATTTTTAATGGTCACGAGTACAGAGCACCGCAAGTAACAAACAAAACGCTCTTCTTCTTCTCTCCGTGGATGCGTTTAGACCGCCTGCGCGTTGTGAGCGATTGGGATATAAATCTGAACGCACCCAGCTCAACGCTCGTCAGCGTCGTAAGCGTTTACAACGCCAAGTCGAACGGTGCGTAAACGCTAAAAGCACTTAAAGCGTGCAAGTCGAACGTACCCAAAGTTAACGATAAGGATTGTTGAGGTTAGGATACTCAGTGACACTCGGTTGATTACAATTTGTCTCTATGGCGAATTCAAGATACATTCTCTTCCGAGTGGTGCAAGCAAACTCTTCCCATCCGGAATGTGTTCTCGGCGTCTTGGATGAAATCTGAACAAATTCAGCCCAACAAATTCAGCCCAACAAATTCAAAGGCAAAATTCAAAAGCTCAGGCATGAACTCACCCCCCACCCTGGTGGCAAAATTCAAAAGCTACAACAGGACCCCCACCCCTCCTCTGGTGACAAAATGCAAATGAAGAGACCACCTGACGATTCAATTAGAGATTAGCAATATAGCCTTGCAGCAAAATTCTGAAGCGGGGTTGTAGGTAACAAAATCAAGACTGGGAAACACAAAGTCCGCGATACCTGCAGTCGACAATCAAGATAGTCAGCGATCGGGATACTCGAAGTGAACGATAGGGATAGTCAAAGTCAGCTATCGTGATAGTCGAAGTCAGTGATCCAAGTAGTCAAAGTCAACGATCAGGATAGTCAAGGTCAGTGATCCAGGTAGTCGGTGTAAACAATCAGTCCAGTCGAAGTGAATGAGCGAGCAAGACAAAGTCGGTGATTTGAATAGTTAAAGGCAAAAATCGAGGTGGTGGTCGAAGCCAGTGATCAGAATAGTCGACATCAATGATCAGTCAAAGTCAGTGATCCAGGTAGTCGGAGTCAACAATCAGGCTAGTCGAAGTCAACAATCAAGATAGTCGAAATCGACGATCAGGATACGCAAAGTGAGTGATCTAGATTGTCAAAGTCAACGGCATAGTCGAAGTCAGCCATCGAGATAATCGAAGTCAATGACCAAAATAATCGAAGTCAGTCATCGAGATAATCGAAATCAATATAGTCGAAGTCAACAATCATGATAGTTGTAGTCTGCGATCGGGATAGTCAAAGTTAACGATCAGAACAGTCACAGTTAACAATCAAGATAGTCGAAGTCAGTAATCAGTATAGTCAAAGCCGACGATGGAAATAATCAAAGTCAATGATCGAGATGGTCGAAGTTAGTCATCAGGATAGTTGAAGTCAACAATCAAGATAGTCAAAGTGGGTGATCAGGATAGTCGAAGTCAACAATCAAGATAGTCGAAGTGGGTGACCAGGATAGTCGAAGTCAACAATCAAGATAACGGAAGTCCACGATCAGAGTAGTCGAACAATCAACATAGTCGAAGTCGACGATCAGGATTGTCAAAGAACAATTAAAATAGTCAACATTAATGATCACGACAGTCGTTCTGAGTGATCGAGATAGTCAACGACCAGAATAGTCACAGTTAACAATCAAGATGATCGAAATCGGTGATTAGGATGGCCAGTCAGTAATCTAGGTAGACGAATCATTAATCGAGATAGTTCAAGTCAACGATTAAGACAGTCAAAGCCAATGATCAAAGTAGTTGAAGTCAACAAACAGGCTCGTCGAAGTCAACAATCAAGTTAATCGAAGTCAGCGATAGAGATAGTCGAAGTCAGCAATCAAGATGGTCGAAGTTGACAATCTAAACAGTTGCAATCGGTGATCAGGATCGTCAAAGTCAACGATCAGATTAGTTGAAGTCAACAATCAATATGGTCAAAGTAAATGATCAAGGTAGTTGAATTCAGCGATTAGGATAGTCAGTCAGCGTTCGAACTAGTCGAAGTCAACGATCAGCCTAGTCGAAGTTAACGGTCAGGTTAGTCAAAGTGAACAATCACGATAGTCGATGTCAACAATTAAGACAGCCGAAATCGGTGATCAGAATAATCGAATTCGGTGATCAGGATACTCAGAGTCAACGATCAGATTAGTTGAAGTCAACAATCAATATGGTCAAAGTAAATGATCAAGGTAGTTGAATTCAGCGATTAGGATAGTCAGTCAGCGTTCGAACTAGTCGAAGTCAACGATCAGCCTAGTCGAAGTTAACGGTCAGGTTAGTCAAAGTGAACAATCGATGTCAACAATTAAGACAGCCGAAGTGAACAGTCGATGTCAACAATTAAGACAGCCGAAATCGGTGATCAGAATAATCGAATTCGGTGATCAGGATACTCAGAGTCAACGATTAAAATAGTCAAAATCGGTGACCAGAACAGACGGAGTCAACGATCAATGTGGTCGCAGACAACAATCAGGCTAGTCGAAGTCAACGATTTGGATAGTTGGTCAATAATCAAAATAGTTGAAGGCAACAATGAGGATGATCAAAATAGTTGAAGTTGGCGATCAAGATAGTCGATGTCAACAATTGAAATATTCAAAGTTGGCGATTAGGATAATCGAAGTCAGCAATAGGGATAGTCGTTGGCCATAATCAAGTTAGTCAAAGTCAACAATCAAGACAGTCAAAGTCAACATTCAAGTTGGTTAAAGACAACATTTAAAATAGTCAAAGTCAACAATCAAGATGGTTAAAGTCGACAATCAGAAATATTCGAAGTTTACGCTTACGATAGTCAAAGTAGGCGATCGAGACAGTCGAAGTCAACAATCAAGATAGTTAAAGTGAATAGTCAAAAATAGTGGAAGTTGAAGATTCGGATGGTCGAAGTTAACGATTGAGACACGCGAAGAAAATGATCAGAATAGTCGAAATCGGTTATCCGACTGTGGAAATATTAGATTTAACCGCAGTCATCGAGATGTCATTCCTCATGGCAAATAAACTTTCTAGCCTAAACAATCCAAGTCAAGCAATCAATCCCCAAATCCTGACAGGATACTCAAAAACGAAGACATGAACTCCGGATGGACAACAATTTTAACGTCGAGACATGGACTCGTGATATGAAATTTAGAAACGAGGATGCGAAACACGGTAAGAAATCTGAAAGCGGAGATAAGAGTTCCCAGTCGATAAGTATGACCGTTTCCAGATAGAGATTCCTATGACCGACTCTTAATTCGAACCTCGTCAAAAAGCCCCGAGATCCTTATCGATGGTTCGACGATGATGTAATGCGTGCTTTCTCGAAGGTGCAACGATGACGTTAGAGGTGCAAGTGAAACGGGGGCTGGGAAAATCACAAGATGGCAGCCTTTAGGTTCGATAACGACATCAGAGGTGGGAATAATGAGGGCTACAAGATGGCGGCTTACAGGTTCATCAATGACGTCGGAGTTAGGGCAACGGGGGGGGGGGGGGGTAATGGGGGTCACAAGATGGCAGCCTTAAGTTTCGACGATGACGTCATAGGATTCTTCGGGAATGTTCGACGTCAGGAGGTTATGAGTGGGGTCATAACATAATCACGTGATATATTTTACTGGGGATATTGGCCTATCACTCGTGATATGCGCATTGTAACTATTCGAGGTCAAAGATTTGTGCACGATCTCGAGATGTCCATAGCAGTGGGGATGTATCAACTTTAAACAAACACAGGTTGTGTGCCCGCCCGACAAGATTTATCAACAAAATATTCCAGAACTTTCAACGATCGGGATAGTCGAGTCAAAATCAAGATAGTCGAAGTCGGCGATCTACTTACTCGAAGTAGGTGATCAGAATAGTCACAGTCAATAATCAAGGTGGTATTCAAAGTCGATGATCAGAATAGTCGACGTTAACGACCAGGATATTCAAAGCCGGTGATCAAAATTATCGATGACAACGATTAGGATGGTTAAAGTCAGTGATCAAGATATTGGGAGATAACAATCCGACTAGTCGAAGTCAACAATCAAGATAGTCGACGATCAGTATAGGCGAAGTGAGTGATCAAGACAGTCAAAGTCAACGGGACAGTGAAGGTCAACGATCATGATAGTCGAAGTCAGCCATCGAGATAGTCGAATTCAATGATCGGGATAGTTGAAGTCCACAATAACGATAGTTGAAGTCAGCGATCGGAATAGTCGTAGTCAATAATCAAGATAGTCGAGTCAATAATTGGGATAATCGAAGTCAACAATCACAATAGTCGAAGTCAATGATCGAAATAGTCAAAATCAACGACGAGAACAATCACAGTTAACAATCAAGATGGTCGAAGTCAGTGATCAGGATAGTCGAAGCCGACCATCAAGATAATCAAAGCCAGTGACCGAGGTACTCACGGTCACCGATCGAAATAGTCGAAGTCAACGATCAGCATAGTCGAAATTAATAATCAAGATAGTCGAAGTCGGTGATCAAGATAGTAGAAGTCAACAATCAAGATAGTTGAACTCAGCGATCGAAATAGTCGAAGTCAATGATCGAAATAGTTAACGTCAACGATCGGAACGATCAACAGTAGTCGAAACCGACCATAAGTATGATCAAATTCAGTGATCGAAATAGTCAACGATCAGAATAGTCACAATTAACAATGAAGATGATCGAAACCGGTGATCAGGATATTCAAAGTCAGTAATCTAGGTAGACGAATGAGTAATCGAGATGGCTCAAGTCGACGATCAGGATAGTCAAATTCAGTGATCGAGGTAGTCGAAGACCGCAATCGGGCTTGCGAGGTCAACAATTAGGCTAGTCGTAGTCAGCGATCAGAATAGTCGCAATCATCGCAGAATAGTTGAAGTCAGCGCGCTGACTTCAACTAGTCTAGTCTAGTCGTTCTATTGGCTTCGACCACCACCTTGATTTTTGTCTGTAACTATTCAAATCACCGACTTTGTCTTGCTCGCTCATTCACTTCGACTGGACTGATTGTTTACACCGACTACCTGGATCACTGACTTCGACTATCACGATAGCTGACTTTGACTATCCCTATCGTTCACTTCGAGTATCCCGATCGCTGACTATCTTGATTGTCGACTGCAGGTATCGCGGACTTTGTGTTTCCCAGTCTTGATTTTGTCACCTACAACCCCGCTTCAGAATTTTGCTGCAAGGCTGTATTGTTAATCTCTAATTAAATCGCCAGGGGGTCTCTTCATTTGAAGTTTGTCACCAGAGGAGGGGTGGGGGTCCTGTCGTAGCTTTTGAATTTTGCCACCAGGGTGGGGGGTGAGTTCATGCCTGAGCTTTTGAATTTTACCGCCAGGGGAGTTTGAGCCTCAGCTTTTGAATTATAATGCCAGAGTGTTCTCGTCTCAGATTTTGAATTTTACTACCTGCGCGGGGGGTTCGTCTCTCAGTTTTTAAATGATTCTAGATTAGGTAGGGTCTGTTTAGGTTGGGCTGAATTTATTCAGGTTTCATCCAAGATGCCGAGAACACGTTCCGGATGGGAAGAGTTTGCTTGCACCACTCGGAAGAGAATGTATCTTGAATTTGCCATAGAGACAAATTGTAATCAACCGAGTGTCACTGAGTATCCTAACCTCAACAATCCTTATCGCTAACTTTGTCCATCCGGGTAGTTAACTTCAACTATGCCGATAGTTAACTTTGACTATCCCGAGATAGTTAATTTCAACCATCCCGCTAATTAACTGCGAGTATCGCACACTTCGATTTTCCCCGCCAGTGGGTTCGCGTCTCAAATTCCTGCCGATGGGTTCGTGTCCCCGCTTCGGATTTCCCAACTATCCTGATCGCTGTCTTCATGATCGCTGACTGCGGGTATCGCGGACTTCGTATATCTGCGTTTGAATTTCCCGCCGATGGGTTCGTGTCTCCGCTTTTCTCACCGGTGGCTCCAAATTTCCTGCCGGTGGGTTCGCTTTCAAATTTCCCGCCGGTGGGTTCGTGTCTCCGCTTTTCCTCACGATATATGTTTGCTTTTCCCACCGGCGGATTCGTGTCACCGCATTTCCCGCCGGTGGGTTTGAATTTCTGGCCGATGGGTTTGCGCCACTGCTTTTTAATTTCTCACGAATGGGTTTGTGCCAATGCTTTTGAATTTCCCGCCGTTGGGTACGTTTGGGATTGAATTTTCAGCCATTGGGTTTATGTCACCGCATTTGAATTTCCCGCCATTGGGTTTGTGTCACCGCATTTCCCGCCATTGGGTTTATGCCACGGCATTTGAATTTCCCGCCGTTGGGTACGTTTGGGTTTGAATTTTCAGCCATTGGGTTTATGCCACCACATTTGAATTTCCCGCTATTGGGGTTGTGTCACCGCATTTGAATTTCCCGCCGTTGGGTTTGTGTCAACACATTTGAATTTCCCGCCCTAGGGTTTATGCCACGGCATTTGAATTTCCCGCCGTTGGGTTTGTCACCGCATTTTCCGCCGTTGGGTTTGTGTCACCGCATTTCCCGCCAATGGGTTTCGTGAGATTGCTTTCTCCTTGACACAGGACGATGCGCTCAAGCAGGCACCGGTCGATGTTCGTATCAAACTCGAGGTCGAATCAAATTTCCCCGCGGTAATTACGGGTCTGATCTTGCATGATCGACTTGTCGACTGCAATCCCATAAGTTGGGATGTGAAGAAACGCCTGTAGAGTGGGGATGCCTGGAGAGTGAGGGGGGGGGGGGGGATTGAGCGAGGGAGGGGATGCAAAATCCGCCTATAAAGTCCTCGATTGGCGCGTTCGTCAATCGCGATGGAGTACGTGGCGGACACACAAGGCTTCCAGCGCGACAACAACGAGTTTGTAGCCAAAGAATTGGCCACGACTCCGCTGAATTCGGACTATCAGCCGCTGGTATTCCTGCTCAAACCGCCGATCCCGTGGAACGACCTGTCAGCCAGGTACAAGAGCGTGAATCTCTGACTCGAACGCGACTATCATCGTCTGTGCTGGAGCACGGGCGACATACCCTACAACGAGGTGGGGGACGTGCTTCGAACGGTTCTACACGACGCGAGCGTCATCTACGTGAACAGAAGCAGCAGTGGCTGAAAGGATTCGGGTTCGATGCGTGTAACGTGGTGGCGTGCGTTCCATGAACTGAACGGAACAGCTGAGCGGTATAATCGCACAGTAATGGACTCGGCAAGATGTTTATTACTGTGCGATTATACCGCTCAGCTGTTCCGTTCAGTTCATGGACGTATGGTGAGCATGGCTCCATGAAGATGCCTTTTTCACTAACAAAGTTTTCCATTTCAATGTTAATATACTCGCGTCCGTTATCGCATCTTAATTTTTTTTTTTGAACTTCAAAAAATTAAGATGCGATAACGGACGCGAGTATATTAACATTGAAATGGAAAACTTTGTTAGTGAAAAAGGCATCTTCATGGAGCCATGCCCACCATACGTCCATGAACTGAACGGAACAGCTGAGCGGTATAATCGCACAGTAATGGACTCGGCAAGATGTTTATTACAAGATTCTCAAGTTAGTAACAGATACTGGCCCGAGGTGGTGAAAACTGCAGCATATCTAAAAAACGGAGTCAGAACAAACACGGTCGAAAATAAAACGCCGTTTGAAATATTTTTTGGAAAGAAACCAAATATTAACAATTTGAAACTGGACGGTAGTAAAGTATTTGTTAAAGTTCCGGAAATTTCGCCGTTCGAGGTGGGACAGAAAGGCTGACTTAGGAATACTTGTGGACTATGAAAACATTGGGTATAGAGTCCTAATAAACAATAAAGTTACAGTAGCGAGACACGTAGATATTGTTGAAAACGATAAGAACTTAGTAGGGTTCACAGGCGAGGATGAGGATGATGACGAATCTATAGAAAGCGGGGAAGAAAAGTTGATGGACGAAGCAGACGACGACGTTTTCATTCACAGCGAAAATGATGATCAAGACGAAAAGTCAAATAATAAAAAGAATAGAAACACGAGTGCTAGGTCTGAAGGACCGATAGATGGTGGGGAAAATTACAGAAGGTCAACTCGCGAACGAAAGAAACCAGTAAGATATGGGGAAAATTCTTTGAATACCAACTGTATCTATGTTGACTTTGTGAGTGCTGATAGTCCATCAACTTTTGAAGAAGCTCTAAAAAGCGACGATTGTGATTTATGGAACAACGCAATGAATCGCGAAAGTGACTGTATCGATAAAAATAAAACTGGGGAACGAGTAGAAAAACCAAATGACAAAAAGATCCTTGATGTGAAATGGGTATTTACAACTAAATCAGATAACCGGAAAAAAGCGAGATTAGTCGTACGTGGATTTCAACAAACAGAGTTACTGGAAGATGTTTACTCTCCAGTAGCAAGAATGCAAACACTGAAATTGTTATTAGCGTATTGTTGTCAATTCGGGCTAAAGATTTCACAAATGGATGTGGAGACGGCCTTTTTGAATGGAAATGTAAAATCGAAAGTGTACGTGAAACAGCCTACGGGTTATGATGATGGAACAGGAAAAGTATACAAACTAAAAAAGGCATTGTACGGGTTACGTGAAAGCCCGAGAGCGTGGTATGAATGTTTCGATGTAGTCATAAGGAAATTGGGATTTATTAGAAGCGAAACCGATTACTGTCTATACTTGGAACATGAAAAGGATGAAACGAATTTCGTAATCCTCTTTGTTGATGATTTGTTGATCTGTGGAAAAAATGGGAAAAGGATTGACGAAATCAAAACAAAATTGTCAATGAGATTTGCAACGAAAGATCTGGGCGAAATAAAAACGTATTTGGGAATAAATATTGATTACGACAACAAAAACGGTGTAATGAGACTAGACCAAAACACATACATAGAGTCATTGGCGAGAAAATATTACATTGTGAATGCGAAATTATACTGTACACCAATGGAACAGAATTTGAGTCTCGAATCATCGCAGGTTGAAGCGAATAATATTAAGGCGTCTTCTCACTTTGGAAATTTAAAAAAATCGATTTTTTTTTTTTTTTAAATTTTGAAAGTACATATCTTCAAAAATGTCATCTCGAAATTTCATAAAGATCGGACGAGTCTAACTACATTTTTTGGCGACCGTTAGGTGACTACCTGAGAGTACCCGGCGATCCCTCCAAAACTTTAAACGCAGTTATCTCAAAACAAGGTTTTTCGGTGCTTTGTTGATGAAATTTCGGAAACTATCCGGCCGATTGTCATGAAATTTGAATGACATATGCTTCATAGTTATGGCTATAGCGCATATCATCAGATTTTTTAAATTTTGATTTTAAGAATTTTTTTTTTACAAAAAACTGCAAAAAAATCGTGGTTTTTTTTTACTTTTTCGAAAAACGTGCGCCATTTTGTTATTTTCGCGAATATCAAAAATCTGATGATATGCGCTATAGCCACTGACATACTGAATCTAAAACAGTTTTATTTTTTTGTTTCAGACGACCCGTCTCGGAGATACCATCAACAAGCCACGACCATAACATTTTTACACGGGTTTTTCAATGCTACTGATGTATTATAATAATTGTTTAAAAAAATAAAATAAAAATTTTTTCATGTACTTGAAAGATGTGTTTATTACATAGGATCCGTTTTATCCCATAATTTTAAGCAAAAATCCTCGAAAAAAAATCGCAAAAACAGCCTATTTTTGAGGCGCCTAAAGTGAGAAGATGCCTTAAGTACAGAAACTTACCGGAGCACTATTATACATTAGTACCGGAACGAGATTAGACGTGAGCTACAGCGTGAATTATCTGAGTCGATTTCAAAACAGTTACGATGAGACTCACTACAAATATGCTCTGAGGGTGTTAAAGTATTTGTACTTGACAAAGGACTTAAAACTAACGTACAAGCGAAATCTGAAAGCAGAAATTTTGGATTGTTTTGTTGATGTCGACCGGGCAGGCGATAAAATAGATCGAAAATCAACGACTGGTTTTTTAATTAGATTTTTCGCTAACGTAATTTACTGGAAATCGAAGAAGCAGGGCGGCGTGACAAAATCATCAACTGTCGCAGAATATATTGCATTGTCAGAGTAAGTGAGCGAAATCAAAGTGATTTTAAATTTGTTAAAAGACTTCAAAGTGAATGTAAAGAATCCAGTCAAAATATACGAGGATAACTCGGGAGCTATTGCAATCGCAAAATTTGGAAACTTAACAAAAAACTCAAAATACATTGAAGTACATTATCACTTTGTTAACGAATGTTGCGAAAAGAGAATCATGGAGATAATAAAAGTCGAAACTGAAAAGAACATAGCGGATGTGTTAACGAAGGCTCTGGGCAAAAACAAGTTCGAAAAGTTTAGGAATATGCTAAGAATAGTCTAAGCTGTTGTCAATAAAAGGAATGTAGAATGAGAGAGGATAATTACATGAATTCAAGGAGGTGTGTTGAGATATATGAATTCACGTATTGCGAGTAAAGTGCGTGAAGGAAAATGAGAAGAGTGTGTGTATGACGAACGACGCAGAAGCGCCGACGAGAGGAAAGAGAAGAAGGAGAGAGGCGAAAAAGGAGAGGAGAAGCATAGATATGTAGAGAGGCGAGCAACACGAGGCTGAGAGCTCGCAAGGAATAATTGCGAGAAATCGTTATGTATCGAAGTAATTCTTATTAGAATAAGTTAAATAAATAATCCTTAAGCATAAAGTGGAAAATAATAAATAAAATGAAGTTCAGTTTCATTTCTTTACTCCGAGTCCCAAATTTATTTTAACATGCTTAAAACAATCACGAGTACCAAGAAAATGAGAATTAAAAAGCAATAATCAGTAATATCCTTGAGATACTGTCGTGAAAATGTTTCAACTCCGTGAAACAATCACGAGTATCAAAAAAATGTACAATATTGAAAATGAGAATTAAAGTGAAATAATCAATCATTTCTTATGATACTGTCGTAAAAATGTTTTAATTGCTTAAAACAGTCACGAGTTCCAAGAAAATAAAGAACGCTTGAAATGAGAATTAAAGAGCAATAATCAATTATTTTCATATGATACTTTCGTGATAATGTTTTAACCGCGTAAAACAATTACAAGTACCAAGAAAATGTGCAATGCAGGGAACGAGATGTAATGAGCGACTAGCATAATAGAGTATCCAGTACGAGGAAAAATAAAAAAAAATTGCAGTAATTGAAATGATGATTCAAAAATAGGAAAAAGGATTTATCAGTAACGGGCATGGTAGCTTCATTGCGACGAAGAAGAGATAGTTGCAAGACTCAGAATTGGTATGGATCGTTAACCCATTCATCCGAGTTACGAAACCATCTTGTTCTCTGTCCATTATAAAATCCACCCGGTTCTTGACATTAAGTTCTTCTTGGACAAAGCGGAAGGCGTATTTGGTGAGCAAGTTCGAAAAAAAATACTCTGGGCTGTCTGCGTCAAACGATCGGATCGCAGTCTTTTGATACATATATGCTGCTTTATGATCGCGTTCAACATCGAAACATGAGATCAATTCGAAAAAGCTTTTCACGAACTCTTCAGTACTGCTGTACCGCTTCACAACACTTTTTACTTTAGCGTTGAGAGATTCAATCCTGTTGTTTGTCGTATTCAGAAAGTTGTTCCGCATAAAGTGGTCGGATAATGACCACTCGTTTCGAATGTTGTGCCAATTTGAATCGAAGTACTCCATGACGGAATCCGGTAATTTTTTGCACTCCTCATAAAACAACATGTACTGCTCTTCACTAGGGGCGTACAGCATTTTCTGGAAAAGCTCCTTGGGGGTATCCCTTTATCCAGGTGTAATTCCCAGTTTGTCGCAGGCAATCTCTCGATTAAATGTCCTCAAGGAATGGAAGACACATATTAATACGTTTGCAGAAGGAAATTGCTCATTGATGATTTTTCTTTCCAGAACATCCTTGTCCGCCATTACGCATTTGATTTCCGTCCAAGATGCATGTGCCTCTTTGAAAGATTCAATCATCCATTTCACGCTATTTGCATCTTCTGACACCAAAATGCACACTCCGACAATTTCCGTCGATCCTTCCGAATCTTCGATAATCATGAGGTAAACCGGTGCTCGAATGTTAAGTAACTTGAACGTTCCATCGATTCCCAGAAATTCTGGAAATGCTTCCATCGATCGTTTCATACTTAGAGTTATAAAAAACAGCCCTTTAAAGATGTCCTCTTCTTCATAGACATAACACTCAGCATCTGAAAATGATAACATTAAATGTTGAATAACATTTATATTCAAGAGTAATAACAATAAAATTAGTACTGAATATAAAGCAATACATAAGAATACTTACGGAACGTTTCCCGTAGCATTGTGATTGTTTCTTTCAAATCATTGTGTTCATCTCGAGATACGGAACTGATGTTCGATAAATCCTTAAGGTGATCTATCAGTTGCATGAGTGGGGGGTCGATAACTGAAAAGTAGATACACAGTTTTCTCGGACACGCTTGATATTTCGAGAAAACGGAGAGTTACACGTTGTTCTCCTTTTATCAGAGAACAAAATGTAACTTTCGCTTCTCTCGAAATGCTAAGCGTGTTCGAGAAAACCGTGTATCTACTTTTCAATTATCGATCCCCCACTCATGCAACTGATAGATCACCTTAAGAAGGACTTTTTCCCCGTTTGCGCGCGAATCATATTATTTAGTTTTTTCTTATTGGCATCAAGTTTCATCAACGTGGAGACTTGTTTTTTTTCTTCTTTCGATAATGAACGAACTTGAGATAGATGCACGAATAACTCCTGTGAAAAATGTAAATAAAATCCCAAAATAAGATCCCAAATTTTTAAAACATTTCACACAAAGATGTAAAAGAAGAAATTCCAGTCTGACTATAAAAAGGCAAGTTGTATAGAAATTAGTTGATAGAATCTATAATTATCGCATTCATTACTATATACTTTATTCGTACATAAACTTTTCATCATTGCAGACACGATGAGAAAGACAAGGAACAGTTTTGACGAAAAAGGCAATTGGTAATTGAACTATATTTCATAACATCTATAAAAGTCAAATTCTAAATTATTTCAATTGAAAATACTGAATTATTAAGAAATGTTAATTGATCGAGCATATAAATATAAAAACTGTTTACCTTGGAACAAATGTGATTGTGTTCAGTATTGATAGCAGTAACGATAAGATTGTTACCACACCCGCTCAATCCAAGCCGTATGAACGACGTACACTCGCTTTGAAAAGTGCTAAGAATCAAAATACAATATGTACAAATATTGTACAACAATCATAAACAATTCAAGTTTCAAACGTAGCAGTCTCGCTTACGAAGGAGGTCTAGTCCTGAGAAGAAATTTTCAACAGCGATTTCCCTGAAATTAAGCAACTATAAACATCATTGCATCGAGATCAATGCAAGTATTTCTCGAAGGTAAGTGAAGAAAAGGTTTCCTTCTGATTGATGTTTATTAGCTTTTGTCTATTTCATCCGAAATAAAATTTGTTTTATTGTTCTACTTCATTCCATTTCTTTTTCTTTTCTGCTTTTAGAATTTCTTATTGTCATCATATTTTTTGTCTATTCCTTCTTCTTCAATCTTTCATCTTGCATGTTTTCTTTTCTCTAAGGTAAGGTAAGTAAATTTTCTTAAAAATACTATTAATGAATAAACTTATTGATTTCAATTCCTTTCTTTCATTTTCAGGTATAGAGGAGCCAGTGTAACCATGGACAGAGTGGAGCCAGCAAAGGAGATTTTCAATAGCAAGACAGCAGTAAGTATTATTTAACTAGGGATTCGTTTACGTTTTATTTGTGACCATTTTTAAGTTAAATATTTCAATGAACAATACATTTTTTATTCTATTATTCTTCTTCTGCTTTTATGAATGTAAGCCGTAAATTTGTTTTATCTTTTTTTCATATTTTGTTGTGCATGTATTTTAGTTACTTATGCATATAATTCAAGCAATATAAAATAATGAAACCAACTCTAGCTTTTTATTTCGATTCATTTATAGGGGAAAGTCATTGTTAGGATAACTGTTGCCGCAAGGAGCCTTTTTGCTAAGGTAAATATATTTTTTTAAATATTCTTTTGAAATACTATCCATGACTAAATTTATTCATTTCCATTTTTTTCAGTTACAATTACATCGGAGTCAGCGAAAGGAGTTTTTTCAATCAGGACTCAATGATAAGTGTTATTTTATTATTGTTATTTATTACTATTTTAAAATTAAATATTTCACTTACTAAAAAGAATATTGATTTTATAAAAAGACTTTATAGAAATAAGTGGATATTTACAAGCTCTTTCAACAGCAAAAGGCAGTTTTTCCTGTAGACGCGCTAGGTCAAAGTCATATGTTTTTATTCTGTATTTGTTTCGATTTATGAATTTTCTGTTTTCATTTCAATTACTCCTTATTTGTTTTTGATGTGAAAATTTGCAACGAAAATAAATGGTTGGCGTCTTAAGGAAGCTCCGTCACGTAGGGCCGGTTTACGTGGGCGCCTAAGCAGAGCCCTTTTTTTAATAATTCGCATGTTTGTTATGATACACTTGATTATGAACGTATTATTGGTAATTTTATACAAAAATTATTAGTTGTACATCGATAAATAAATAGCGTAAAATTAGTACAATTTTATGTAACGGTACTGCATATAGAAGTAAGGCAACGTCGCAATTCTCCACCTCACTCTCTCCTCCAATTTCTTTGTCGTTTGTCGTACTCATGACACCCAGCTGACCGCGAGTCGTCGCGTGTTATTGTATACAAAGTTTTCAATTTTTAAAAGTGCTTACGGTATGTTATTTATTAAAAAAATGCATTGATCAAATAGTTCAACACCTCAGAAAGACTTGATTATATACATATATTTTGCATTAGTAATTTATTAAAGAATAGAGGATGAACTCTTAACGTTATTTTCATTTTGTATACTGTTTTTTTTTCTATCATTGAAATTTCTATCATTGAAAATGTCCTATAAAAAAACGATGTGCACGATTCTAGCCGTAATTATTGTCTGAAATAAAATTTTAAAAAGATTATTAATTTGCATGTGTGTCACTATTTTGCTATGGAGGGTTTATTTTTATTTTTATTTCTTTATTTTTTATTATCAAAAAACTGTTGAAAAAATCGGCTAAATTCGTTCTCGTTTTGTTAGAGAAAAAGAAGTTTGTTATACACGTGATGTTTGTTGTTACAATCACGTAGCAATAAATGAACTGATATCTTTTATCATTTCGAACCTTACTTTGTATATGTTCGTTAGCCTTGCTTATTAGCTATCTGATTCTCCGAGTTGATATTCTACTTCACCTATCATTGAAAGAAGTTTCAAAATACGTTGATAAGAAATATATAACTGTTATCTGCCTCTGCCTCTCTTATTTGACATATGATGGCCTGTGCTACGCTTATAAGTCGCGTTCTTCAGAAATTGCTTCAATTCGATAAGTGCGAGTTAGAAGGAATTTATCTCGTGATAAAATAATATCAACAATCAAAGGCGTGTATAGCTCTGTGTTTTGTTTGCAATCAAAAGTTGTTAAAAGTTCCATAAGTTAAGAAATCAAGTGTATTTATTATCAAAAATGAAAGTGAATCCGCTTAATGTGATACGATTAGTTTTGGCACATTTTCAAGCCCTAAATATACCTGAAAGCCCTATAAATAATGATGAAATACAATTAAAAGAAAGCATTGAAAATATATTAACGAATGCTATGCAAGATTACATGGGCGTCGAAACAATCGTAGAAGATTCATTATATTTCCAAGAACTTTACAAAGATTGGGATATGAAAATAGTAGAAGACGAAGAATGGGGATCGGCAATCAATGATCCGGTACTACCTCCGGATGTTTATACTACTGATGATGAATCTGTTTCGTACGAGTATAAATCGAGGGCAGTCAACTATTGGAGAAGTGGCAAAACTAAAAATTTGAGCCTATCAAGCGTTAAACAAAAATTTAGAAAAGTACAATCAGTAACTTAATTAAAAAGATGGGCTAAATATTTAAATAAAGGTGGAACTTATAAAGAAAAAATAGCTAGAATTTGCGAGTACACTTTAGCCAATTTTAAAGCTGCCGTTGATGCTGGTCTTATGGTACATGACATCGACTTAAAAAAATGGGCAATGCAAGCACAAAAAGAAATCGGTCATGAAGATGTCCGTTTTAAGGCGTCAGACAAGTGGGTACACTCATTTAAAAAAGCTCATAGGATTGTTTCCAGAAAAATTAGTAAATTTATCACAAAAAAAAGTATTGAAAATGCAGACAATCTGCGAAAGCTTGCTGAACAATTTGTTTCTTAAGTGAAGAACGATATAGAAGAATATGGGTTATCGAACGTCTACAATTCGGACGAAAGTGGTTTCCAATTAGAAATGCATTCTGGAAGAACATTAGCAGTTGAAGGAGAGAAACAAGTTGAATGCCTTGTACAATCAATTGCTTCTACAACACATAGTTATACCATTCAGCCCACTATAGCAGGTGACGGAAGGCTTCTTTCTCCGCTATTCCTGGTTTTAAAAGAACCAAGTGGTAAATTTGGTCCAATAGTGGAATCGTCACTATTCAGACCAGAAAACGTTTACATAGAAGTATCGAAATCTGGAAAACTCACTTCAGGCAATAATAAAAATTATTTTTTTAGAGAATTCCTTATATTGACACATAAGATACTGTTTATTTCTTGCAACGAAGCAAATTGAAAAATTAATTCATACTTTCAGAACATTTTAAAACCTGGCTACAAAATGTCTTCTTCCCCCAAGTTGGTTCAAACAGTATTTTATTAATTGACTCCTGGACTGGACATTGCCCTCGAGCTGTTGACGAAGCGAAACCTCGGGATAAAAATATAAAATCAAGAAAAATACCGCAGGGTACAACGGGAAAGATTCAACCTTTGAATGTTTTTGGCTTCAGGATATGGAAAAATTATGTGAAATATTTTTCTGACAATGTCATATTAATGGATTATGATTTAAATTTGCATTTACGAAATAATATAATTAAGCTTCAGTCACTTGTTCACAACCAATTATCATCTCCAGGATATGTAAACTTATTTAGGTATTCATGGCTTAAAAGTGGTTATAATGAATGGCGACCGGAGAATTTTGAAAATCCTATAGATTTTAGTTTTAAAACTTGCAAAGCGCATTGTGATGTACCCGGATGTCAAAATATTGCTGTTGTTAGGTGTTCATGGTGTAAAAAATCATTATGTTTCCAACACTTTTTTGACAATTTCCACTATTGTAAAGAATATAATGAATAATTTCATTTGTCAATCAAAAATACATCTGTACAAAATACAGCATATAAAATATAATAAAAACAATGATACAATAATTAGAAATATTAATATGGTAACAATGTGATTGAAAAGAATTTTCATTATCTGCGATGCCTAAATCATATGTTGTAACGATTATTATATATAACGAAGACGAAATCGCAATTTTTTTATTAAAACAATTTTTTTCAAGGGATTTTTTTTTTATGTTGATAACAATCTTATATCCATTAATATATCCAAAATATATTAATATATCCAAAAGAATATTTTCTAGCAGATAGATACTTAAAAAAATACGTATCTACAGAAATTAAAGGTATTCGGATGTAAGGGTAGTACACCCTTAAGGATGCATTTTTTCAAAAAATGCAAAAACATGTATCTCTTAACTTTTGAAACTGTTAATTATGCAATTTTTTCACTTCCATATCGAGCATATTCTGTTTGTTTAACTTCGGCTTATTCACCCCCTCAGAGCTGAAAAAAATCGAGTAGTCATAGGTTTTTATGAAGTATTGAATGCAATTGGTTTGATTTTGCCCCCTTGTCTGCATATATATGGAACTGAACAAAACATCCCCTAGGAGACCTCAACTTTAGGGGTGTGGTTCACCCCTTAAATATGAGTTTCCGCAAAAAAAAAATAGGTATCTCTTAGATTTCAATGTAGAATAACATACTCCAAGCGGAACAAAATCGGCGCGGTACACCTGGGAAGGTTTCCTTGCAAGTATTAAAAACAATTACACCCACACACACTTCCACGAAGAAAAGAAGATGGAGCCAATTTTTTACATGAATTGAAATCACTGAATACTTTTCATATTCAGGCATTTGTCGGAAAAATGAGTCCAATTTTTGATATTATCGAGACTTTATATAAATTCACCGAAAAAACCGTATATTTCTTCGTTGAAAAAAGAAACGAAATTCTTCTAGCATACTCTGAATTTGTTCCTTATTCTTTTTCCCATCGATCTTCACCTTAATTTTTTCAGGTGACAGTATTCAAAAAACTATTCGTTCAACACCTTATCGTTATAAAAGCTTTCAAAACTATTGGAAATTTTTATGGACTTTTTTGAAAGCTTTTGAAAAAAAATAGTCGATACTGGAAAAAAATTAAAGATGCCACAAACAATAGTTCGGTTATGTCAAGATTTTTTCGTTCTAAATTGGTGTTCGCCATTTCCTGTTATGACTGAATTATTCTTCCATTTCGAAATTACGAAATTCTCATCCGAAAAATAAAGTGATTTCAATTAAATTAAAAAAATGTAGACATCTATTTTATATTTATTTATATCAGGCTAATGTATTTTTCATATCAGAAATTTCTACTCAAAATATTTTTATCGTTTCCAGCTGCTTTACGGGTATAGTGTGTCGCGGACTTGAAAAAAAAAAAAAGAAAAGAAAATCAGGGTTTGAACACTTCACCTCACGTCGAGCTCATACCGTTTATCTGAATGGCCCGTGTTTGCGTCATTTTTTTAAAGATATTCATCGTGTAAAAAAACTATATTACAAAGAAAGTGGTCTCAAATATTTATATACATTTTACATAAAAAAAAAACTTCAATTGTAGGATTCGATCACTTGACCCCTACGCGCTCAGTCCAAGCATCTTCTTGCTATTAAATGTGCAAGAGAGATATGTCACTCCACGCTTCCCCATCTCCATGGCAACATGGTAGCTGGTCGCTAGTGACGTCGCAGTGTAACACTCCGAGCGGGAAATTGGCGCAATATTTAATTTGTTGTCGGTGGATCCGATTGATATAAGGAGCTGAAGCTCGCCTTGCGAACTTTCTCTTAAATAATTTTGATGAAACAATTGATATTAGAAATTACATTCTTTTATTTGACAAATTCTTATTTAACAAGAGTTCTTTTCTCGATGGTTGACAAAGTTCTTCTGTTCTTTCTTTCTTTTCACTCAGCTCTCGTCCCTTCATTCTTTGAGTCTCTCGCGCAGACTCCGCACGCTTCTTTCACACATCGACCAATCGCGACATTCGTTTATTCTCCCACTCATGATTTCTTTGGTCCCACGACCTATGACTCGCTTTCATACGCTCACTACGATCGTCTTGTTGTTCGCTCTCATACATAAGTATCGATGACAGATATATCGTAGACTATTAATATTGTTTATAAAATCAATCCGGTCACAAAATTTCGTTGTTTGAAGCTGTTTACATAAAGTATTAAGAATAAAGCCTTATTATATTCGTATGCACTAAAAGAATATCAAATTTAACTGTGAATGATTTTAACTATTTATATTTATGTCATGCGAGGGCTATCGTATTTTCTTATCGAATAGTAGTTATTGCTTATTATATAATTTATTCAATAGTCACCCAAGTCGATCACGTTCCTCTCATTTCTTTAATCTTTAATAAACGATAAACTTATTAAAAAAATACATGATTATATGAAATACTAGTATGAAAATTTGCGCTTTCGCGGTTTTTTCTGCACGGAAATCAGCGCACTCTAGCGACGAATTACGCATTCGTCACAGCAGAGCGAACGCCGCGCCGCGGAGCGGCAGTTCGGGTCGCAGAAAGTTTGTCTTCAAGGCGCCCATAAGAACTGGGCTTCTATATAAATCTGACTTCGTTAACGCAGTCCATGGTGAAACGTATAACCGGACACTCTTCAGACGTAACCTAGAAAAATCGCGAGACAACAAAAGTAACTTGACAATGTTCGAAAACTGCAAATAATATATTTGTTTATTTATCCTGTTACTCAGAAAGATTTTAAGATCTCGATATGTTGCCTGCCAAACGATTAATACCCGAAATACTGGCACGTCGAAATGTATTTTTCAAGCCAACGCTACTCGCGAGGTTTGTATAAATAAATTGTTTATTCGTTGCTCGCTAATGTCATTACGTGATCTTTTGCGTAGCACCAATGATTTCATAAGTTGTTTTTTTAAAGTTATTTCTCTAAAATCATTCATCGTGTGATTATCTCATTTTTTCGTGAATATCTCCTTGATTCAGAGTCATCGGCCCAGCTTCTCATATTTTGGAAACAAGAAGAGGCAAAAAGAATAACAGTAATAATAGCCTTACTTCTTTTTTGTTTGAACCTGTGCCTGTTAATCCCAATCCGGATGATATCAATGTCGGTGCTGAATTAACAGGTGCCTTAAAAAAGACTGATCTTCTCAAAATACTCAATCAGTTTACACAGAAGAAAGAAGTCACTGCACTTGCTTTGGAGCATGGAATGGATTGTAAGTAAATGAAATTTCAAGGGGTATCAGAAATAGAAATTATTATGTAAATAATCTTAAGCCATCAAAATTTAACCTATGAGAGGTACACTGGCTCAAATATGGACAACCAAGATCCATGGTTTCTGATTTACTTTTCTATCTTCAAATCTATATATCTCAGATAAAAAATAAAATAAATAAAAACAAATGTACTGTTTTGAAAACTAGGGAAACAGAGCTATGGTTTTGAAAAAATGTTTACTCCCATCGTAATTATCGTATGCGATCCTTTTAATTGGGACAATAGTCCTTGGGACTTATTTGGAAAAGTATATTCGTCGGAAAAAACAAAGAATATTTTCTTTTTGCTCATAAAATATTTTTGTATTCTACTTTTTTAAGTAGTATTTTCAAAAACTCCTATATCATATTTTAGAAAGAAGGTTCTGTAGGTGAATACCAAAAGATTTCAGAATACACAACATCCAGAAGATTCATTATAGCAGTTACATCAAAATTTGTACTATTAACTAAAAAAGACATTGTTTTATGTTTAAGCTAAAAGTTTTACAAACCGCTGGACAAGGGCACAATAATAATTATTATTCCTAATTGTGGGCTATAAATTTGAATGAAACGTTCTTATTGTACCAAAAGAATCTGAATATGAGTAACAAAAAAGTTTATCATTTGATACTGATTAATGCTAAGATACAAACTTGCAAAATTTGACAAATATTCAAGTTTTGAAGAAAAGATTTGGAGATCTCCCATAAAGAATACAATAATTATTACAATTTTCTATTTTGGGCCATAAATTTGGATTATGTAATTTGTATCCTGATTTGGGATCCATATTTGAATTTGTAGAGTTGTTTGCAGTTAAAATTAAATAATGAAATCATTTAACGGGACAGACCTAGTTGGAACGTCAAAAAAAAGGCCTTTTTTCCGATTTTTTTTTGGTCAAACGATAAAATAATTCACAACAAAAGTTCTTCCGTTTAAAAGATACATATGTAATGTATATGTTGCAATTTTTTCAACGCAATACATATCGAAATAAGCTGGTGACCGTCAATTGCCGAGGACGCTGCAAAAAAAAACACGGTTTGCGGTGATCAAGCTCACGCTGCAACGGCTCATCTGAAACAAAAAAAACGGAGGGGATTTTTAGTTAATGATATAATGCTCCGGTTGAACGAAGGGTTTTGAAAAATTTCCATTTTTCACAAAATGGCGGCCGTTAAAAGTCAAAAGTGTTTTTTTGACCAAAATATCAGTTCCATTTTTTGCTATTAAAAATAAAAATAATTATCCAAAAAAAAAATCCTTCGTTCATATGGAGGACTACCATGTATAGAAGAAGTGATATAAATTTCAACCCGATCGGTAAAGCCGTTCTCGAGCTACAGTGATCACCGACTTCAAAAACATGGTTTCGAGAAAAACGCATTTAAAGTCCGCTACCTGCTTACCTATGGCTCAGACACGACGTGCTACAAAGTCTTGTATTTCGGCGAATAATGGTCCGATTTACATTTACCTGGGCGGAAAATGTTCGTAAGAGATTCTACTTTTTGAAAATGAAATAAAAAAAAATCGATTTTTCGAAAATTCTAACTAGGTCTGTCCCGTTAATTCTTCTCTTTTTCCTTTCTGCCTGAACAACACATTACTGACAATAAGAATTGCCCTGACCATTTGTGTCAAATAAACAATGAGTCCTCATTCAACAAAGCAAGACGTGTTTCTTCTCTTATTTTCAAAAAAATTCATTGGCTCAGGAGGAAAATGTGAAAAATGAACAATCTCAGCAGATTGGTTGATGTATCATTTTATGTCCATGTTGTCTTTCATAAATAGTTTAATATATTTCTTTTTCAAATATAGAGCTCAAATGTTAGTTCGAGATGATCGTTAATCGAATAAAATTATTGATTGTTCAAATCTGATCTGATCAAAAAAATCTTCTACTTGCAGATTATCTGCAACAACAAGCACATACAAGTGTTCGTGGCTATTGTTTGGAGGCAGAATCGTTACCAGTAGATTAAGTCAAGTTGCCAGTAGATTAAATCTATCTGATCAAAAAAAATTTCTACTTGCAGATTATCTGCAACAGCAAGCACATACAAGTTTTCGTCGCTATTGTTTGGAGGCAGAATCGTTGCCAGTAGATCTTCATGTCGTATTGAGTGACATTCTACAAGGTGCAGGACACATAGCTGACATATTCCCATATTTCATTAGGCACGCAAAGGAGATTTTTCCACATCTGGAATGTATGGATGATTTAAAGAAAATTAGCGACCTTCGACTACCCGCGAATTGGTACAATTCGCATATTTTTTATGTAGAAAATAAAAACACAATAACAACGATTTTCGTATTCTAATTATTATGTTTACAATTCAGGTATCCAATGGCGAGATCAAAAACTCGAAAAATCGTATTCCACGCTGGTCCAACGAACAGTGGTAAAACTTATCATGCACTAGAACGTTTTATGAGCGCTAAAAGTGGTGTATATTGCGGTCCTCTCAAACTATTAGCTACAGAAATTTTTCATAAGTGTAACAAAATGGTAATTATGCGTTATTGTACATCTCCGTAAGTTGGCAAACGTTTGTTTTTTTTTTTTACTAATTTCATTGGTTGAAATTTATAGGAAACGCCTTGCGATTTGGTTACTGGTGAGGAACGGCAATACGCAGTCAACGACACCACCCCATCTGCTCACATTTCGTGTACAGTGGAAATGACCAAAGTCAACGAGGCCTGTAAGATTTTCAAAAATTTTCATTCATAGAAACAATTATCGCAGCGAAATATTGACGCTTGTTTCAAATTATCTAACACAGATGAAGTAGCGGTAATCGATGAAATTCAAATGATCAAAGATCCGAGCCGAGGCTGGGCTTGGACGAGAGCTCTCCTAGGAATTGTTGCTGATGAAATTCACCTGTGTGGTGAACCTGGAGCAATTGACCTTGTATGTTTTATCCTTAACATTTGTTTCTTTTCACTATTCAATTCGTAAATATACTGGCTGTGCAATCTTTTTGTAAAAGCAGTTAAAAAAACTGTTCTTTTGACTGGATTTTCAAGTACTTTCAAATAGAATGCCATTTGATGATTTTCTGCGACAAAAATGTCTGATAAGAACGTGATACTAATTTCACATTGTTGTCTTATTTTGCTGAAACATATTGTATGATTGTCTACCCAGGGGATATTGAATAATGATCATATTTCAGAAATAACAGACGGCTTTATGTATTAAACTATTTTTATTAAGAATGAGAAAGAATTCCAACGGAAGAAATGGATGATAGAATGATGGTTCGCTTCCCAGAGAATTGCAATGCAATGAGCATCCTCAACGTAGCTAAAGACATTTTTTCTCACGTACTTACCTATTATTTATATGCTGTCATATTAAAAGAGAATATCATAAATTCAATCGCAAAAGTTTACAGAAATAGCTCTCAACACTTCGAGTGCCAAGTGTCTGATATCTTATTTAATTGAGTCATGCATCCTCGAGAATTGAGAGACGTGGCACTCGAAGTGTTCAAAATCTACCACATAAAAAAAGGCCATGTGCAAGTATATTTACATGTGTGTCGTTTCGTTTATTCCTGATTACTAACATCTGAAATGTCTTTATTTTGACAAGATACAAGTTTTATGCTCGACGACCGGAGAAAACGTAGAGATTCGACGATACAAACGTCTGACGGACCTGAAGGTAGAAAACCACGGCTTAGGATCGCTCGACAAAGTTGAACCGGGAGATTGTATAGTATGCTTTAGTAAAAATGATATATACACGGTATCACGAGACCTGGAGAGACGAGGAGTTGAAACAGCTGTTATTTACGGCAGCTTACCACCAAATACAAAACTCGCACAAGCCGCGAAATTCAATGATCCCAATCATCCATGCAAAGTTCTCGTAGCTACAGACGCTATAGGAATGGGTCTTAATTTGTGAGTTACAAATTTCGATTTTTCATTCTATGTGAGAATAACGTTAATATGACATTAATAACTTTCTATTCGTAGGCATATACGACGAGTAATATTTTTCTCAATGATCAAGCCTATGGTAAATGAAAAAGGGGAAAAGGAAATGGACACAATATCGGTCTCGTCGGCATTGCAAATAGCTGGACGCGCCGGTCGTTATGGAACTCAATGGGAGCAGGTATTATTTTTTTCCTTTATTTCTAACTTTTAACTATCCCATGAATGAACGAATTATATACACCAAAAAATGTTAAAAAAGAGAAGTGGCAAAACTTTTGTTTGAAACTATTGATGTAACTGGGAGAAGATTTTGCATGCTTGAAAACACATTTTATGAAATTTTCGGAGTGGTGGAATTTCGAAACGGATTTTCGGCAAAATGGCAGATGTTTTAGTAAAAAATAGCGATTTTCAAGGCACAATATTCATTGCTTTTTCTTCCAAAAGAAGAAAATTAAGAGTTATTGAATAAAATCGTACTAGAGACAAAATCACTGATTCTGTATAAAACCCAACCAAATTTTAAACGAATCACTCGAGTGATTTTCGATATATTTTCTGATACTAATATGAAAAAAAGCAGTATTGGGACCAGCACATTATAAAGTCAGCTGTAATCCACGAACAAAACGATCAAACCATGCTACTTGAGCGCACTGGATTTGTGATTTGTAGAATTTTTACTTGAATTTTTTGGCAGCTCATATTTTATCACGTAAAACTTTGAAAAAATATAATAATCGAAAAATCAGTAATCCTATAACTTTTTATTATTGTAGAAAATATTCTGATTACATTTATAACTTTTTAGAACTTGTCTATTATCCGATGCTTTACTTTTAAGGGGTTCGTAACGACGTTCAAGAACGACGACCTTCCAATCCTCCAGAATTTATTGGGTCAAACTCCTGAACCTTTGACGCAAGCTGGACTCCATCCAACGGCGGATCAAATTGAATTATACGCTTATCATCTGCCAAAGGCTGCCCTTTCGAATTTGATGGATATTTTCGTTTCGTTGTGCACCGTTGACGATTCTTTATATTTTATGTGCAACATCGACGATTTCAAATTTCTCGCTGACATGATACAGCACGTAGCTCTACCTCTGAGAGCTCGATATGTATTTTGTTGCGCTCCGATAAACAGAAAAATCCCCTTCGTGTGCACCATGTTCCTTAAGGTGAGTCTTGTTTATTTTTCCGCAAATAATTAAATAAGAACTTATTGTTTTTTTTAATTTTAATTGTATTTATCGTTAATTTTGCAGTTCGCTCGACAATATAGTAAAAACGATGCAATTACATTCAATTGGTTGTGTCAACAAATCGGCTGGTCAATCACCCCGCCGAAAACAATTATCGATCTCGTACACCTGGAGGCAGTATTTGACGTCTTAGATCTCTATCTTTGGTTGAGCTATCGTTTCATTGATCTTTTTCCAGACATTAATATCGTGAGGGACATGCAAAAGGAGCTCGACGTCGTTATTCAACACGGAGTCTTTCAACTGACGACATTGTTGAAAAATTCAGAAGCAGGTTAGTATCTTCATGAAATCGGGCCTAAAAAATTGTTCCTTCCATTCCCTTGTTACTTTGAAGATAAAAAAAAACATTTTTCATCTGTATTTAAACGTATAAAATATCGAAAACGATACCAATTATTTTATAGTCCATCAGCAGCAATTGATATTTTAAAACTCATGAATCAAAACGTTTTTCATTGATGGAAATAAGCTCATCAATTGTGAATTGTGTATTTAAAAAAGGTACAGGTAGCGCAGCGACTTCTCTTTCGGACACAGAAAGTTTCGAATTGAACACGCAGAAGCAACACTACTACAGAGGTAATAACTGATACGACAGCAGAGCGTTTATTATTGATAATTTATTTTTAAAAATGTCGGGACGCACAAGTACAACGCGATATAACGTACTTTCATTTTTATTCTTTTTACAGGTCCTCCTTCGAATTATAATTCTGAGCAGTCTGTGGGACGTGGACGTTTAACCGAGCAACTTTTGGCTCAAGGGCTTCTCACGCCGAACATGATACAAGAATTGCAACGTGAATGGATGAAGGTAGTTGAATATGATTCGTTACAATTTTTCTCATATCAATTTTTCAATTTTTGCTAAGCTTATGGCTTATTTTTATGTTGCTAGAGCGGCACGAAAACCGGAAAGGTTGATCGTATTGCGGATTATCGAAAACCAGGAAGAACAAGAAAACCTAAAGAAAAATAAAAGGAAATTCTGTCGTTTATAACACGTTGTACATATTGAATATGTCGATATATAAATAAAACGAATGAATGATTTGAACATGTTTTCGCAGCGATCGCATTCATTATATTTTGTAAAATTAAACATCAATGTGCGTACTCCTTCCATAAGAAATTACATTAAAGAAAAAAAGCTAATAATAAGAAAGGATGACGTAACCAACGAGGATTGATCGGGGAACGTTTAGACTGAAGGTCTCGTTTCCGCTTTTATCAGTCGATACACCAGAGTCTCAAAAAATTTGTTTAATATGAAACGAAACGTTAATATGAGTAAACTGGATGAATTTGTTGAACCATTCATGTAGGCTCCTTCTCGTTGTCCCTCTCGATTGGTTGAAAAGGCTCTACTGTCCGTTGAAAGAGATTATAAAATTGTTTATCCGTTTTAATCTGATGAAGATATTTTCGTATGATCCTCATCGATGGTAAAATCATATACTTATTGAGCAGCATGTATCTATACATTCGTGGCGATTCGATGTACAAAAGAAGACAGAGAAACACCCACGTTTCGGAATATTTGGATTTACCGGTTTGCGAAACGCTCGCTCGTACACACTCCTTCACCATGAGCTTTTGAATCTTGGGCATGTTCAGCGTTTCCACAGTTGATATAAATACTTGTGGTGTTGAGGATACTAAAGATTCAAATTTGCTCTCGATGCTATCTCTCATCGTCTCGAATTTTTGATTCTTCTTATTCATTTTTCTCAACAATCTGTGCAAGACTCGTATGGTCTTCTCTTTCTTCATCATTGCAGAGGCAAATTCTTTAACCCCGGCGTTGTGTCTTCTCGTTTTGCTACGTGTCATTGAACTGTCGAGTGTGCTGCACTTGGAACATCGCGTTGATCCGTTATTCACTATTATCGGACATTCTATGTGTCGCCACTTTGAGCTCACGTCTCTGTAAGCTACGCAATTTTCGATGTCTTCCGGTCGCGTTCTTTCACTAGCACAACCTGTTAAAAATCCAGAATATCAAACCAACGATTAATTTTAGACGTTACAAAGCTTTTTCAAGATCATTAGGCGAGAAAAATAAATCTTAATCCATGAAATAAAAGTTGCACTCGATTTTTTTTATTGTTGATTATTCTTCAACCTTTTTCTTGAATCTACTATTTGCTGCACAGTTGCCAGGATAAATTAAAGATTTTATCATTTCTCGATCGCTTTTTTCTTTCAAAATTGCGAAATCGTTTTCTCTATAGTCTGTCGAGCGATTTTTTTGATATTTTGTGTAGAATTTTTTTTTATAAACAAAAGTATAAATAAAAGTCGAATTTTTCGTAAAAAACACATACCTCGTTTGTATAATACCACAAATTGCTAATTGTTTTTAAACAAAATTTTTGATCAACAGACTATAGCGACAATACAAAATGAGAAGATTCTTTTTCATTTTGTTCCAATGCATTAATCACTGAATGATTTACCAGGCCAAACGCGGGCATATTTATTTTTGCTAGTGATGTAAATAACATCGAATTTCGTATTACATTTATTGTAGAAAAATTCCAAAATAAATTTTTTCTTCTACACCAATGGATCAATTGATGAGCAATCGATATTTTGTTAAATTTTTCTTCAAAATATCTTAATATTCCTGAAAAAATCTATTTTTTGGGCGTTGGACAGATGTAACCCCTCAAGAATATGATATTTTGCACTTTAGTGTTAAATTTTCTCAAATAATTTCCTCACCTTCACAAACGATTCTCTGATCGAATTCCTCGACGAATTCTTCGACGTCGGATAGCGTAAAAACCATTCGGTTTCTACCTTCTCGGATAAGATTGTGCATTTGTGGATTGAGTTCTTTGTTGGCAGCGCCACATCGTAATTCCATATCGCTCTTCAAGAACACTTGTTTCTCCATATAAGGCATTCCGGTTTTGGTCATGCCCATATAAGCGTAAACGACCGTTGTACCATGTCCCTTAGAGGTAACCATTGAGGACCAGCCTGTTGGCAGCTGTACTTCCGTATAAATGTCAAGCAAATCTTCGAAGAGCATAGCATTCTCGCTATCCTCGTATTGACTCTCCAATTTGATGTTCAGTGGGTCGATCCTTTCCGAAGTTCCTTTCTCCCGAGATTGACTGTTGGATTTTTCCTTCAAATCCGGATATATTTCATTATCATCCGCCGGAAGATTTTCATTGCTCAAACAATCCCACATATCCATAGACGTGTCGTCGTCCGCACTAGTTATATGGCTCTTGATAATCGAATATTCGGTGCTAACTTGTGGTTTTCTCTCATTCTCAGATTCCACCTCTTCCTCCATGCACTCGAAATTCTCAGAGCCCATAGCTTCAATGTAAACAATTTGTGAACCCTCATCGTTCGCAGTATACACGTATTTCTCCTCACCCTGAAGATTCACGATTGTCGCCATGTCTTGCTCTTGATCAGGATTCTCCATTATACCAGAATTATTTGTATCTTCAGAACACTCGTCATTCGTCGCACAAATCACCGTATAAGAATTTTCCTGCTTGCATTCAACCATGGCTTCTGGCTCGTAAGTCGTCTGATCTACTTGACCATCTACGTCACTGTTTAACGAAGCATTGTCTTCTCTAGGTATCAGAAAACTCTCTCTCGAAGCATTCGAAACTATAGACGGCCTTCTCACTGATCCAGTTCCTCGATTCACTGCAAAATCTTCGTAATCCTCATCTTGGCTATTTTGCAGATTATTCATCGATTCGCAACTGATGTTCGGTACCGCTCCTGGTCTCAAGCGACATTTCTTATACTTTATCTGTAAAAATAATAAAAAGTTCAATCATAATGTTTTTTTCGAACAACTTTTGTCTTTTATACTTTATCGATACATAAAGTTGGTCAATAACATATTTTTCAAATAAATTACAAAATATATTACTAAATAGGGATAATAATCTCTTCAAACCCACCATGATTCTCTGTGTAATTTTTCAGAAACATCAAAAAACATAAGACAACTTGAAGAAGATATGGATTCTGTGACTCATTTTTTTATAGTAATAATGCATTTTTATACAAAATATTTATACGGCCAACATAATTGAGCATTTTGAAGCAATTTCTATTTAAAAAAAACCATTTTGTCCCTAAATTCAAATACAATGGTATGGAAAAACATTCATCAAATAATCAGGAAAGAAAAAGTGATGAACGAACAGTTTAAACTTTTTCATTGAAGTAGCACAACACCAGTTATAAATTTGATTAAAATCAATGCACGTATTGTAATTGTTAAAAATCTACATTTGTTTTTACATACTTCCAAAGTTTGCATTATCAAGATACAGCAAAATTCCTTCTATTTGTTCATAAGACCCAGAATTCATGGACACTTGAAAGGTCCGATTTTTTCCTATATTGATCCTATTTTTTCACAATTCAAAAACTTTGATGTACAAAAATACTGTAAACAATCGAAAAATTTAATATGTCGATAAATAAATGAAAAAATTTTTGCTGCGTTCGAAAGAGTAAATATCAAAACCATTGTTTTTACTAACTTTTTTATCACCTGAGATTCAAAAGTTCGCAACGATCAATGAACATGCATCAAATGTATTTCTCGATAATAGTGATTGAGAAACACAATGCCATTGGCAAAGTAATATAATTATATGATAAAATAAATGGCAAAAGAATAAAAAAAAATCTTTTTACAAAAACAAAAATTTTACTTACAGTAACAACGTGAGGTGGAACTCCACTGACCCAGTGAGTTATTATGTCGGCAGGAGTGAAATGCTTACTACAAACATACGTGTCATCACAGACGACATAATTTTCAATGCCCATGGCATCCGTCCATTTTTTTCGAGTTTCTGGATCCTTGGGTGCAGAAAAAAAGCTGTACGAATTTTTATAATTCGTTTCTTTGCATATAACGCACTTTCGTGTCATGTTTGGTTTAAAATCCAACGAAAAGCAAACGCTGTAAAGTTTTGTTTGCGAAAAAATTAGATTCGTCCGTTATGAGTAAAAACGAGAGTGAAACTTATTTTCAACATTTACAACGCTGTTGAAAAATTACTTATTTCATTTTGACGTTTTTCTACTTTGGTTGAAAATCGAACATTTTTGGTCGCAAACGAATTTCCATTGCGTTTACGAAACAATCGTTTTTTTTAATTTTTCAATAAAATCGGGTAGAATAATTGTCATGTATATATACACGCGTTTTTGTTACTGCGACAGAATACGCGAGCTAGAAATATTAAATTTGTCACAAATATTTTATCACGTTCTGCGATACAACTTATAGAAAAAAAAACATTATTCGGTATAGTAAATGCTTGCTGGGAACTAAGATTCTGTAAAACCATGTAAACTGCCCCCATACTACATAACCCTATTAATCCTATTATCTTAACGACCACGGTCACGGTCTCACATACATTCAGGTCTGGAGGCGGATTATGTGCAATGATCGAATTCGATTGTCGACTTCATCGCGGTTTCTGCTCTGCTGTTTTTTAAGGTCTGTGCTTTATGCATCATAGGGTTATTTTATGGTGAGTCCATTTGCAACTGTCACGGGTGCTGCGATTGGCTGCGATCAATCAGTTCCCCTAGACCATGGATTGGTCACACAAGAAGAATGGTATTAGGATGGCATATTCTCGCTCTCACGTTGTCGAATTCGAATTCGATCGGTGCACATAATCCGCCTCCTGGAAACTCTGCCAGAATTTACGTGGTGGGGGTGTGCTCTTACCAACGAAAACTTTCGTTAAAAACTGGCACATGGCGCTGAGGTCTCGCCCCCTGATAACATAACCTTAAAATTGAATCTAACGTAATTTTCTAATCACAAGCGACTTTGCCGGCAATTTCTATCAATATTAATCAATATTATTACATATATATTATATGTAATATAATATTACATCATACAAAGTGAAAAAATGCCGAGAATCTGTATTGTGCCAAGGCAAAGAACTCAGGAAGCGCAGTCCATAAGGCTTTTATGTGCCGATTTTCACTGGGGTTTGCCCCCAGTTTAAGGATGTATGTCCAGTCAAATCCGCAGTACATCTATTTGTTTTTTCAAACAGATCATTATATAAGATATCAATCATAAATATGTTTTTATTAATTAATACTAATTATACATAACAAATCAACCCCATAAAAGTTACAGTTATTAACTTTAAGAAAAATTAGTTCTTCATTTGACTATTCTTTACGGGAGCTAATGTCCGTTTTACCAACCAATCAAAAAATTCCGTTTATATATCGAGAAAATTTGGCAACAGTGCTGGAAAGTGTGTCGTTTGACAGCTAGTTTCCTAACCTAATACATTGTTTAATTTCTTTTTTTTCGTGTATAATGTGAGTGAGGAAAATGAGTGACAATTCTCATGTTGTGCTCAGAGACAAAAAAGACAAAT
The DNA here is from genome assembly GCA_963989365.1 of Rhimphoctona megacephalus. NCBI lineage: Eukaryota > Metazoa > Arthropoda > Insecta > Hymenoptera > Ichneumonidae > Rhimphoctona > Rhimphoctona megacephalus. The sequence continues at coordinate 48,698,935 of OZ022415.1, read as the reverse complement.
TTACCACACAAAAAAGAAAACAGTGGCTTAAGAGTTTTGCGAAGAGTGTCGACTCCGATAGCCAAATGACGCTAGAATTGCACAAAAATTGCGTTGGTAGTGTCCACGTTCAAACGTTAGAAACGCGATGTTTGCCGGATCATTTTCCCATGTTCTTTGCGTTACAAAGTGACGACTTCTGACAAATGTGGCGTTATTCAGAGCTGTTCTTCCAACAGCATTCTAGCGTTAGGTTATGACGGCTTTCGAGTGTCATGTTCCAACATCATTGTAGCGATGGGTTTAAAGGGCATTCTAGCATTACATTTACCAGCATTCTAACGTTGGGTTTGAACAGCATTGCAGCTTCACATTTTGCCAGCATTCTAGCGTTAGATTTGAACAGCATTGTAGTGTTACATTTTAACAGCATTCTAGAATTAGATTTTAATAACATCATCTTGCAATTCGTTTTGGAAGCACATTTCATGGTTGAAACCTAAACTAAGGATGGGGAAGGGGGCGTCAATTCGATAAAGACAAAAAATATAAATTATTTGCATTTCCATCGATTTTTTTTTGTTGAATAAATTTGTCATAACAATTTGAAAATGGTAAATTAAATAACCTTATCTGGAGAAAAATAAGGCATTCATGAAATTTTTCTCGGTCACTATTGCTCCAAGAGAATTCAAAAATGTAGCAATAATGATGCATTTTCCCACTTCGTTGGAAATGCGCATTCTCACCAGGTTGAAAACCGTCAGAGTTTCAAATCGTGTACGTGTTCGTTGTTCAGACGATGAGAGAGTGTTTCGGGTTTCGGTTCTGGCACTATATCTTCACCAGGGGCATGGTGCGCGCTCGGGAAAAGCCTTGACTCTGCGCCGCACTGTGGCCGGAGCGCGAAGCTTCAACGCCCGTGTTCACTCGATAAAAATTGTAGCATCATGGCGCTAGATTGATGCATTCATGTGGCGTTCACACTAACGTCATATTGGTACAATTTTGACGACATTTTGATTTTTGTTCATGCCATGAACGGGACACATCTGCTCGTTCGCTATCGCATTAAGATGCAATCAGCCCAAGTAATGTTTGTACGTGAAAAATGCTTTTATGGCGGGCATGACAGTCAAAGCTATTATTTTAGTGGTACACATAATCCAAGAATCATTAAGTCTTTTGCAACATATTTTACATTTTCTATCTCAAATCTCCAAATTTTCTAATCCCCATTCGATTATTGTTTTTGACATGACATTTTTTAACTACTTAGTGTGAAAAATGATAACAAAATTTTTTCTATTGTATTCCTTTTAAAATGTGCAGGGTGAGCACAAAACTGTTTTCAATAAGTCTATTATGTGCAAAAGCGCAGCTAAAGAGCACATTCTCAGATTTCAAAAAAACCGCCCTTAAGTTTTCTGTATGACCATGAGTTACAGAGTTACAGATGATCGGAAAGTGATTAATAACGGTTCTACAGAAGTTTATAAAAAATAATTCGAAGCTGAAAATATGGTTTGCAAACGTCACGAAACGGATTGCACACTTTCAAAGTTGATGAAAAAAAAAAATGTTCCGTTTTTCATACTTCACAGGGAGAAAAAATGTTAATATTATCAAATAAAAAATGTAACAATATCGTTTTGAAAACTACGAGATTATAGCTTCAAAGTCGTTTCTGAAAAAAATTATGACCATTTTTTAAAGCGATACAGCCTTTCAAAAACTGCTTTAATTTTTCGAAAATTTTAGGCGTTCTTAAATTTTGTACACCAGTACCTATAGTTTTTCACGAAACCTCGTATGGCACTTCAAGAGACCCAGCCTCTGGCCAACTTTTTTATAGGTTGCTTGGACCTATAGGAATATAGCCCTGGGTTTTCGTAAAAATCCTAGTTGCATTTTAGCAATAAAAAATTATTGAAAATTAAAAAATCGATTTTTTTGAGTTATTTTTTTGGAACGCGTTCTATCGAAAAAAGTTTCTAATAAAAGTTGTTCATCATAACGTCCTCTATAAAAAAGGTTCTATACAAAAATAAGCTAGCATTATTAATTAAGCGGTTAATTGCAAATGAAAAAAAAATTGTCATTTTAATTTTTGCAACCGCGATCGATTGTTTATCAACATATCGGTTTGAAGTTCATACATGATGTAGAGGAGACGAACCCCAAGAGAATCGTGCAAGATCTATCGATCCGCGAGATATAGTTTAGCAACAATCTGCGTCCATCGAAAAAACTTTGGCATTCAATAGAATTTCCCGACGAATGCCCACAGCGTAGAAAAAAATCGAGGAGCTTTGTCTCATCGTGCACAAGCGATACGGAAAGAAAAATTGTTTTCGTTGGAAATAAATACTGTTTTTTGACGTTTTTCGATTTTTGCATATAAACAAATAGCAATTCTGACCAAAGTTACAAAGATATCCGGAAAATTCTTGGACCATCTAATGCGTTTTTGAAAAACGAACAATTAAAAAAAAAAAGTTGTATTATCTTGATTACAGCCCGAGATATGGATATTTTTACGTTTATTCAATTTTCTCTAAATTTAATCTTGCATGCAATAATAAAGTTTATTTGGAAACTATTCTCTCTATTTTTTATATAACTGAGAGAATGGTGTATGATACAACCCTAGGTTTAAATTATATATGGTTTTAAACCACCCTAGAGTGGTAGAGACCCTAAATACATGAAAATTCTATTTGCACTTGCAACCCAAAACGGAATCAGGCGATGCGAAATAATTTTGAGCGAAAAGATATTTGATTTGAGAAAAAAAGAATTCATAAGTACTTTACCAATTTTTTTTTTTATCTACTGCTCATGAGAAATAATTCGTAATCAATAAATATTATAAAAGAAAAACTCGTGTAGTACTTCGGCCAAAATTATTTTTTCCAATTAAACTTTAGCTCTCGAAATTTTGTACGTATATTTTTTGTTTCAAAATCTCGTTTCGTTATGATTACTTATATTTAAAAACTTTCGGTGCATTCTAATGCTATTGGAGTATTTCTTCGGCATCATTTTTTATGGAATATTTTCGGATCCGTTGATCTGTTGGCACGGATGTTTCGATGCAATATTTTTTGAAATTTTTTTTTACAAAATTAAAAAAAAAATCAAGTTTTTACTTGTTCATTGTTCTTTTATGCGTCGTATCTTCTCAGAACTACTGTACGTTTTAAGTAATCTAATAATTTTATAAGTATTGACGGTTAATTACGAAGATTGAATTCATTTGAACACTTCGTAGATCATTATTTCACATTGCATTTTTAGTCCGAATATACACCAGCTCGAAATTCGATCATGTATCCATTTTTAGCGGAAATCATTAAAAAATCGCTTGAGCGACCTCTAAAATATTTTATTCAGGATTCAATTCTTGAGAGAATCACTTTGATAAAATGCTACCATATTTTGCTGCAATGCCGAAAAAAATGTCAATTCTTTTGCATCACTCAGATCTAGAGTCGCGGTAGCGACTCGAGACAAGTACATTTATAAAAGAGAGTTCGCTCCAAGACTCTTTACAGCGAGGACCGCGTTTCCAACTGTTTTCGAAAACTTTCAAAAATTGTTTCCGTAATATTTAAATAATTACGATATTTTGGAGGATGTTGCGGGTTCACGTATTTTTTATTTTTTTTCTTCTTTCGATCGTGACTATTTGGAACTCTGTAGCTTCACTCGTATTGAGGATATTAATATTTTATTTTTTCGTTGCATCAAAAAATTGTGCATTTTTTCGCACACATTTTTGATGTTTATTTGTTTTTTTTTCTCAGTCGCTGTCTAGTGACACTAGTAATACTGGTATAGAAATCTGGTGATTCGTGAATAATACACTGAATATATACCTATATATTTCTGATTGACTTTCCGTTTATTATGGTTTTAGGAAGTGACACTAGTGATGAGGTTATAAAGATCGCGCATGTGACAGCTGACCAATATTTTTTTCATCAGTTTAATTTTTTGGTTTGCGTGACAGTTCTTACTTTTGGTCAGTCTTTCTTAAAATAAAACAGTCGTGAGGTATAAAGATCGCGGTCAATCTGAACTTTTCGTTACAGTGACGTTTATAGATAGATAGACGAGTAAAGAGTGACTTTTATTATTATAGATAGAAGAGTGAAAGTGGTAAAATAAAGTGTAATAATAAACTATTGAACAGTGCATAAATAAATAATTTCATTTATTAAACCTAGCTCCTACAATTTTTTTTCCGAACATAAACTCTACAACGGAGTCGAAAACGATCCCTTTTCTCTTTTACCATAAAATGTTCCTCGAATACAATAATAAAGTTTATTTAGATTTAGAAATCATTCTCTTCGTTTTTTTTTTATAACTAAGAGAATGGTATATGATAAACTCGTATTCGGTGAATATTTAATATCTTTGTCGTGAGGTTATAAAGATCGCGGTCAGTTTTAACTTTTGATTAAAGTGAATTTTATTATAGATAGAAGAGTGATAGCGCAAAAATAAAGTGTAATTCATTAAATAAACTTTTGAACAGTCTAAATAAATAATTTTTTTTATTAACCCTAGCCCGAACAATCCATTCTTCCGGACGTAAACTCTAAAGAATCATATTTTATAGGCTGTGTCTAGCCGTCCGGATACCGGACGAATACAAGACTGGTATTCGTCCAGATATTTGTCGAGAATGCGATTATAATTGTTTTATTTAACTTTTCTAATTAACTTTTCTACAGTATAATGGTATATTGAAACTCCCTCGTACGTAATTTGTACGTAATCCATTCGGATATACAATTTATGATGGTTTTCATTTATATCTAGACGAATAATCGCATATAATTCGTCCGGGAAAACGATTCTCAGTGGATTTTGATGGATGAAAAATGAATGAAAATTTATAACTACAGCGGGGAATACTTAGTTTGCTTCAACTATAGTGGGGAATATTCAAAGTTTTTTCAAATGTAACGGAAAATTTTTGCGGTATCCGGACGACTAGACACTGCGTATTAAAATATATACGAGGAAGCACACTGCCGCAATTTTATATAAATTGATTGTTATTATGTACCCACGAATTGATCGATCGGAATGTGAAAATACAACAAAAGGAAAACTGGAAATATGTAATGATAATAGATCAATTCGTCAGACAACGTAAAAGACGTGATGCATTTTTTTGACGATTGAAAGGTAATCGGTCTCGTGGTTGGTAAATATTTTGCTACACACTTTTCTCCTACATAGTTTAATTTTCGAGAAAATCAAACGTTACACGTTCTCTTTTCATCAGAGAATAAGGCGTAACTCTCGCTTTTCTCGAAATGTCAAGCGAATGGAGTCTAGAGTACAGGAGGGTTCACTCCGTGCAAATTGCATAGGACAGGGTGAAAGTAGTGTGAACTTGGCCCCCCGACTTTGACTTTTTAAATTTTTTCTAATTCTAATCGTTTGTGTTTCGTTAGTGGGTTATTGTTAGAACAAATTAAACGTTTGTGGGATGAGTTTATTGCTTAAAAATCAAAAATCAAAATTAGCGTGAAGTTAGCTCCCCCGATTTTATTTTTAAAGCTTTGGGAGATTAATTGTAGGTCAATCGATGCGAAATCGTTTGTGAGAAACGAATATCACAATAAAAATGTTTGTTAGATGCTTGTTCGTGTAAAAAAAGCAAAAACAAAATTTGGTTAAATTTTTCCGAACCGGTTATATTACCCGAAAAAGTTCTCGACAAAAAATAGAATCATATGATTTTTTGCTGGCGACGGGCTATGTAGACAAAGCGGAATCGATTGAAAGTGGAGAATATCTCAAAATTACGTCTGTTAGATCAAAGTTTATGTAAAAAAATATGAAAACCCTTCTCTGGTATCGATCATATTATTCACAAGAATGTTTATAAAGATTTCATTTTCGTCGCGGCAAGATTTCTCGCCAATGGAGTACAGTTATATAACGAAAAAAGTTGTTTACGCAGAATCCCGGAATAACAAGTGATGCGTTTTTCAGATTATGCATGAGGTCGTGTAACGAAAAACTCCGTTCCATTTCCCACGACGATGAAAATTGTCAAAAAGATAATAAGAAGTAAAAAATTTCATTTTTGGTGCAGCACAATCTTTTGCTCGAGGGGTGTGATCATAACCAACAAAGCTGGTTGTACAGAGGCTGTACTATCGCGGTACAACGGATGATTCTTTTTCAGATACTAAGCGTGTGGCTGTGCTTTAGAAACGTTTCATTTTTGGCGGAGCAAGATCTTGCTCATGAGGTGTAATAACCAATAAAATTGGTTGCACAGAATCCGAGAACAATAGATGATTCATTTTTAGGTTATGCACGTGGCTGCGAAAAATTTTGGTTTTTTCCGTGGGAAGATCTCTTATTAATAGGCTGCAACTGTATCAACGAAGTTAGTTACACAGAGTCTTAATACAAAGCATAATTGTTGTGATTGCACTCTGCAAAATTGTATTTTTGCTGTTGGAATATGTGTTGTTCATTGTTTGTGAATTTGTAAACATGGCAGAATGGTTATATAGTCTGTCATAATTAAAATGACATCCACAACCTAAAAACGAATTATCTGTTATCCTGTAATCCGGGGACTCTCTAAAATCAATTTTGTTACTCATAATTATATCCTATTTGCAAGATATCTTGTCACAGAAATTATTAAAATTTTTTATCGCACAGCTATATCCAGAATCAAGAAATCAATCATCTGTTCTCCTGAGATTCTCGTAAGCAAATCGTGTTGGTTATATTTACATAGATAAATGAATGACAAAGCAAACCTCATAGACAACAAAACTTAACTATCCTGAATGCCGATCTCTCTAGGAAGGAAAAAAGAGAAGAAAACCGAGAAACGAGCATGGGCTATGAACACTGTATGAACATCCATTTTGGCGAATAAAATTTATTTTTTGTTTTAAAATTCGTTACTTTATTATATCTGTTTCAGAGAATGTAGCGTTCGCTTCAATTGTGTTCAATATACTCTCATCATCATCATACTTCGGGTGAAGGTCATAGATTCTGTACTGTTGCAACTTTTTTCCTGTGTTTAATCTCAGAAGAAGCTGGAAAAGTAATGATTCCAACAAGGCAATGAAGGCAGCATAGAAATTATTTTTTGTTCAACATCATATGTTTTTAGTTTTCGTAGTTCTTACAAGGAAAGGTACTTTGGTGTCCCCCTCCGATTTTGATAATTTTTATATATGTTATAGTCCATCGAAAATTAAGAGACACGTAATTTTTTTTATCGGCTTAAAGTTATTTTTAAGGGGTGAAATCGACCCCCAAAGTTGAGCATGTTTTGCATCTGGTAGAGTGTTTCATATAGAAGCACTTAACCGATCGTAACGAAACCAATTGCAAAACGTTTTTCACGTCAAATAACCTGTATATAATGTTCAACTTCTTATGCACCCCTATTACATGGGGATGATTCACCCCCGAATATCCAGAATTCTTTTGTATAAAAAAAACTTGCAATCCGATTTCAATAAAACAAACGCCATTTTGCAGAGCAAAAAAAATAAAATTGACGTATTTTTGGGTTTTTCTCAGATTAAAAAAATTAAGGGGGTAAAACACCCTTAAAATGTCAAATTTCATTTTGAGCACTGTCCCCTTCCGATTTCAATATTTTTTTTATAAAATGTAGCTTATCGAAAAATAAGACCACCTATTATTTTTATTGGCTCAAAATTATTTTTAAGGCGTGAAATCAACCCCCAAAGTTGGGCATGTTTTGCATCTGGTAGAGTGTTTCATATAGAAGCACTCAACCGATCGTAACGAAACCAATTGCAAAACGTTTTTCACGTCAAATAACCTGTATATAATGTTCAACTTCTTATGCACCCTTACTTACTGCAGGGGGGTGAACCACCCCCTGACATTCATAATTTTTTGTATAAAAGAAAAATTGTCATTCGATTTCAATGGAAAAACCAACATTTTGAAAAGCAAAAAAAAATTATAGTGAATGTGTCTAGATTTTTCCAATAAAAAAAATTAAGCGGGTAAAACACCCCTAAAATCTCAAATTTCATTTTACGCACTTAAATGATAAAATTCAATTCAATTGGTCTCATTATCATTGCGTATCGACTTATATGCTAAATAATATTTATTTCGCATGTACATCCGCTGCCCTTCTGACATGCTTCACGTTTATAAAGAAGTGTTGGTATCCGTTCTATTTATATAAGTTTCTATTTTGAACGATTTACGAAAATAAAAAAAAAACTCAAATATCAAAAGAGTCGCATCAGCAATTCACCGCCCAGAATGTAAACAAAGCTGGCTCATGCCTTGCCATATTCTTATTCATATCAAGAACCGCTATAGTGGCTCGACCCCAAGTATTCTTGAAAAAGCCAGTTCGCTCAGGCTAATGTTTGAGGTATATCCGAAAACCAAATAAAAATGCTGTTTTCGTGGTGATGTCAGATCAAACCGCCCACTCAAGATGAAAAAGGTAAAACTGACTTTATATTATTCCAGAAGTTAAGTTGCTGTTCGACTGTTGATCAGTCATTATCGTGTCCGCTATCGTGAATACCGTATTGTTATTAACATGTCCATCAATCCAATGAACGTAATAAGACTGTTGTTTCTTACATTCGAGGTAATGAACATTCCTGACAGTCCTGTTAACAATAATGAAGTGGAATTGAAAGAGAGTTTCGCGGAAATTCTGAAGGCCTCTATGGCAGAGTTCAATCAGTTAGAAATCGTCGAAGATACGACATTAGATTTTCAAGAACCGTTTAGAGATGTCATAGTAGAACCTGTCGAAGATAATGACATCGAATGGGGTCTTGGAGAATCTCCATTAAGCCCTGAAACGTGTACTGACGATGAAGAAGATTTGAGCTACGACTACAAACAAAGAGCTGTTGAGTACTGGAGAAGTGCAAAAACGAAACAAAATAGGAAAATAGAAACAGTCCAAAACCGATTTAAACTCGTTAAATCTGTGCGCCAATTAAGGCGCTGGGCTCAACAAATTAATAAAGGCGGAACTTACAAGGAAAAATTGTCGCGCATTTCTGAATATACAATCGATAATTTAAAAAGCGCCATAGAAGCAGGTCTCATTGTACACGATATCGATCTTCGGAGATGGGCATTACAAGCCCAAAAATTGATTGGGCATGAGAATTTGCGTTTCAGGGCTTCGCCAACATGGATAAAAAAGTTTAAAAAAGTTCATCGAATAACAAGTAGAAAAATAAATAAATTCGTGACAAGAAAGACTCTCGAATCAAAGGACATATTACAAAACGATGCTAATAAATTTGTCTCCGCAGTTCAATTGAAAATTGAGGAATATGGCTTGGAAAATATTTATAATTCTGATCAAAGTGGTTTCCAATTAGAAGTCCATTCAGGGCGAACGTTAACAGAAGAAGGTACAAAACAAGTAGAATGCCTTGTACAATCCGTTTCAGCGACAACCCATAGCTACACCATCCAGCCGACAATATCAGCAGCAGGAAAATTGTTGTCACCTCTTCTGATAATTTTAAAAGAGCCATCCGGGCGGTTGGGGCCAATCGTAGAACGAACCATTTTTCGACCTCCCAATGTTTTTATAAGTGTTTCAAAATCTGGCAAGGCTACATCAGGTACGTTGGTATGTAATATTCAAATATAAAAAATAGATGTGCTATTAATTTTTACATATTGATTTATAGAACATTTCAAAGTATGGCTTCAAGAAGTGTTCTTCCCAAATGTCGGTGAGAAAAGTGTGCTTTTAATAGACTCATGGAGTGGACATTGCCCTAGTGTTGTCACGGAAGTTACACCACATAACAAAGAAATTGTTACAATGATCATACCGAAAGGAACAACAGGGAATATCCAGCCACTTGATGTCTTCGGATTTAGAATTTGGAAAAATTATGTCAGACATTTTTCAGACAGTGTCATGTTACTTGATTATGATTTAAGTCTACATTTACGAAATAATATAATCAAGCTGCAATCTCTAGTACATAATCAATTATCATCTCCGAGGTACGAAAATTTATTTCGATATGCCTGGTTCAAAAGTGGGTACATAGAAGAACGACCTGAGCATTTCGAAAATCCCGTTGAATTCGCTTTTGGTATGTCATCTCAAACACAATGTGAAATTGAAGGCTGCACAAATGTGGCTGTAGTAAGATGTTCATGGTGTAAAAAGTCACTTTGTTTCAAACATTTCTTCGAAGAACATCATTACTGTTCAAAATATAATCATTAAGTTCAGGAATGATAATTGAAACGAAAATTTGAATTGGAATCTATTTTTACTACATGAAAGATTTTAGCGCCTATGTATAACCTATATATATATATTTGTGTACAGACCATGTGTATACAAAAATAAAAAATCGTGAAGCTCACGACCACCGAAGATGTAGGAGTACTCAATTTTTCATATAATTAAAAAGCCGATGTACATGCGAAATAAATATTATTTAGCATATAAGTCGATACGCAATGATAATGAGACCAATTGAATCGAATTTTATCATTTAAGTGCGTAAAATGAAATTTGAGATTTTAGGGGTGTTTTACCCGCTTAATTTTTTTTATTGGAAAAATCTAGACACATTCACTATAATTTTTTTTTGCTTTTCAAAATGTTGGTTTTTCCATTGAAATCGAATGACAATTTTTCTTTTATACAAAAAATTATGGTAATTATGCAGTTTGACCACTTTTCCGAAAATCGATGGAATATTTTTTTTTTCCGCATGCATTGCTTCTATTGGTAACTACTAATAATATTCTGACGGGGGAGGCTGACATTTCCCATAAAAACCATAAGTTATGGGGTTTTGAAGTTACCAGAAATACGTGATAAAATACGGCATTTCCGAATATTTCAATGCTTACGTCATGGAACACACACACACACACACACACAGAGAGAGTTAGAGAGAGAGAGAGAGATTTGTTTGTTTTCGCAAAAAGCAAAAGTTATGGGGTTTTGAAGTTATTGGAAAAATGTGATGAAATAGGGTATATTCGAATATTTAGAAGCTCACATCAGGACAAGTGGACACACACACACACACACACACACACACACACACACAATTCTACGAATTCATTATCAGTAGAGGCGAAATTCTTTAGTCTTCAAAATTATTTGCGAGGGTGGTGAGACACAGCATACACCGTACTATTTCACGCACCCTACTATTTCACGCACACATCCCAAGATTTTCAACACACCCTACTATTTCACGCACCCTACTATTTCACGCACACATCCCAAGATGTTCAGCACACACCCTACTATTTCACGCACCCTATTATTTCACGCACACATCCCAAGATGTTCAGCACACACCCTACTATTTCACGCACACATCCCAAGATGTTCAGCACACACGCTACTATTTCACGCACCTTATGATTTCACGCACACATCCCAAGATGTTTAGCACACACCCTACTATTTCACGCACCCTATTATTTCACGCACACATCCCAAGATGTTCAGCACACACCCTACTATTTCACGCACCCTATGATTTCACGCATACATCCCAAGATGTTTAGCACACACCCTACTATTTCACGCACCCTATTATTTCACGCACACATCCCAAGATGTTCAGCACGCACCCTACTATTTCACGCACCATCCCAAGATGTTCAGCACACACCCTACTATTTCACCCCTACTATTTCACGCACACATCTCAAGATGTTCAGCACACACCCTACTATTTCACGCATCCTATTATTTCACGCACACATCCCAAGATGTTCAGCATACACCCTACTATTTCACGCACACATCCCAAGATGTTCAGCACACACCCTACTGTTTCACACACCCTACTATTCCATCTTATCTCACCACCCTCGCAAATAATTTTGAAGACTGAAGAATTTCGCCTCTACTGATAATGAATTCGTAGAATTGTGTGTGTGTGTGTGTGTGTGTGTGTGTGTGTGTGTGTGTGTGTGTGTGTGTGTCCACTTGTCCTGATGTGAGCTTCTAAATATTCGAATATACCCTATTTCATCACATTTTTCCAATAACTTCAAAATCCCATAACTTATGGTTTTTATGGGAAATGCTAGCCTCCCCCGACGAAATTTCATTAATGGTGACTAATCGAAGCAGTTCATGCTAAAAAAAAAATTCTTGCATCGATTTTCGGAAAAGTGGTCAAACTGCATAATTACCAAAATTATGAATGTCAGGGGGTGGTTCACCCCCCTGCAGTAAGTAAGGGTGCATAAGAAGTTGAACATTATATACAGGTTATTTGACGTGAAAAACGTTTTGCAATTGGTTTCGTTACGATCGGTTGAGTGCTTCTATATGAAACACTCTACCAGATGCAAAACATGCCCAACTTTGGGGGTTGATTTCACGCCTTAAAAATAATTTTGAGCCAATAAAAATAATAGGTGGTCTTATTTTTCGATAAGCTACATTTTATAAAAAAAATATTGAAATCGGAAGGGGACAGTGCTCAAAATGAAATTTGACATTTTAAGGGTGTTTTACCCCCTTAATTTTTTTAATCTGAGAAAAACCCAAAAATACGTCAATTTTATTTTTTTTGCTCTGCAAAATGGCGTTTGTTTTATTGAAATCGGATTGCAAGTTTTTTTTATACAAAAGAATTCTGGATATTCGGGGGTGAATCATCCCCATGTAATAGGGGTGCATAAGAAGTTGAACATTATATACAGGTTATTTGACGTGAAAAACGTTTTGCAATTGGTTTCGTTACGATCGGTTAAGTGCTTCTATATGAAACACTCTACCAGATGCAAAACATGCTCAACTTTGGGGGTCGATTTCACCCCTTAAAAATAACTTTAAGCCGATAAAAAAAATTACGTGTCTCTTAATTTTCGATGGACTATAACATATATAAAAATTATCAAAATCGGAGGGGGACACCAAAGTACCTTTCCTTGTTAGTTTCGATTTTCAAAAGTGTTTCAATAAAATCATATATTATAAAATTGCATATATTATCATTTTCAGAGTAAATATTACAACTTCAAATTATTTACATGTATCTCGACAAATAAGAACGTATGCAAGCCATTGAAAAAATTGAAGTTGGGCATTTGCAAAAATGATTTTTTGCATCAATCATTTTCATCTTGATATCCGTGAATTTCATGCTTTTTGATAGCTCGTAATTTGAGGACCAAATTGCCAACTCATCAATAACAGGTTTCTGACACCTAGCAATGAGTCTACAGTACATCTTAACCCATTAACGCCGAAGAATCGTGTTTTTTTTCCTCATTTTCAAGCTAGATTCTTATCATCGAAAAAAAATCATTTGCAAATAAAAAATATGTTCCCTTATACTTTCGAGTGTCCCCTTTCCGAATCCGGAGTCAAAATTGAGTTTTGTCCATTAGGAAAAAAAATATAGCCGTTTTTAAACAAAAAAAACCGAAAAAATCGAAGACATTTTTTTTTCAATATTTTTTTTCTCATTGAAGACGCGCGAGGATCCCCCCTTTTTCTTCAACCATGAGTGCACAAAATAGTTGTAGTTTAAGAATATATTTTTTTAATTTGTCGACATTGACATTTTCACCCCCAAAATGGCGCTTTTCATCCCTTCAGCAGGAAGACAATTTTCACTCTCGGTGCCCGACAAAAAAAATATTCAAATCTTAACGAAAATTGGTATCCCGGGGTTTTCAAGGTCGCTGATTACGATTCCGCCCTCAAAATTCGAAAATTCAGAATGGCGGATCCAATATGGCGGACCCAAATTCAAAAACTTACTTGAATTGGATGAAATGTGGCACTCGGGGGTTTTCGAGGTCGCTGATTACAAATCTGCCCTCAAAATTCGAAAATTCAAAATGGCGGATCCAATATGGCGGACCCGAATTCAAAAACTTACTTGAATCGGATGAAATGTGGCACTCGGGGGTTTTCGAGGTCGCTGATTACAAATCTGACCTCAAAATTCGAAAATTCAAAATGGCGGATCCAATATGGCGGACATAAATTCAAAAACTGTATGAATCGGATGAAATGTGGCACTCGGGGGTTTTCGAGGTCCTTGATAACGAATCTGGCATCATCATTTCAAAATTCAAAATGGCGGATGCAATATGGCGGACACCTTCCCGTTAACACCCAGTTATTATCTAACGTTTATTGAAGAATTGACAACTTTATATATTGACAAATTGACAGATTTATAGAAATTCATCACTCCGCATTACTCAACGGATAAACTTATAATTCCTTATTCTACTTAAGAGTATTACCCAGAGAATTACTTAAGAGCATTACCCAGAGAAAACGACATGGACGTGGTAGAAATCCTTTCTCCTTTGGGGTGCTTGATTTGAGTGAGTCCCCTTGCCTCTCACTTTTTGGGGTGCTTGATTCGAGTGAGTCCCCTTGCCTCTCACTTTTTGGGGTGCTTGATTCGAGTGAGTCCCCTTGCCTCTCACTTTTTGGGGTGCTTGATTCGAGTGAGTCCCCTTGCCTCTCACTTTTTGGGGTGCTTGATTCGAGTGAGTCCCCTTGCCTCTCACTTTTTGGGGTGCTTGATTCGAGTGAGTCCCCTTGCCTCTCACTTTTTGGGGTGCTTGGTTGTAAATGCGCCCTTTGCTTATCCCCGAAGCCTGATTACGTGTTTCGCTTTCATACAAGCACTACAGAAGTAAGCATTACAGTCCTTACAGTACGTATATGTTCTTATTGGACAGATTGAACAACGAGCTTGTTTGCTGTGACGGAAAGTATCGTGTGCTTTGTTCCGTTTTAGTTTTCCCCTCTCTAAGTAATATTTAGCAATCGAAATTGCGAATTGCTTTGAACCAATTTTTTTTGTTTTATCTCCAGTTGCGTTGAAAATCACGACTGAGTTCACAATGGCGGCCTGTATAAATCTAATAAAGACGACCCATGTCCATTTTTTTGAACGGATACTTGGAAGCAAGTTGTTGCAATGTCCATCGTGAACGTCTACTCCGCCCATGAATTTATTGTAGAGATGAAATGCTTGTGGAAACGGAATCTCAATTTTTGAATGTGCACTCGAGCTAAATCTCTTAGACGGTAATAGAGGGGTCACCCCTGCAGCGGTAGAAGCGATCGAAACTGGTTTCGAGTCTACGATAGTTATGTAGTTTATTCCGCTGTTTTGATCATGCTTTACAACATACGTACCTCGTGGAGACTTTTTGTCGATTACATTTTTTTCTTTGACTCGATTTTCTCTTATAGTTCCTGTACATTGTAAATCTAACTTTTTCAAATGTACTAGGAGATCGAAATTCTTAAAAAAATTATCGCAGTAAAGATGGAACTGAGATATCTTCTTAGGAGGGATAGATTTGAGAAATGGATCCAATAATTGCATCACTACACGAGAACCTAGAGCACATTTACCCAATTTATCTCCAATTGATGAATTTTTTCCACAATATAAATCGAGATTCAACAGGTATCCATCGGCGGTGCAAAGACCCCAAAATTTTAGTCCGAATCGTATGGGTTTTCCCCGGATAAACTGTTTTAGCGATGTTCTTGCATATGATTTGGCCATCATTTCGTCAACAGATAACGCAGTCTTCCACAAGCCAAACTGACGAATATTTCTCTGAAATAATTGTAGTAATTTACGAACGCGCCATGCCTTAGCACTGGGATCATTGTCTTTAGGCATCGAATACTTTAATTCTGATTTGATTTTCTCAAATGTATCGCGTTGCATTGCAGAAGAAACCACCTCACATAATAAGAAGGGATCAGATGACCAATAGTCTCTTTGAGATTTTCTTTTATTGAACGAGCTTACAATGATGATGCCAATGAAAGTATTCAAATCATCCAACTGCAATTCAAACCCATTCTCTTTACATGAGTCAATAATGTATGTTTTCATTTCCATGCAGAAAAACTTTTCAAACAGTTGTATCCGCTCACTTTTTTGAATACTTTTTTTTACACCGTCAGTTAGTAATAATTTGTCTTCAGTCTCATTCGGGTAGCTCTTTTCACCAACCATCCACTTATATTGGTGATCTCCTTCCAGTTTACATTGATTATCTGTGTAATTTTCCGATGCTTGTTTATAAGTGATACTCGAAAGGTGATCGTTTGATTCAAAATCAGAATCGGAATCACTAGAACAACCAGAATTGTCTGGATTCGGAATCGCGACGAGCTCGTCACAATTATCGTCAGAAGTATCCATTTCAAACTCTACATGAGAAGGAATAGATTGCCTTGGTCGTTTTCGAGACATAATGGTAATATTGTCAATATGCTCACGCTGCCGATGAGATAAAAATTATCGAAGAAGTGAATTCACTCAGGAGCAATAAAGATGATAAAACAATATTTTATGAATAAATTTTGTTGAGGTACTGAGCTGAAATTTAGGTATATAAGTGAGTTCGATTTAGTCTCAAGACAAGTTCTACGAAAATAGAAACCAAATTATTCAGATAAGGAATATTGGCAGACCTAAAATGAACACAAAAATTCTGAGCTAATATTTTTTACAGAAAATAAAATATCATTAGCAATGTGAACGATCCGCACTCCACAAACGTGAAAAATTGAAAAAAGATGTGATAGGCATATACAAAACTTATTTGCAGACAGAAATATTCATGGATAATAAATATATTTGTATCAGGGATAATATTCAATGATGACCCGTATAAACAAAAACAAGATGAAATGTAAGAAAATCGGAGATTTCTCAGCCTCTGCAACGTCAATTTTTATTCGACACATGAAAAATATAATATATGATCATAAAATGTGAATCAATTGAATGATTATTATTTACATTTCTATAAAGTTGTCAATTCTTCAATAAACGTTAGATAATAACTGGGCGTTAATGGGAAGGTGTCCGCCATATTGCATCCGCAATTTTGAATTTTGAAATGATGATGCCAGATTCGTTATCAAGGACCTCGAAAACCCCCGAGTGCCACATTTCATCCGATTCAAGTAAGTTTTTGAATTCGGGTCCGCCATATTGGATCCGCCATTTTGAATTTTCGAATTTTGAGGGCAGATTTCTAATCAGCGACCTCGAAAACCCCCGAGTGCCACATTTCATCCGATTCAAGTAAGTTTTTGAATTTGGGTCCGCCATATTGGATCCGCCATTCTGAATTTTCGAATTTTGAGGGCGGAATCGTAATCAGCGACCTTGAAAACCCCGGGATACCAATTTTCGTTAAGATTTGAATATTTTTTTTGTCGGGCACCGAGAGTGAAAATTGTCTTCCTGCTGAAGGGATGAAAAGCGCCATTTTGGGAGTGAAAATGTCAATGTCGACAAATTAAAAAAATATATTCTTAAACTACAACTATTTTGTGCACTCATGGTTGAAGAAAAAGGGGGGGTCCTCGCGCGTCTTCAATGAGAAAAAAAATATTGAAAAAAAAATGTCTTCGATTTTTTCGGTTTTTTTTGTTTAAAAACGGCCATATTTTTTTTTCTAATGGACAAAACTCAATTTTGACTCCGGATTCGGAAAGGGGACACTCGAAAGTACAAGGGAACATATTTTTTATTTGCAAATGATTTTTTTTCGATGATAAGAATCTAGCTTGAAAATGAGAAAAAAAAACACGATTCTTCGGCGTTAATGGGTTAAGTAATTCTCTGGGTAATACTCTTAAGTAGAATAAGGAATTATAAGTTTATCCGTTGAGTAATGCGGAGTGATGAATTTCTATAAATTTGTCAATTTGTCAATATATAAAGTTGTCAATTCTTCAATAAACGTTAGATAATAACTGGGTGTTAACGGGAAGGTGTCCGCCATATTGCATCCGCCATTTTGAATTTTGAAATGATGATGCCAGATTCGTTATCAAGGACCTCGAAAACCCCCGAGTGCCACATTTCATCCGATTCATACAGTTTTTGAATTTAGGTCCGCCATATTGGATCCGCCATTTTGAATTTTCGAATTTTGAGGGCAGATTTGTAATCAGCGACCTCGAAAACCCCCGAGTGCCACATTTCATCCGATTCAAGTAAGTTTTTGAATTCGGGTCCGCCATATTGGATCCGCCATTTTGAATTTTCGAATTTTGAGGGCAGATTTGTAATCAGCGACCTCGAAAACCCCCGAGTGCCACATTTCATCCGATTCAAGTAAGTTTTTGAATTCGGGTCCGCCATATTGGATCCGCCATTTTGAATTTTCGAATTTTGAGGGCAGATTTGTAATCAGCGACCTCGAAAACCCCCGAGTGCCACATTTCATCCGATTCAAGTAAGTTTTTGAATTTGGGTCCGCCATATTGGATCCGCCATACTGAATTTTCGAATTTTGAGGGCGGAATCGTAATCAGCGACCTTGAAAACCCCGGGATACCAATTTTCGTTAAGATTTGAATATTTTTTTTGTCGGGCACCGAGAGTGAAAATTGTCTTCCTGCTGAAGGGATGAAAAGCGCCATTTTGGGGGTGAAAATGTCAATGTCGACAAATTAAAAAAATATATTCTTAAGGGGACCGTATGGTCTAGAGCACGAAAATTTCACCTATTTTCACGATTTTTTTTTTGCCATAAAAAATTTAAAAATCGATGTTTTAACTTTTCGGGTTTATTACTACCTTTATTAAGTATACAAAAAAAATTTTTTTTAATTTTAAAAACAGTGTTTATTATCATATAATTGGCATTGAAGACGACCCTCTCGAAAAATCCGACCCGGACGGTGAAGATCGATCCGAGACTTCTACTCATCTGAAACACAAAATTCAAGAAGATTCTTAATCAGAAAGAGTGCAGTTATGGTCGGGACTAGAACAAATCGAAAAAATTAAAAATTGACAAAATGGCGCGCTTTTGAAAAAAAATTCGTAAAATCGGGTTTTTTTTTCACTAGTTTTTTAGTATAAACAATAAGAAATTATTTAAATAAAATTATGATTGTAGTTCCGACGATAGCCATACATGTTGTGAACAACATATCCAAATTTCAAGTGATTCGGTTGAATAGTTTTTTTGTTTTCACCTGCGCAGTGCCGAAAAAAGTCGTTTCGAGATAAATGAGTTTAAAGTTTGAGGTACAGATATTTTCAAAAATTGAGCAAATTTTGAATACTTACAGTTAATCCGCGATTCCGGCACCATATAGGATTCCTTCGGAACGTTCATAATTCAAGATTTCCTCACTCCTTTCATTTCTTCGAGCTGTCCGAGCCTCTTTGGAGTTGTCCGTGCTCCTACGGTTGGCGCTCGATACTCGCAGCTAGTATTTTCGATAGTGAATCGATTGCCCTTGAAATATCTTTTGCGACCTACAGAAGATGGTCGTCTAGAAGAGTCACGGCCTTGCTTTCTATCCATATTTTCTGATATTTTATTTCAAAATTTTCGATGTTGGTTCGTCAAAACGTAACGTTGTACTGATCAAGTCAGGGGAAAGCGAAATGACCGTTTCCCTCACAAATGTTCGACAATAGGTATATTTCGGGGAAGGGAAAAGTATATATAGGTATATAGTATGTACTATATACAGGTATATATTTTCGGAGAAGGATTGGGACAGCTGCTGCGCTCCGATTAGGTTACCGGTTAGCGCTAGACCCGTTAGGAGCGCGCGGACCGCTCTCTACCTGCGTTATGGGCTGTAGAAGCTGTAATATTGAGAATTTCCGCATGAAAATTTCACAGTATATTCTTGAGATACTATACTTTCGACATATCGAAAAAAAAAAAAATCGATTTTTTCAAATTTCTAGACCATACGGTTCCCTTAAACTACAACTATTTTGTGCACTCATGGTTGAAGAAAAAGGGGGGGTCCTCGCGCGTCTTCAATGAGAAAAAAAATATTGAAAAAAAAAATGTCTTCGATTTTTTCGGTTTTTTTTGTTTAAAAACGGCCATATTTTTTTTTCTAATGGACAAAACTCAATTTTGACTCCGGATTCGGAAAGGGGACACTCGAAAGTACAAGGGAACATATTTTTTATTTGCAAATGATTTTTTTTCGATGATAGGAATCTAGCTTGAAAATGAGAAAAAAAAACACGATTCTTCGGCGTTAATGGGTTAAACTTGTCATTTTCAACAATGAATATCTCGATTACCAGGCGGTGAAACCTCTCCAAATTTTTCACACATAATTAAATGCTGTTCAAGAAGATTCGATTCAAACCTGAGGGGTTTTTCCCTTTTGAAACCCATATACTATGCAAAACCGTATACTATTCGGATCCTCGGGATTCAAAGTTGAGGGGTTTTTTCGTTTTGAAACCCATATACTATTCAAACCTGAGGGGTTTTTCCCTTTTGAAACCCATATACTATTCAAACCGTCGGGATTCAAACCTGAGGGGTTTTTTCCTTTTGAAACCCATATACTTTTCAAACCCTCGGGATTCAAACCTGAGGGGTTTTTCTCTTTTGAAACTCATATACTATGCAAAACCATATACTATTCGAATCCTCGGGATTCAAACCTGAGGGGTTTTTCCCTTTTGATACCCATATACTATTCAAACCCTCGAGACTCAACCTGTGCGGTTTTTTCCTTTTGAAACCCATATACTATGCAAAACCATATACTATTCGAATCCTCAGGATTCAAACCTTAGGGGTTTTTTCCTTTTGAAACCCGTATACTATGCAAAACCATATACTATTCGAATCTTCGAGATTCAAACCTGAGGGGTTTTTCCCTTTTGAAACCCATATACTATGCAAAACCATACACTATTCGAATCCTCGGGATTCAAACTTGAGGGGTTTTTTCCTTTTGAAACCCATATACTATTCAAACCCTCGGGATTCAAACCTGAGGGATTTTTCCCTTTTGAAACGCATGTACTATGCAAAACCATATGTACTATTCGAATTCTCGGGATTCAAACCTGAGGGCTTTTTCCTTTTGAAACCCATATACTATTCAAACCCTCGAGATTCAAACCTTAGGGGTTTTTCCCTTTTGAAACCCATATACTATGCAAAACCATATACTATTCAAATCCTCGAGATTCAAACCTGAGGGGTTTTTGCCTTTTGAAACCCATATATTATTCAAACCCTCGGGATTCAAACCTGAGGGATTTTTCCCTTTTGAAACCCGTATACTATTCACACCCTCGGGATTCAAATCTGAGGGGTTTTTCCCTTTTGAAACCCATATACTATGCAAAACCATATACTATTCGAATCCTCGTGATTCAAACCTGACGAGTTTTTTCCTTTTGAAACCCATATTATTCAAACTCTCGGGACTCAGACCTGAGGGGTTTTTTCCGTTTGAAACCCATATACTATTCAAACTCTCGGGATTCAAACCTAAGGGATTTTTTCTTTTTGGAACCCATATTCTATGCAAACCCATATACTATTCGAATTCTCGAATTTCAAATCTGAAGGGGTTTTCCCTTTTGAAACCCATATAGAATTCAAAATTCTATATTTTTCAAACCCTCGGGATTCAAACCTGAGGGATTTCCCCCTTTTGAAACCTATATACTATTCAAAACCATATACTATCTGGATCCTCGGGATTCAAACCCAAGGGGTTTCTCTATTTTGAAACCCATATACCTTTCAAAATCATATACTATTCAAATCCTCGGGATTCAAACCTGAGCGGTTTTCCTTTTGAAACCCATATACTACCCTAAACCATATATTATTCGAACCCTCTGGATTCAAACCCGAAGGCTTATTTTTCCTTTTGAAACCCGTATACTATTCAAGACCATATACTATTCAAACCCTCGGGATTCAAAAAAAAAAAAATATCAGGAACAAACTGGAGGAAAATGTTTTTCGATGTTTCACAGATGTTTCACATTCAAAGATGTTTCGGACCCACCCAACTATTTTTACGTGTTCAATAATTCTATTCACGCATCCCGAAATGCCCCGGACCCTCCAACTACTTTTATGTGTTCAACGCTTCCACACACACATCTCGAGATGACTCGGACCCACCCAACTATTCCTACGTGTCCAACAATTCCCAACACACATCCCGAGATTACTAGAACCCGCCCAACTATTTTTACGTGTCCAACGATTCCACACACACTACCCAATGTGGTCTGCACCCACCCTACTATTCCTCGAACCATATTATTGAAAAAACACAGCTTTTTTTTAGTTTTGACATTGAACATTGAATTCGCAGGTATTTTCGCAGGTATCTATACAAAAAATCAGATCAATCGAAGATATGAGGTTTTCGGAACTCCATAATTCGCCGATCTAGAAATAGATTTTCAAAATTCGATATCTCGAAAAATTGTCAAATCCGCCGAAAATCCTTTGGAGGGAAATCTTATAATATTAAAACGAAAGTTGTGCCAATTTTCAGTTCAAAATTCGGTTATCAGTTTTCGGAAGTTTATCCATACAGTTGCAGCCTATTGACAAGAGATCTTCCCACAGAAAAAACCAAAATTTTTCGCAGCCACATACATAACCTAAAACGAATCATCTATTGTTCTCGGATTCTGTGCAACCAATTTTATTGGTTATTATGTTACGTCCCGAGAGGGAGATTTGGTTGAGTTCACGGAGGTCGCCGATTTAGAGCGCGTCTTTTGAAATTTGAAGTCGCTAGTGAGTCTTTAGTGGGATCTCCGTGGTCCTCGAATACATATTATTAATATTTGAGATTTATGAGATTTTGAATAATAGCGTGATTTAGGTTTGAGAAGGGTTCTTACCAAAGGATCTAGGTTTAGATTCTTGGAATGAGTTGTTGATAAAAGTTTGATTATGCACGAAAATATATAATATTTATTCACTTATTATTACACTCGTTTGGTTGTTACACTTGTTAGATTATTTCACGTGTATTACAATGGTTGCGTTCAGCGCTATTGCATAACTTATTATTGATACCGGTTAACTTTTATGTTTATGATTTGATCGGAGTTAGCTTATTAGATTTGATAGTAATTTGAATTTCGAAGAACGATTTACGCTCGTTATGATTTAGATTCGCGCTTGTGACGATTTCTAAGTCGCGAAGATTTAGATTGAGACTCTAAAAGATATGTAGAGTCTTTGGGATTTCGATGCTAACTGTCTGTTGTTGTTGAATTTCTTACTTGCTAGAGTTGGAGATTTTTGTCGGATTGTACGATTTTTGGGAGTAGAACGTTATGGAGGGGACTTATTTTGTTATGCTTTTTACTGGGATTGGATAGGAGGTCGTTAATTTGGTGTCCTAATTTTCCGATTGGAGTTCGTTATGGGGGAGACTTTTCTGGAAAAGTGATTGGAAGAAAAGTCGTTAATTTTAATCTGAGATTTCCGGAGGTTGGAAAAACGTGTTAAGCGGGGTTGCTCTAGTTTCAAGGGTCTTGGAATTTGAGAGCATGTGTTTGGGACTCGTGGGAAATATTTATTTCGCCGAGTACTCTCGATTTTCAAGAGGGTCAAGCGTGGGTCTGTGAAAATGTTGCTGGAGTAATAAAACTTAGGATATTTTTGAAATTAAGAGTAGTCTATACGCTTTTACGATTTCCTGTTACAAGGTTTGAGATTTTTTATGCACGACTGAAAGTCGAGGGTTGTCTAGAGCACACATGCAGTTTTACTATGTTCATACTTGAAATAGAAAGCGATGTTGGGAAAAAGAAAGTATGAGAATGTCTGGTGTCTTACCGGATGTATCGTGTTACAATGTGAATTATTATTTAAGGGTATATACCATTATTCGAGAATATATACTCGATTGTTGAGTTTATTATTATATAAATATAAATTAGTTATCGACGAATGATGATAAAGATTTAAAGAGTGTACCGTCTGATGGTACATAATTAATAAAGTGTGATGAAAAAAAAAAATATGGGGGGCCTAGCGTAAGGCTAGGACGTAACAATTACACCTCATGAGCAAGAGATCTTGCTCCGCCAAAAATGAAACGTTTCTAAAGCACAGCCACACGCTTAGTATCTGAAAAAGAACCATCCGTTGTACCGCGATAGTACAGCCTCTGTATACAACCAGCTTTGTTGGTTATGATCACACCCCTCGAGCAAAAGATTGTGCTGCACCAAAAATGAAATTTTTTACTTCTTATTATCCTTTTGACAATTTTCATCGTCGACGGAAATGGAACGGAGTTTTTCGTTACACGATCTCATACATAATCTGAAAAACGCATCACTTGTTATTCCGGGACTCTGCGTAAACCACTTTTTTCGTTATATAACTGTACTCCATTGGCGAGAAATCTTGCCGCGACGAAAATGAAATCGTTATGAACATTCTTGTGAATAATATGATCGATACCAGGGAATGGTTTTCATATTTCTTTACATAAACTTTGATCTAACAGACGTAATTTTGAGATATTCTCATAAATCATATGTGAAAATTGAGATATTCTTAAAAAATCATATGATTCTATTTTTTGTCGAGAACTTTTTCGGGTAATATAACCGGTTCGGAAAAATTTAACCAAATTTTGTTTTTGCTTTTTTTATACGAACAAGCATCTAACAAACATTTTTATTGTGATATTCGTCTCCCACAAACGATTTCGCATCGATTGACCTATAATTAAACTCGCAAAGCTTTAAAAATTAAATCGGGGGAGCTAACTTCACGCTAATTTTGATTTTTGATTTTTAAGCGATAAACTCATCCCACAAACGTTTAATTTGTTCTAACAATAACCCACTAACGAAACACAAGCGATTAAAATTAGAAAAAGTTTAAAAAGTCAATGTCGGGGGGCCAAGTTCACACCACTGAAAGAACGATCACTGTCATCATGTGGACTAATTTTATTACTATAGTTACGATCTTTGCGGCCCATGCGATACTGGTAGCAGAGCGGAGAACTAATTCAGGACAGGATTTTGAAGACGCCCCCACCACTTATTTTCCTATGCTGTGTCCCAAGGAGACTAGAGAGAAGGAGTGAACACACTGTACTTAAGAAGTGTTCCCACAAATTGGTAGAAAATGTGAGGCGCTGCGATCGCAAAGTATAAGGTCAGTTTCACGTCGCTGAGGATTATTATTACTATATGCATTAGTACCACGGTCTTACATACAGGTCTTGCAACTGAGTCAAATTTTGGTGGTGGGGGTGGTCGCGTTACTTCGGCCCATTAGTGGCCTCGGCCGCCGCTACGCGTCGCTTTGATCAAATCATAGCGGCAACAGAGCGGAAGACCTATATGATATAACCTATAAACACGGTCTTACATTAAATGTAATTACAAAGAACACCACGTGTTATTTTGTGATTTTGTGACGCTATTTGAAATCCTGGTGATATTAGTTGTTCACACAATATTACGTTTTCCGAAAAAAATTTTATCCACACCTGCCATTACTTTACAAAAATTCCTTAAATATAAATTCTGAATGCAATGTGATATAACAAAACTGATGCCCCACGTCTCCCCGTACGTTGGAATAAAAATTTATTGATGTCCGTGAATATATTAAAAATATTGAAATTAATGAAAATTATAAAATTAATTGGATTTATTAATTAACCACATATTTATTCTGAAAAAAAATACATTTTTTGTGCCAGCAATCTCAAAAAAAATCAAGTCCTGAAGGCGGGTCTTGTCTTCAACCCGGTACCCTCACCGCACCGAGGCTCAGCGTTAACCGCTTCAGCTAAACGTGCTTCATTGCAGCTATTAAAAATAAATGATACATGTTTATCAGGGCTGCTTGAGATAATGCTTTAGAGTATAGAAAACTGCAGTTCAATTTTTTTTTAAGATTCCTTAATATTATTTTTTTTAATATTCAATATTCATATTTTTTTCGTCGGAAACGTTCCTACATATACATTTCTATCATAAAATGGGTTATAATTTCGACGCATGCGCTCTAGTCGCTATGACAAGTTCGTAGCGCCACTCTTGTGGCTGCAAGCCAAAACTTGGTGCCGACATTAAGCGAACCACCCCCACCACATTCGTTGCAAGACCTGTATGTAAGACCATGGGCACGCTGGAACTACAAATTGGCCTATGCTGTGTTCACTCCTTCTCTCTAGTCTCCCTGCTATGTCCACTCTTTCTCACCTCCGTGAAGTTAGCCCCCCCACTTTATTTTTTTAAACTTTCATTAATGCAAATCGTTTGAGAATCGTTTGATAGAGTTTGATAGAGAAGAAAAATTTTTTGAGAGTTAATATTGTTCACGTAAAAACGATTTTATTTTTTAGTGTGAACTTGGCCCCAATTTTTTTTATCTCCTGAAATAATGGACTTAGAAGTTTCATTTTTTTTTTAATCGTTTGAGAATCGTTTGAGAGGGTTTGAGAGTCAAAGAAAATCGTTTGAGAGTTAATATTTTAATTGATATTAAATAATTATTCAGTGCACGATTTACCCTAGGATCCGAGCACTTCCGGTGTGCGCAGTGCATGTGCGCAGTGTATGTGCGCAGTGCATCTTGTTCATAAATTAGGCTGCATTTTGTTTAAAAAAGTTATAACCAATTATTAGTCCAAACTGTAAACATAAATCGAACATTTCAGCTTAATTGTGTTAATTGTGTAAAATTGTGAAACTTTTTGATATTTTTTGGAGAGTTACAAATGTCAACAACTGCACTGTCAAAGAGAAAAGCTGGACTTATTGTATTTTTGGTTAAAAAAAATAGTGAAATATGAGTGAAAATACGTATAAAGTACGCAGTGACATTGGTAAAAATGTGAGCCAATTTGTAACGGGCAAAAACAAGAATAGCGTTAAAAATATTGTAAAAACTGCGGAAGATAACATAACCTCTTGAACGTCATGGCTACGAAAAATCGTCTGCTGATCACATTCTTTCAAGTTCTATCGTGAATATTTTCTTCAAACGTCCGGTGACTCTCTGTTTTTATCGTTGCTACGAAATCTTTAGAATTTAATTTACCGCAAGACAGTTTATATCAAACATATATCATTATTTAATATATGAATTATTAAATAGAAATGTGAGCAACAGGTCATCTCCATAAATTTAGTGCCGTGTAAATTAGACGATTTTCAAAGTTATAATTCTTTTCTAAAGGTTCGGTTTCTAAAGGTAAGCTTTAAGGTAGTTCTCGTTCAAAAACTACGCTTTTAACGGATTTAGATTACATTTGCACAAAAATAGAACCTTAAATGGAGTATTTAGCTAGGCTTGTATTTTTTAGATTAATGTCCATAAAAACACCTTTAAATTATTCATAATCAACCTCAAATTATGACTTTTATTTTTATTTTTCCACTTTCTAAATATGCTGAAATACTAGTTTTTTTTTATTCTTAAAGCCATTTTTTTTAATCCTTAAAGCCATATTATTTCATCTGGTTTCTAAACAAAGTAAATTTTGCACGATAACTACCTCAAGTTTGCGAAACTTCTAATGCCGCCGCTTTCACCGATTAACCACTGCCTTTTTTTACACCTGAAATCGAAAACGAACGGGCAGATTCCAAGGCTACCCTCAATGTTTCAGGTTAGAGTGTACAGGTGAGACCGTTGCAATTCCCGATGCAGAATGTGCTGCAAACCGTACCGGTACAGGTACCGGTAAACGCTGGAAACGGTCAGACCGTTTATCAAATGGTACACTTTCCCATTCAAGCGTTATCTAGTGTTTTCAATATGGGTGCGACGCAGATAATACCACAGATAACGCAAGTAAGGGTTGTAATTTTATTCGTCTAGAAAATATTCTTGTATCCTCGGAGAAACAACGAAACGATGAAATTTCTCTATTCTCTTTATTCTTTCAGCAAATTTCGCAAATGGCTCAGATCATAACTCTGAATGGTCAAATACAACAGGTACAAATAGTCAATCTACCGCAGTTGCAAGGTTTGCAGGGTCAACAAGTAGCATATCACGTTGCGCAACAGGTCGCCCAACCACAAACACAACAACAAGTTGTGCAGCAAGTCGTGGCTTATAGCATCAATTTCAGCAACAGGTCGTTCAACGACAACAGCAAGTTACTGATGCCCAGGTACAACAACAAGTCCAACAAGTCGTTCAACTAGTTATACAACAGCAACAGCAACAACAACAACAGCAGCAACAACAACAACAACAGCAGCAACAACAACAGCAGCAGCAACAAGTTCAGGCACAAGTTGTTGCTTCGACACCGACGTCGAGCACAACTTGGACAACGAGCGCGTTGCTGGTCCTGGCGGAAATGTTCAGGTACAATGGAGAATTTCATTTTAACTCTATAATTGGATCGAAAATGACTTCAATCTTCTCATTAACATAAAATGTTCCTCGTATCCGATAATAAGGTTTAATTGTACACCATTCCGTTTTTTTTTTAACCACGAAGAGAATAGTATATGATAAAGTCACATTTGGTGGACATTTAATGATGAAAACTCTATAAAACGAAACGAATTTCGGAGAAACGCTAGAAAGACATTTTTTACTCAAAAAATTGGGGTCGTTTTCGACCCCGTTGCAGGGGTCTGGGGATAAAAATTGAATTTAACTTAGTCCCTTTAAATTAGTATTCATTCTATAATATTATTCCAGAATGTCAATGGTACTTGACAACCGGTATGAGCTTTTAGGAAAAATAAAACGAAATAAAGATAAACAATATCTTCACCCAGTGTTTTGAACGGTTATTGAACGCTGACGAATTTGATTTTATTAGATCGTAGGCATTGGTTCCCTCGGAAGACCCGTTGGAGCTGGTGGTACCGGAGGAACCGTTCTTACCACGAAAGACGGCCAGAAAATTGACGTTCAAACCTTATCCGCTCTCACCAGACCCTCGGAAGAAGGAGGTGAAATAAAAATTACGAGTATAGATGCGAGTCAATTAGCCAGTGGCCAAGTCATACACATACCGGCTGCTCAGTCACAGCAACAGACTATACAGCCCATTACTATCACAGATAAAATATTAAGCGAAACATTTGAAAAAATTGAAGTTTTTTCAATGAAAATTTGTAGTTCTTTTTAGAACGAATCAAACTAAAAATAAAATGCCACTCGTGATCCCGGCGATAAAACAGATAAATAGTATGTTGATTCGTGTCGATTAATGCTATTTTTTTTCTACCGTTTTCAGGTGCTCAAGGTCAACAGCTGACCCTTATACCCGCCTCAGCATTGGCGAATATAACAGCTCAGCAGGGTGGAACGGTGAGAGGGATAAATGTGGACAACGGTGGTATAATGCAGCTTCAACCGGTGAGCGCGATGAACACAACCAATGGATTTCTTCAATCGATTCCCTACGAGGGCCCTACAGCCACTCTCGTTCCTAACAACTAATCGCCTAAACCTCAAATTTTGTTAATGCATGTAACATAGAAGAAGGCACTCATTGTTGATGCGCAATAGTGAAGTAAATTAATCATTTAACATTATACCGCAAAGTTGTTCACCACGGATTTTACGAACCGCGATGTATGTGTTGCGCGCATGTTAGATTTTACATCTGATCACAATATTGAGAAATACCTCTCGAAGATTTTCACGAATCAGTTTGTGTGGAATGTAACTATATTTTTTTAACGACCATATGTAAGATAATGTACATATTGTATACGATGTAAAAAAAAAAACCAACTTTTATAGAAAAAAATTTTTACACTTAAACATTTGAATTTGCCACATTAAGGAACGAAAAAAAAATATTTTTCATAATTATCAGCCGTAGAAAATAAATGAAACTTAGCAATATTTTGCTGAAATGAAAAAAAAATGCTGTATGAAAATTTTCGTCCGAAATTATATTGTCCCTGGGGAAATCTTGTGCTACGTTCGCTACGACCATAATTTTTGGATATTCGACAACGAGAATGAACTTAAAAAATTAGAAAAAAGGAAAACGTGAGCAATGCGAGTTATGCAAAATATTTCATTATATTTAACGTTATTATGCACTGGATACTTTTACGATGCGACATGCCAGCATCGCACCGCTTATTACAAGTGGAAGTAGTCAGTCTTGTTCCTTCTACAAAGGATTCTGTTCCAGGATTTTTGTATACATCGTCGTCGTTAAATAATAAGTATAAGAAAAAAGAAAAATGAAGAAACTGTAATTACATAGGTAATCTCTGTGTGAACGGTCGTTTTCATTATGTACATTACACAATTAATTCGTTTTATATATTAATATCTTCAATGATTTTTCATCTTTTGGATGCACGCGTAACTATAAATTTATACGTATAATACAGAGAAGTCTGTCAATTTCAAGAAGGAAGTGATTTTTGACGCAGCGTCACGTGGAAGGAAAGAACAAACGATAGAGCACACACTTTTGCAAACCAAAAAATTTCGCTCAAAATCAAGCGTACAAATACTCTCAATTATGTTCCGTATTTCGTTCTTTCTTTGCGCGAGTAACATAATTGCTTATTTAATTAGGTATTAAGTTGAGAGCATCCGTCAAACCTCAATGGGCTCGCTGAATATTTCGCACCAGATTGGGCAGTGATTTGCGGCGGGACCGCCCCATCGCCAACCGTAAGGAATTCCCAAATGTGTGAGCCCCAGTCTCACCACCCGGGCTAAATCAGTATTGAATAACTTCTTTGAGCCTTTTCCCCAAATAATCTTATCTTTGTAGATGAATTTATCTGAATATACAGCGGAATTGCTCGCCTCAAGTGCCTCGTTGTAATTGTTCGAAGTATCGTCGGTAAGCGTAGTCACCAAGGAATATCGCGTTTTTTGTATCCGTAAAACGTTCGATTATTCTGTTGTCTAAAAGAGTCATACAAGATTTCCTTTTTTTCAACAATTTTTTTTTTTACATTTGTTCGAGAGGTCGACGACCTAGTAATTTCATTCCTTTTGCTGGAACGTTCTTGGAGAATCTGGAGAGAATTAAGCAATCTTTAAGATCCCACATCTTCCGGTTCCCTCTTGACGTCAAGCTCCCTCAAAGTTTTGTTGACTATGTGGCTACATCGAGAAGCACTTTTAAGTATTAAAAAAAAGAAACACAAAAACATTTTCAAAACCATATTTTAATTAGTAAAACAATTTTAAACGGTTTTTTTAAGGGAGAAATTTTGAATATGAAACACAAAAAAATGGTCTTTTTCTAAAAATTGAGCGAGCTTACCGCAGTTCAAAATGATACTTTGCTAAATGGCACGGCTACAGTGTACAGTACGAAGAAATAATCGTCGAATTGATTGATTTTTGTAACGAGATCATTTACGATCGGTTCTCTCAGCATTGATGGTTCGCACTGGCTCGCCAATTTAGTTCCAAGTTTGATTAGACAAAAAAATAATAATTCATCCGCGATTTTTGGATAAATAATTTTTGCATAAGTGCCAAAACTTCGACAAATCGAATTAGACATTTCATCAAGAACTATGATTACTTTTGCTGAATTTTTTAAAGAAGATAATTTATGACCTATGCATACTAAGGAAATTTTTTGTTTCTCACGTTTTAATAAATTATTTTTGCATAATAGAGAAAACTATAACGCAACGAAAACTTGTGCACATTTAGACATTTTTTATCAATATAATCAATAAGATTCATTAAAAAAATTTATTGGCTCTCTCCGTCAATACCCAAATTAAGTGCAATATTCCAACTAAAGCCATAATCTCGAAACCCTTTTTGTTTCAAATCGTAAATAATAACCGCTCAAGTTCCAAGGCTATCGAAGTTGTTGTCATGCGGGTCGAGAGGTACCTTGGTCGCTGATATTTATCGAGTTATATTATCGGTCAGTCTGCAGAAAAAAACACTTTAGCTCGTGCAATATTGATAAAAATAACTTCAATTAATATTTGAAGCATTTTCTAGGGAAAATGCTTCAAATCTAAAAAAAACTAAAAAACTGGGAAATACAATTTTAATTTTCCACAGTGAAGCTTAGAATTTTTATTCGTATTTTATTATTGAAAATCAATCAAATATTCAAAACATAAATGACTATTAGGTCAATAATTACTTAATGTTTTTCCGAATTCAAATTCAGATTTTTTTTCCTGCAGTTTTTGAATGTTTTTCTTATGAAATTTTTATTGATTTATCCATTAATTCATTAATTATTAGTAAAAAAAAATTACAAATTATCGTTGCTTACTGAGCGAATTAATTTGTGTTTCTCGCATAGTGTCTCGAGCCTCGTTCAAAAAATCACTGAGAAAAACAGTGGTGCCTTTTCTCGTGCTTATACCACGTATTTTGCCAAATTTAACTTGACATATTTTGTCGATGAAAGGTTGTTTTTCAAGAATAGTGACCAAATTTGTAAAATGGTCACTCTGCGAATTCTCCAAAATGTAGTGCATGAGATCGAAAACAGATTTTTCGTATCGATCAATGATAGCGGCGATGTCTCTGGTCAAATAAAGAGTTGAGTCACCGCTCTTAATTACGGGAAAGTTTCGATTCTTATTAATGACCACAATTTTCTTTTTACTGCATTGATTTTTAAGGTTCAGGGTGATCCATTTTTTGATTAGAGTATCTGAAAGAATGTTGAACAATGATAATATGTGAGTTACTGTTTTTTGATAACTTGAATTTCGGAGAATTACACTGTTTCGGATTCGCAAATATTGTACAAAATCATTTTTCCCTGATATTATTATCTCCAAAAATGAATGATTGATTTCATTCACAGTCCTTTTCATTACAAAAGCGTGCTCGTATCTACAATATATGGTATTAAAATTGAACTTAGATAACATTTCTTTTCTGAATTATAAACTTCGAGATATTAAAACATTGGAAATCTTCGGAATTTTTCTAAATTAAAAACTAAATTTCCAAAACAAATCAATTTCTTCCTACATTAGGAAAGAAATCGAGCAATTTTGAAAATAAAATTGAAAATTTGCATTCAACAATTTGGGATTTCTCGAGAGATAATATTATTATTTCTATATTCTCCATTGAACTTCTCAATCGATGTTTTTATTGAAAAAATACAAAATTTCGCCCTTAATAATCGATACAAAGCGAAATATTTGTTAATAAACGATTAGAAGGGTTTAATTATATGAAATCAAGTGCTGTAGGTACAAGGAGAACACTGAAGAACAAAATACGAGACACAAATTAGAAAAAATGATGTACATTAGACTTTATTTTGATATTTTATTCATGACCTTGTTACTGGCATACGCTTCGTAATGGCGTTCGCAATGAGTATCGATTAATCTCTCTTTTATCTTTCTATTATTTTCATGGCGTTATATTATTTCTCTTATTTTATTGTTATTACTATTACTATGATCATTATTTTGTTTATGAATATTATCATTCTGTACAAATTATTCGTTATTTAGAAATTTGTATAATTGCCTCAATGTACCAAGGTGTAATAAACTCAATGAATCTCTTTTTTCACGAACTCGAATATTTGACAATTCACTAATTTTTTTGTACATAAAAGTAAAAGCACATCCCAGTCCACTGGAAAAATATCGAGTCAGGTTACCGAACCTTTAGAAAAGAATTATAACTTTGCAAATCGTCTAATTTACACGACACTTTATGGAGATGACCTGTTGCTCACATTTCTATTTAATAATTCATATATTAAATAATGATAAATGTTTGATATAAACTGTCTTGCGGTAAATTAAATTCTAAAGATTCCGTAGCAACGATAAAAACAGAGAGTCACCGGACGTTTGAAGAAAATATTCGCGATAGAACTTGAAAGAATGTGATCAGCAGACGATTTTTCGTAGCCATGACGTTCAAGAGGTTATGTTATCTTCCGCAGTTTTCACAATATTTTTAACGCTATTCTTGTTTTTGCCCGTTACAAATTGGCTCACATTTTTACCAATGTCACGGCGTACTTTGTACGTATTTTCACTCATATTTCACTATTTTTTTTAACCAAATACAATAAGTCCAGCTTTTCTCTTTGACAGCAGTGCAGTTGTTGACATTTGTAGCTCTCCAAAAAATATCAAAAAGTTTCACAATTTTACACAATTAACACAATTAAGCTGAAATTTTCGATTTATGTTTACAGTTCGGACTAATAATTGGTTATAACTTTTTTAAACAAAATGCAGCCTAATTTATGAACAAGATGCACTGCGCACATACACTGCGCACATACACTGCGCACATGCACTGCGCACACCGGAAGTGCTCGGATCCTAGGGTAAATCGTGCACTGAATAATTATTTAATATCAATTAAAATATTAACTCTCAAACGATTTTCTTTGGCTCTCAAACCCTCTCAAACGATTCTCAAACGATTAAAAAAAAAATGAAACGTCTAAGTCCATTATTTCAGGAGATAAAAAAAATTGGGGCCAAGTTCACACCAAAAAATAAAATCGTTTTTACGTGAACAATATTAACTCTCAAATAATTATTCTTCTCTATCAAACTCTATCAAACGATTCTCAAACGATTTGCATTAATGAAAGTTTAAAAAAATAAAGTGGGGGGGCTAACTTCACGGAGGTCTCTTTCTCTCTAGTCTCCTTACCGGCGGCTCTTATCTGCTCAATTTCGGAGTATGCGTGCCCTGCTTTTAGATAATGTGGATCTGTAAATTCCTAACTATTTTTATCTAGATGACATACCAGAGACAATTGTAATAGGGACCGTGCATGAGCTATAGAGAGCAGCAGTACCGCCGATGTGCGCGCTCTCTCATATCTGAATGTGCAATTTGTGCGGTGCTATTTTGGCTTTGAATGATAGGAATAAAGACAAATTTTACGATTAATAATGTTAAAAATGAGCAATTAAGGTTTTCAGCTCGTGATTAATGATCATGCTGGGGGCTAAAATTATATAAAAATTTTTTAAAAATGTGGCTGAAGATATAATTCAAATGACGTAGAAACACAAAACACGGGCGACGAATCGGCCATATAATTTATTCCGTTTGTTTCTCGCTCTTTCATGCGAAATGGACAGCGCTCTCGGGAAAATAACAGTATTTAAAAAATGGTCAATCTTCTCGAAACTAAAGTGGTGTGTGAGAGCTGTCCTGCATTTACCAATGCTTTTTTGATGAAGAAAAACAAACAAATCAATTTTGTATCGTAAATCAATTAAAAAATCTTGTCACCCGCGTATACGCCCCGCGCTTCATTACTTAACACCTAGCTAATGTAGAAATTGCCCACTTCGTGGTGTTGTGAGCGCCGCGCACGGTCCCTATCTTTTTAATAACACGAAAAACATATAACCTCTCTGGCGTAAATAGGATCTCTCTTTTTCGCCAGAAGAGAAAAAAAAGTGAAAAGATAATAATTCCATTAAGTTATTGAACGATCGAATTTTTAATATTTTACATAAAAGCGGTGACCTCAGTTGAGGACTAATAGAACATTAGATCAAGTTAAAATGTCGGTGTACGCTACGTTGACAAAAGTCACCGCATTGGGAAATCGTGTGCAGGTTAGCAGAATATTGAATAAATTTTTTATGGGAATATGTATGGGAAGATCCAATGAAATTAATTTAGAACGTATTCACGAATTTTAGCTACATTCTTCAATCGTGCACTTTTAAGTTGACTTTTCTTCATTTCGATTCAGTTTCATCAAAGGATGCACTAAATTGAATTGATTGCATGTCACGAAGCAATGTTTTTATCGGAAATGATAAAATATAACGTTAATCAAAAACAGCCATTGTATTCTCGGTATGGGAATAAAAAATATAGCATTATTTTGAATTTTTATTCACTGTGCCAAAAAATTAACAAAAATTTGTTAATGATTTTCTGATAATTTAATTGATTTAAATTAATGTTTATAACGTCTGAAAGATGGCTACATTTTTTCACATTTTTTGCAAACCACTAAGCACTGAATTTGTTATAGAATAAAATTATTGACATGAATCCTTGTATAATTGATCCTTGTCAAAAAAGAGCACTTTTCTTAAAACAAACAAAATATTGTATATATCAAACGTTCTGAGAAAAATGATGAATTTTCAAAAGAGTAGGTGTTCAAATTTGGCCTTAAATTTTGCTTGGGGTATTCTAGACCCCATGTATACTTCAAATGTTAACCTCATAACAAATTGTGTTATTATATTATTAATAAAAAACCAATTTATTATTTGAGATTATAATTTATCAGTATGATTATTTATTGACTTATCTCTAAGTCAATTTATTAATTTATTATTAAAAACATAAGTGAATCAAGAATTCAAAAAAAAAAAAAAATATTGTAATACAAAAATAACTAAACACCATTAATGATAGTCTTTTGATATTTTAGAGTACATCGAGACTTTTACTTCCAATTATTCGCAATACGATTGGAGCTTATCAGCCTGTGAGATTGCGCAGAGCAAAACACTGGCTTCCTAAGTGGAAGAAGTTGAGAGCAGCTAAAGTAATAAAGGTCGATTTACCCGATTACCAAGAGGAAATAAGCGAAGAAAAATATCGATCAAAAATGAAGGAAAAAGGGCTTCTACCAGTGAGACCATGGATAGAAAAGCCAATTTTCATCAGTTGCACAGGTTCGATTATCGAGGAGTATGTGCCACCTGAAGGAGATGGAAAGTTTTCTGCTCTTTCAAAAGCTGTGAGCTCTTCATGCATAAGAACTATTGAATTATTTTCTTGTCACAATGAAAACAATTAATCGATAAATCATACTTCCAGGGAGCTAAACAAAAAGCCGAGTTCGTCACAAAGAAAGGAAAGACTCTATTAGCTATCAGAAAGATCAAAAGCTATGAAGAAGAATTCAGTGTTAAAGAATTTCCCAACCAGGCACAAGAGATTTATATAAAAGCTCACGAAGCTCTCGTAAGGTAAGAAGATTAATGCAATAAGACATTCATCAAAACCCCAATTTTCATTAAATAATCCTATTTTTTTAATAAGATGATATTCAATGAAAAAATAATACATTTTTTATATAGTAAGGACAAGCATTTACTCAGGACCTATGTGACCGAGATGGCTTATCCGGTAAGTTAAATACCGAATTTTGGTGACAAAATGTGATAGCTTTCAAGAAACTTGATCAACAATGAGGAAATAAAATAATCGCACGTACTTTATTTGCAGCAAATGACACATAATTCGTACGACAAAACCATTCGCTGGAAATTTATTGAATCGTTAGAACCGCCACGTGTTGTTGCAGTCAAATCCGTAAATATATTAACAGACACGAATTATTTTGCCCAAGTAACTGTTCGTTTCCACACACAACAGGTTAGTCTTATTACTGGTTTTTAATCTGACTCCTATTTTCATTAAGTAATTTTAAAGGGTGTTACACGACAGTGGTATACCTTAGCGAAGAATAAACGGACTAAAAAAGAGATGTGGATTTCAAACTAAAAAATAATATCTTTCGTACATTATGATCGACTTTTGACAGAATAGCGAACTTTTCAATAAAAAAATGAACGATTGTTCGTTTGCTGCCAAACAGAAAATCAAGAATCATAAAAAAAATCTCGATACACGATCGATAATTGTGTACCTACATTTTGAGAAACGAACATTCGTCAAAATGTATGTTTTTGATCACGAAAAATATTCGTCCAATTGCTAGTTAATAGTTTTCAAAAAAAATTGTTTCAAATATTACTTTTTTTTATCTGTCAAAAGTTTTCGCAGATGAACATCTGTGGTGGGACACTTCGTATTTGTATAAATCTATGTGTGCGTTGATAATAAATTATCGTACTTTTATTGTAGACTCTCGCAATTTATGATCGTTTTGGACGCTTAATGAGTGGCAGTGAAATAGTGAAAAAGGATGTGCTCGAGTACGTGGTGTTCGAGAAGCATTTAACATACGAGTACGGTTCTTGGCGTCTTCACGGAAAAATTTTACCCGCTTGGGCCCCTCCCAGAGAATACGGAGAAAGAACATTCATTGAAAAACCTGAAGTTCAAGAACCAACATCTGAAACGAATCCCAGCGAAACTGATTCGACCGTTACTGGTAGCACAGAAGTAAATCCCTTGATAGCTGACAAAGATTTACCGGAAGTTAAAGCACAGCCAATTGTATAAATAAAAAATACATACAATGTACATGCGAAATGCGAATAAATGAGTTTTTAAATTCAAATATATAGGTTACGCAACATGTTTCCCGCTATTTTCTTCAAGATGATTGAACGCCAATGAGCATGCGGTTTGTCGTACGGTTTTGTTGTATCGTTAAGATAATAGGGTTATGTAGTACGGGGGGTAGAGTGTAGTATTGAGTTCGTAGGTAGGGTGGAGATCAGGGAGACTAGAGAGAAGGGATGAACACAGCATAGGCCAATTTGTAGTTCCAGTGTGCCCAAAACACGTTGATGCTATAGTTTCTGGTTTTGCCACTGCAGCGTTCGTGACCGAAAGTACTAATACATATAGTAATAATAATCCTCAGCGACGTGAAACTGACCTTGTACTTTGCAATCGCAGCGCCTCATTTTCTACCAATTTTTGGGAACACTTCTTAAGTACGGTGTGTTCACTCCTTCTCTCTAGTCTCCTTGGTGGAGATTGTCAGAATAATCAACTTCAGACCATACGGATTCCGTGTACACTTCTAAAGCACGCTGTGTTCACTCCTTCTCTCTAGTCTCCCTGGCTGCCGGGCTCATTGACTATGGTGCGGCGCGTGGGACAATCGTAACTTAGCATTAGCAGCAAGCGCGTGTTCGAGAAGGAAACTAACGCATGTGCTGTTTTTGTGATTTCTTTGCAATTACTCAAACATTTGATAAATGTTTCGAGCACTAAAAGAGACGCGTTTTATCAAATTTTTGTCCTCATTTAGTAAGTAGTATTTTTATAATCATATTCACGAATGACAATGATAATCCGACGTTACGAGACTACGAAATTCTTTATTTTTTTAGAAAATTTATTAGAAAATTATTTTTATTAAGGAAGAAAACTACATCAAGCGCGCTAAAACGAAATGTGTAGTCAAAAATCTGTTTGTTTATTGGGTCATTCTAGAAATAAAGCAACTGAATAAAATGTCTGCCGAAGTTGAAACTCTTGTAGAGCCTGTGTCGACGTTACATGCAAACAAAAGGCCTGCAGTAGAGAATGAAGAGAATGGAACCTTAGCGAAGCAACAAAAAATCGAAGAGTTTACAAGAGTGAAAAAACGTAATTACGCTATGATGCTTGCTTATCTGGGAAAAGATTACCATGGAATGCAGAGAAATCCAGGCATGAAGACTATCGAAGAAGATCTGATTAACGCTCTCTTCAAAGCCAATTTAATAGGACAGGAAGCATTTGATACAATACAAACTATCCACTTTCAGCGAGCTGCTCGTACAGACAAAGGTGTTTCTGCAACAAGACAAATTGTCTCGCTGAGAATGCGTAAGAATTTCTTAAAAATATTTACATCTATTTCAAATTTGTCAAAAAATCACAAAAGCGAGTAACTTTTTTATATATAGAGACATGGCAGAGTCTCGTTCGATTATCCTTGGATCAGTACACAACATTTCTATATTTCTTATGCCACTTTTTTGTTCGGCTGATGTTTATATAGTTACATTGCGGCAAATTGTGAAAGATGAGCTTAGCTAGGCAATTAGGGCAATAAAACGGAGGAGAATCATTTGACTTGGAAAGAATTTTTTTAACTAGCTGAACTTCAAAATTTGCTTAATATTTATTGCATGCAGAATTCATTTTAGGATTAGTACTCGAGGATAAGCAGAATTTATTGCTCGGTGTAAGCAATTCTGCTTGTACATGCAATGTTCAGTAAATATTTAAGTACAACTTTGAAATTTGTCTGAATAAATCTTTAAATAATTATCCCTGCGGTTTGTTGAACCCTGATCCAATTAATTCAATTATAAAATTATTATTTTCAAGCCGAAGACGCCAACAAGGACACTATCAACGAGTATTTACCGGACACTATAAGAATATTCGGCCTGAAACGAGTAACAAAAGGTTTCAACAGCAAGATTCAATGTACAGCACGGAGTTATACTTATACCCTTCCATCATATGCTTTTGCCCCTGATGATCCGAGCATTCTCCGTCCTCAAAAAGGTTGGGTGGAGGAAATTATACTCGAAGAACGTGAAAAATATTTATCAATTATAGACGGAAAACCGTACACGGATTATCGATTAAATCCGGAAACCCGAGAACGGATTCTTAATGTGTTAAAACTCTTTGAGGGTACCCACAATTATCACAATTTTACGGCCAAAGTGTGAGTCTCTACATTGAAGGACGAAATTACCTGTGGAAAATAAATTTACTTTTTCGTTATTAATCAAAAGAGTTTCATAATAAAAATATTATTTCAGGAGGCCATTGGATCCACGGGCAAATCGCTATATAATGGAATTCAAATGTTCCGAACCTTGGATCTCTCAAGGAATGGAATTCGTCTCCCTCGAAATAAAAGGACAAAGTTTTATGCTTCATCAAATCAGAAAAATGGTCGCACTTGCTATTGGAATCGTGAGGAATCTTGCGACCGAGGAAACTCTCGAGGAAGCTTTTAAACCTGAAAAAATTGATATACCGATCGTGCCGAGTTTAGGCTTGGTTCTTAATCACGTATGTGACTTTAAATATTTTTTTGTCTAACGAATTTGCTAATTTTGCTTGACAATTTGAGTACAATTTACTTTTGCGATTTCAGGTACATTACGATAATTATAACAAGAGATACGGAGGTGACGGTATTCACGAGACTCTCGATTGGAACGAGTGCGTCGAAGATGTTATGAAGTTTCACAAGGAATATATTTTACGACACATTGAAAATACGGAGATTAGCGAGAAATCGTATCCTTTTTTTTCGTCGCAATAAACGCTTCTTATCAAAAAATTCAGAGATTATCACCATTTAAATTACCAATAATATATCGAAAATCGAATCCAAAATTTCGGTAATAATTATCATAAATCTTGTTATTATTCAAAATTTTTTCCATTGCTGGATTTTTCGAATCTGAAAAACAAGGTTCAAGGGAAATTCTTCCTCAAAACATAAACAAAGTCAATCCAATCAAATCCCAACGTGTTTAAAAAGTTTTAACGGGAGAAACCAATTTAGGAGGTCGACATTTTGGTGGTTTTTGTGAATTTTTTTAACAGGGAAGGAATAATCAGAATTTGTTTAAACTTGGAGGATATTTTATTCATGTTTTGAAGTACACTTTGTAATTTTTTCAAGTTATTTCCGCCGGAAATAGTGGTGTTAGAAGCTGCTGTCCATGGACGATCGCCATCCGAGTTTTTTGCTGGTGGGCATTCCTGAAGTCACAATTTTTATCTGTAATCATTAAAATTTTCTTTTTTCGTTAACAAGATATTTCCCAAGAATATGAACCTAATTGTGATCAAAAAAGTTGAAAATTGCATGTTTTTGAGGTGTTTGAACACAATGTCATGTTTTTATACCATGTTTTTTCACCTTTTTTGCATTAAAAAAAATATTTTAATAATAATATTATCTCAGAGTTAGGTTCATATAGATTGTAATTGAATAAAGAATATTCACACAAATTTTCAGACCGATTGGTCAATAACTTTTTGAGCTAGAATGCCCACCAGTTGAAAAAAAGTCTTCCATGGACAGCAGCTTCTAATTCCACTATTTCCGGCGGAAACGACTTGAAAAAATTACAAAGTGTACTTCAAAATATGAATAAAATATCCTCCTAGTTTAAACAAATTCTGATCACTCCTTCCCTGTTAAAAAAAATTCACGAAAAATACCAAAATTTCGGAATCCTAAACTGGTTTCTCCCGTTAATACACTTCTTTCGAATCTCATTTTATGGGCATTCAGGAGACATCACGCGACGGTTTAAATAAATGAAAATGGAATTTTGAGCAATTTTAATCTTTTTTTTTTTCTTCGGAAGATCCTACTTCCGTCTATTTAGCAAATAATTTACGCAGTAAGGAAATATCCAACCGGGCTGTAAAGAGACCGCGTTTTTCGGCGAAACCGAAAAAAATTGAAGACCAGTTTTCCGGGGTCGAATATTTCAATCTGTAAAATCTAGTACAATTTGTTGTTCGAATTCAAATTTCACTCAATTACTTCAATTTATAAATATCAATAATCTCACGGTTGAATCTGATTGAATATAATTTTTGAATTTACAAAAGAAAAATCAAAAAAATATTTAAGGAATCGTAGATTAAATAAAACTATATTTAATATTTTATGTCCTATTGAATCCTTAATTCTGGTAATAAGAATGCTTTTATGGCTGGCATCACTAGCTTTACACACTTACGGTGCGAGGGAACAGCACATAGCGCAAAGTCAACAGATGTAGAAATATCTCTATTGACGCTGTACAATTTCAAATTTACAGAGAATCAGTATATTATATATTTATATAAATATGAATATATTTTACGAGCGATCCCTTTCGAACTTCGAGATCGCCCAATCTTTGGATTTTTTGTTTTATTTTTTTCAAACTTCTGTTTTGTATGTAAAAAAAATACAATGCGACTACGTCTTAATTCCTTTTCGACTTTTTGTATAACAAAAAAATTGCATTATAGCCGCCAAAATTAATGTTTAAGGTGCATGAAAAAAAGTCGTAGGTCAAGAACGTAAAATCCCAGATGAATGGCCGCTAAACGGTGGGGAAGCACTCAAAGTGTTTGGATCCGATATATAGTCTGTGGAAGATAGTTCGAATCAGTGTGCGTTCGGCGATCAACCGAAGAGGATATTCTTAAATCCGGAAAAGTTTTTTTTTATTATTTTTCCTTAAAAGCGTCGACGATTTTTTGCAATGAAGTTTCCATGTGGTCTCGAAACATTTTCTACAATATTTATATTCGGTAATTATATTAATTTTCTTCAGAGATTTCAGTCCATATATTCGACGTTATAAAATGTGTTATGGTTCCTCAATCGGTGAACATTAAAATTCTTCTATTTTTTTGGTATCTATAAATCATTGTTTTATTGTGTGGTTTCTTGCCGTTTTTTTTTCATTCATTCAATTAAAAGAAAATGATTAATGACTTTCGCGGTGCTGAAGCGGATCCGAACGGTTCTCGGAAATGTTCTCTTTGGAACATGCGCTGAAATATAATCGTGTGGTATTCCCCACAATACGATTGCACAAACAGGATAGTCGTGATGACGTAAAAAGAAAAGAAAAAATAAATATAAAAATCCAAAGCGAATTGAAATTATCAGGAGAGGTCATCCGAATCTCGATAACCGTGCATCGACGAAAAAAAAAGAAACAAAAACAAATTTTTAATCGATCTCTTCCATCCGCGTGCATCATCATATTTCGTTGAGAAAAAAATAACATTTGCCGCAAAATATATAATTATTGTGAGAAGTTAAAAACAAGCATAGAAATGAGAAAAGTAGATGGACTACACAGCGTGCCCGAAAAACCGGTTGGAGCTAGAATGCATACGATGACCTTGAGAATATATCAGACAGATTTGCTAGTATAAAAAACGATGCTCCGAGGCTCTGTAATTATATGGTGCTTCGTTGTCACATATAGACGGCAAATGTTTCAGCATTTTTTGTTAGGACGAAAAAGAAAATAGAAAACAATTATTTTTCCATCTCTAGCCCTTACCGGAATCACAAATTCGAAAAGTCTAACGATAGATCGTAGCAGGCAAACATCCAATTGCGGGTACGTAATTAAATATATATATATATATATATATATATATATATATATATATATATATATATATATATATTTATCACTGCAAATAACGTTACATAAAAAAAAATATTTTTATCGCTCTCCAATCGTTTTGCAGATCTTTGAACTTTCGTTGCGTCAATGGCGAGTGTATAGCGGGTCATTTGCTATGCGATGGTCGGGCAGATTGCAGCGATCGGTCGGACGAGACACGTCAGGAGTGTACCAGACCCGAAATCGTTTGTCCGGAATACGCATTTCGTTGTGATTACGGAGGCTGTGTAGACGGTGACGCGACTTGCAACGGAATCGAGGATTGTGTCGATAAAAGCGACGAACTTCTCCCAAAATGTAACAATTCCGCCAATAGTTCGACCTGTAGAAGCGATGAATTCAGGTGTAACAATGGTCAGTGCATTCCAAGCACCGCAATATGCGATGGCACTACCGATTGTAACGATCGTTCTGACGAGACAAACGTTTTGTGCGGTGGAATTAAGTATGAATGATTTTCCATCGTTATTTACTCTCATTATCATAAATTAACTCTTATGTATACATTCATGCAGATCGACGCATACGATAATTAATGAATTCATTTTTAATGAAAAATTTCTGCAATAGCAATTTTCCTTTTGGTAAATATACTTCCTTTTTTATTATGATTTATTGCTAATTCACAAGGTATATCAAATTGTAAACGTTTTAAAATAATTTTTTATCGATACCTAATTATGAATGGTAAAACATTTTAAATAGACGAATAACTTAAGAACTCTTAATGTAATTGAAAGAGTATTCATTTTAAATGCTCTTGAAATATGAAGAAAAAAATCGAACTTGATTGGTCCCCGACGTTAAAAATTTGCTTGGAATAAACGTTACAATTTTCAAGTTTTGA
Source organism: Rhimphoctona megacephalus (assembly GCA_963989365.1). Classification (NCBI taxonomy): domain Eukaryota; kingdom Metazoa; phylum Arthropoda; class Insecta; order Hymenoptera; family Ichneumonidae; genus Rhimphoctona; species Rhimphoctona megacephalus. The sequence continues at coordinate 48,654,439 of OZ022415.1, read as the reverse complement.
ATATAGCGATTTTGAAAGAAATGTTTGCATGTATGAGTCTTTTCCTCAAGATTATTTTAAAACACTTGTTTGTCTTCATCTCGTATTTACCACGATTATCTTTTAACTTGACACGCAGCTGTTCCGCGTTTACGTTTCGCTGCAACTACGGCGCCTGCATTGACAGCAATTTAAAGTGTAACGGGGTGAGAAATTGCGCAGATGGTTCGGACGAAGATCGCATTCTATGTCGATCGGCGAACAATCCAGTGACCGATAATTTGGACGAGAGACCAACAGGATTAAATCCTAGGCCAACGACCACCGAACCACCAAGACGAACGAGACCACCTTGTAGAATTCCGTCACAACCGAAAAATGGTCGTTGGCGATTGCACAAATCGCAATGTCAGAACAATCAACATTGTGACCCTCGTAGCAGCACTTATGAACTTGATCCTGGCGCTTATCTTATTTATACTTGCAACGAAGGCTACAAAATCAATGGCACCGGCGACGTATTTTGTGGCCCTGAGGGAAAATGGTCAAACCAACCCGAGTGCATTGGTAAGATCGTAATCTTCCTTCTACCTTTCAAATATATTCGTTAAAACTAATGTTTATCGATGAATTACACATAGATTCATGCCAATAATTTTATTCCATAAAAATTCACCAGCTGTTCGCAAAAAAATCTGAAAAAATTCAATTATCTTTTAAAGGCTACGAACATTAATTCGCAATTTCTCATTTTTATCTTTTTACAAAAACACGTGTAAAATTCATAGTTTTTTTTTTAAGTTTTTGGTAAAATCTAAAAAAACGGGAAATATCTTTAAAAAATCATATACATTAAGAAAAATCACTGAATTTATTTCACGTAACGGAAAAAGAATTGTCTGATATTCTGTCGAAGAATATTTTGTTTGAACAATATGTAAATAACTTTTTAGAATTATTATTTGAAATGAATGTTTCTGAAGTTTCAGATATGACTGATGTTTTTCAGATCTTTGCCGATTTGCGAAATTCTGTTCCTATAAAATTTTTGGTTGAGAAACATTTGTAAATTCATCCTTAAAAAGTCTTCAACTAGTTTATGTATTCCATTAGTTCATGCGTTAATTATTAAATAGCATAATTCAGTAATGAAATAATGGAGTAATTAGTGAAAGAATCGATTTGATTAAGGAATTAATGAATTATTTTTTGTAAAAAAATACAATTATGTAGTGCTACAAAAAATAACGAACTTTTATTGCTTGGTACAATCTTGACAGAGTTTTCTTAGAAAGCGACGGCTTATTATTTAATTAATAGAGTAAAAATACTCAAGATCAAATAAGGTATCAGGTGTGCTGCGAAATAATTGACGAACTGTGAAAAAATGCATTATAGTCATAATAGTCAAAGAAAGGATCAATGTTGATAGTTTATTTGTTATTAAAAAAAATGATTTGAATAATTTCTTTATTTTACACAGAAATTCGTTGCAAACCCCTGAGTACGGCTTCAACGGAGGCCGTTTGTACGTACAACGACGAATGGATATCTTGTGAATCACCGGTACCTCTAAAAACGACAGCTATTGTATCCTGTCGGAATAGCTATCGTTCGGATTCGACGATACTATCGACGCAGCGTAAAAATGTGAAATGCAACGCGCGAGGTCAATGGGAACCGGAGCCAATAAGATGTTCCCCAGGTCCGATTATAATCAACATTCTGTTTAACGGGACAGTAGTGTCTTTGCAAAATCCTATTGACGACAGTTGTCCTTTATCGAGACGCATAGACGTTCTTAACAATAAAACAGATGCGAGTAATGTTAGCCCATTACCGAGAAACGATTATCCCGACATAGATGTTAGAATGCGTGAATGAGATGAGCAATCGTTGATAATTCACGTCACGAGCAAACAATGTAGTACCGAAATTATTTATTTATTCAAATTGTACATACGAAATTGCGTCAAAGCGTAGCGAAAACCCTTTGAACTTTTAGTAGCCTTTTTTCCAAACAAAAAAAAAATGAAATATATATTTTGTCTCTTAGCGCCACAACCACCACCAAGCGTTACACAAACTTTTTTCTCCTCGCATATTTAACATTCGAAACGTTAATCTGTTGCAATGAGAGTGTGATTATAATTGGGCGATAATCACGATGATTCGGAGCGCCTGCACCGTTTTTCAAAGGGTTAATAAAAACTCAGTAAATAAAAAAGCGCAGTATCACGGCGTATTCTGCAGTACTAGTACCGTACGCATCCCTGGTTTTCTGTAGAAAGGAAAGTAAATTATAGAATGGGCCTCGGTTGTTATTTTACCTCCATAGTTCGGAGAATCACTTATCGATAATTGCAAAATGAAAGGAAAAGTCATCACGGATTATTCCAAGTTTTATTGAAGCATCATCCTTGTTGCGTTCACTTTTTTACTTTGTACATTTTCATACTCTTCCTCGTTGGTCGTTTTAATTCTACGAATCTACTGTGCACATATTAAGAAGCAAAAGAAAAATCGTGGATTTTCCATTTGTCATTTCAGAGTGCGGCCAAATACCTTTGAGGAGTAAACCATTGATCGTGAATGGCAAACTACCGAAAATTTCCGATTTTCCTTGGCACGCGACTCTCTACAGATCCGACACTCCTAACGGATATAAAAGATTTATATGTGGTGCAACGATAATACAAAGTGATCTTTTGATCACTGCAGCGCATTGCGTCTTCGACGAATCCACCAAGAAAGTTGAAGACGCTAACAAATTTGCTATCGCAACAGGAAATATATTCCAGGAGTACAACACTTCTTTGCACAATCCGAATATTGTGAAAAAGGCCAAAGTTTGTGAACTGTAACATTCATTCGAAAGCATAAACTTTTCGTATCGTTGTCAACATAATCGAGAATTTGAAATATGCTTTCTTTTTCTCATCATTTCAGGTGAAACGAATTTTCGTGAACTGTAACTATTTGGGTCTCGAAGGGAATTATGCTCGTGACATTGCGATACTACACACCGATCAACCATTCATTTTCTCGTCAATCCTCATGCCTGCCTGCCTCGATGTCTCCGTTTTCAGCGATCAATCCGTTCTCGAAGTTGGAAGTTACGGCAAAGTTGCTGGATTCGGTAGAACCGCAATAGGCAACTCGAGTCAAGTTTTGCAAAGTCTCAGTGTACCGTATGTCTCACTCAACGACTGCAAAGCCTCCAGCAACGATCCCGATAATGAAAAGTTTATTACTATCGATAAGTTTTGTGCTGGATACAGAAATGGTAAGCATTTTCAATATTTACTCCATCTTCAAAGAATTTCTTGATAATTTACACAATATGCCAATTTTATTTAAAAAATTCATAATTCAATTGGAGATTTTTATTTTTAATAAGGGTTTACATATGACCACAATTTCAGAGTCGAATTTTTTGCTTACATTGTTGTTAAAGGCTTCAAGAGCACAAAAACAGAGGTTTCAATATTTTTTAATCGCTTTTTTTTATTGAAAATTACAAAATTGTTTTCTTTATAGTCTGAGAAGCCTATTTTTGACATTTTGTTCAGGAATTTTTTTCTAAACAATGAGAGAATTAAATTTTCCGTAACAAGGGCATATTAACATAGAAGCCTGTATATTTAAAAAAAAAATGCTATGAATTGTTCATTTTTGTTTGATCAAAAATGTTGGCTCGTCAGATTATAACGACAACACTGTTACGAGAATCTTTTTGATTTTTTCTAATCCATTCATCCCTAAATGTCAATCGTGAGGATGTTTTTTTTTGCCGGCGATCTAAACAGCACTGAATATCTGATTGCATTGTCTGTAAAAAAACAAAAGTGAAATACATTTTTTCTTGCATCCAAAGAATTAATCGATAATGTTTTATCAATATTTGTTTGTATTTTTTTTAATAGTTTCTGAAAAGAAATTCTTGAAAACTCCTAATTTTTTCTCGTGCTGGACTTGTATAATCTTTCAACAAAAATAAAAACTGATGATCTACTGGCAATTTGCGAACGTATGATTTAAGAAATAATTTGTGTAGTCGATTTAGTACGTCGCCGAACGTGATACGAAAAATTAAAATTTCTCTTGCAGGCTCCTCAGTCTGCGATGGAGACAGCGGCGGTGGACTCGTCTTCAAAACCGGTGGTCTCTGGTATTTACGAGGTCTCGTAAGTGTTGGACTAGGTGCGACACGTTCAGGTGGTACGAGAAGCTGCGACAGTCACGCGTATTCACTATACACAAAGATATCCAGTCACATTGAATGGATACAGGACGTCATACTCAAGCTGGAAATGTACAACACATTCCCCTCGTGTCCAGAAAAATCTAGAAATCGTGATTCTTCAGAATAAATTCATTTTATAAAATGATAATAAATACAGATCTCATAATTTAATTCGTTCGCGTTCATTAAGTTTCATACATTAAATAATATGACAAGTTGTTTTTATTGTTTTGATTAGTTGTTCACAGGACGCCCTGAATTTAGTTATTTCGAGGCACGACAATGATATTATAATACAATAAATAATAAATTATAATCATTCAATAATAATTGATATCCCACGGCAGCAATTTATAAAAATATTCAATATTTACGCATATGATATTTCGTTTTTTTGTGGCCCAATTTTTATTTTTGTGACGTGTGAAGTTTTTCCGTTCTTACGAGTATCAATAAGTGTAAAGCGACTTGAAGAAAATCAGGTCAGATTGTCCTTTTGGAGTGACGTATAGAGAGCTTTCGATTGAAGAGGTGGGGATGGAAATTCTGCGGACAAACGATAACTTATTCACTTTTTGCTCGATGATATTAGTAGTGTTTGAAATTTCAGGTTTTCAATTACCTTCTAAATTTAGAACCGACAACTCCCTTTGGAGATCAGGCAAATCCGAGAGGTCGGGAAGACTCTGTTTTTCTTTTTCTTTGGGCTCGATGTCGCCGGGCGTCGCTTCGAGCAGGTCTCGCAGCTCTTCTTCCAATTCTAAATCCGTATCCCGTGTTCCTATCGTTGCGGATATTATATCCTGCAAATCAGCGAGTTCACCGACAGCCTGCGAAGAAAAAAAAATAAAAACATGCAGTGAAAGATGTTTCTCAGCCAAAACTTTTATTATATTAATATTTTGAAATTTCGCAATTGGAAAAAAATCTGAAATAATTCAGACATTATTGAAACTTTAAAAACATTGGTTTTGGATAATAATAATTCAAAACAATTTTTCACGTACAGTTTAAACAAAATATTCTTCGACAGATAATCAGACAACTCTTCCAGGGATATCTTTACCACAGTAAATCTCTGCCGGAAAGAAATCTCTACCAAGTGTAATGTCTACCATTTATGAATTCAAACATGATACCATTTATGAATTCATAAATGGTAGACGTTACAGTCATTGTAAATTTATGAATTCATAAATGGTAGATATTGCACTTGGTAGAGATTTCTTTCCCGTAGATTTACTATGGTAGAGATTTCCCTGGGAGAGTTTTCGTCGCTAGAGTAGGATGTGGTAGAGATGTTGATGGTAAAAATTCTTTTATTCTAATTCTTTATTGGTAGCTATGGTAGAGAAAAATTTTGGTAGTGTATAGGAATGGTAGAATCTTTATTTGGTTGAAATTTCCTTGGTAGATTTCGGTCAAGTAGAGATTTGACTGGTATGCTTATTTTTTGGTTGAGTTGTAGAAGTGTGCCCATAAATACAACATTTCTAAGGCTTCAGGCGTTCAGAAATAGTCGAAAAGAGGAATTGAAAAAAAAAAGAAATTCGAAAGTATTCTAAAAAATGGCTGAATTCTTTCGTATTTTTTGCAAACCAAAGAATACTGAAATTTTTATGGAATGAAATTATTAGCACAAATATCTGTGTAATTGATCTTTCAGGGGTAAATATTTTTATACAAATGTAAACAAATTTCGAAGCCATTTTTACCTCGGATATATCGTCTATTGTGTTCGTCACGTTCTCTTCGTTTAGCCCGATATTCTCATAGCTCTTCAGTATATTACTACCAGTTTTATAGGCCGCAAGAATACCTGTGTTCGAGTTAGCATCGTGTATTCTCGCTATAAGGGTTTGAACATTGTGCAAGGCTGCAGCACGTTTCTCGATAGTCTTATCGATTTCATGTTTCCTTCTAACGCACGTTTTTGCCAATTCCCGCATACCATTGGCTAACGAAGTTTTTGCTTTTGTCAAAACAGCGTGTCTCTCAGTTTCAAGTCGTTCTATATTTTTAATGAGAAGTTTTTCATGTTCCATCAGCTTGAATAAGCCTTGCTCGGCTTCGGAAACTTCTTTAACCCCGTTGACTGAAATTTTTACCAAAAAATCGCTCGTTTCTTGGAGAATATCACCTCGGAACGTCGTTTTGTTGGATTTTCTTAGCCAAAGTAAAGCCAGCTTAACGTTACTCTCTGTTATGTTTGTATTGCCGGATTTCTTGATACAATTTTTTGTTACTTGTGACACCGACAAGAGAACATTGTCATTGTCCTCATGTATGGTCGAGAGAATTAAATTTGCCAACTCTTTTAACGTTTTCATGTGTATGTACTTCGCGTTAACGTCTATTACATCTTTTACTATATAATTCTTCAGTTTCGAAAATGACCACACCATTGGCCTTTTAACCATGATATCAATTGCCCAAGCCGTCCACCCAATGCTTGAGTCTTTCAGAAATTGTGTTTCTGAAATTATTTCTCCGTTTCTGCATGATACAAAAGAGATTAGTAATTTTAGATACGAATTACTGTTACATGATAGTTTTGCTTAGTTTTAAGATAATAGATTATTTGCACTGCATATAAATTTGATTCTACCATGTTTGTTGTTGGAATGACCGAAAAGTGGCAAGATTTTCAAAATTTTTATAGGAAAATATCTAATTGTGTAGAAAATTAAAGCGAATAAAAAGGTTCATGATGAAGGGGTCACATAGTATGTTCAGGTTTTTCCATGTGCACTGTGCAAACATCGCGTTCTTCTCGAAATTACTGGTTCGGTCACTGCCTGAACAATATCCCAGGGTGAATACTTTTTGATTGCTTTTTTTTCAATATTTAGAAATCGATTTCTCTATAGTCTGTTCAGCTGTATTTTCAAATACTTTGTTTAGAAATTTTTTACAAACATTTAACAAGTCAAATTTTTGATAAAATTTATATATAAATGAAAAATGCAACAAATTGCTTATTTTTTTTTTTAATTCAAGAATTTGGCTTGACACGTTAACACCATTTTGTAAAGCTAATGTTAACCCTAGAACTCATAGGCAGGATCGAGTTTGACCCCGGATGAATGTCAAAAAAAAGAGGTTTTTGTCGATTTTCTGAATTCTTCAGTTTGTAAATGAGTTTTTCGTCAACTCACCTTCCATGAAATTCAATTTATCGCATATTATTCTATTTGTTATTAAAAAACAAAGAGATTCATATGGTGGAAAGTCTTTATTTCCGTAAAAACGATTTTACAGCCAAAAATACCATGGGGTCGAAAACGATCCTGGTCATGCGTTAAAAGGTAAAAAAAATAGGACATGAATTCTAGGATTAAAATTAACAAATCTATGAATATTACTAAAACGATTGAACATTGAACCAAAATGCATATAACAAGTTTGATAGAGCATGAACATTTCTACCAAAAAGTCCTAGATGGAATTTTTCTATACTCAGTAATGGAGACCTCAATGACATTAAAGTATGCATCATTGAACTACAAAAAAATGTTGTTTTTGTTTTAGTGTCATTCAAGTTTTTGCATATCCATGTTATGGCCCACGTTTACCACTAACCCTTAAAGTATACGCGTCCCTGTAGTAACATTGAGGGTGTGTTGTTTCAACCTCTAGGTAAGCCTATCCGCCGGTTAAAGGTCTGCAAGTCAGTGCTTTCAACCACTGGATAGGCTACCTAGAAATTGCTTCAACCACCTTAAGGCTACATTGGGTGCAGATTATCCTAATGTATTTAAACTGTGACCAAGTTAAAGGTAGGAACTTGAGAGGTTTAAAAAATTTTGTATATTATTTTCAAGTATTTTTTAGGCTGTGTCTAGCCGTCCGAATACCGGACGAATACAAGACTGGTATTCGTCCAGATATTTGTCGAGAATGCAATTATAATTGTTTTATTTAACTTTTCTAATTAACTTTTCTACAGTATAATGTTATATTGAAACTCCCTCGTACGTAATTTGTACGTAATCCATTCGGATATACAATTTATGATAGTTTTTATTTATATCTGGACGAATAATCGCATATAATTCGTCCGGAAAAACGATTCTCAATGGATTTTGATGGATGAAAAATGAATGAAAATTTATAACTACAGCGGGGAATACTTAGTTTCCTTATATATAGTGGGGAATATTCAAAGTTTTTTCAAATGTAACGGAAAATTTTTTCGGTATCCGGACGACTAGACACTGCGTATTTTTTAACAACAGAACAGTTTGTTTATCGAAACAAATGTGTTGACATATTAGCAAAAGTTATAAATTTTTAAAAGCCTGGGTATTCAAATCTGATCGTGAACTTTGCCTCGGATATCCCAGACTCAAGGATATTTCAAGGATCAAATCTACGAAAGTCTGTCAGTGTATTGGACTTACTGTAAAAGTTCTTCAGCTACAGTGGTTAGGCAGAGCGGTGTACGGCCATTCCTTTTGAATGCGACTTTCAAATCCGCCACTGAAAAGACACACCCTTGTTTGGAGCTTAACCAGTCGGATATGAGTTTTTCCCAAAATTTATATTTTGAGTCCCAATCTTGGCTGTTTACTGAACGGTTACGAAATTCAGCGAACAAAGCGTTCATTCTTTCGTCCCTGGACCAGCATTCCGGCATCGAATCAGCGGGCAACGGAAGACTGTTGTTTAAATTATCCTTCGACGCCATTCTTCTTGATATTTTTTTAAATTAACACAATATTTGAACCATCAACGGTTGTAAACATTTAACGTTTGAATTTTAAAGTTAGATACTTGACTGCCATCAGCTGTTTGCGCATTAGTATCTATACTAGTCTCTATATTTTTGAAGTTGAGTCATGTTTGATAAAACAGTGTTCCTTTTTTTTTGAGCGCTAGAAGCGGACCTAGCGGAAAAATAGCGAACGATAATATTCCGTTCCGTTGATATGTCAGATCACGCAGTTTTATAAAATTTGAAGAAAAAACATATGCACCGGTGAGGCTCTGCTGGTCGGTCTCCTTGAAAAAGTTCATCGGAATAAGTTGGTACGCTTTCATCTCATTTCAGATAAATTATTTTAGCGGCGGTGCATAGTGCATGACAGTTGATTTACGGTATATCTAGAAAATTTATTCTTCATTTACTCCAGTGAAAAAATACATTATCAACTCGTCAAATTCGTTCCATAGTATCAAAAAATGGTAAGAATCACGTTCTTTTTAATTTTATTTCATAACGAAACTTTAAATACAACATCTCTCGATTACTGCTTCGTCATTATAGTACCTTAGAGGTTAATGTGAATCTACAAAACTTCCTAAATCATATAAGTGTATCTTTAACACGTTTTTCTCAAAATGAACTCCAGATTAGCGTTCTGCGCTCTTTCAAGCATTTTCACATCCTTTTAAAACACATTTTACCTCCACATTTCTCGTTGCTTGGTGGTTAGGTGTACGGTTTTCGGCTTCAGAAGATTTTAATTCTGTGTATTATAGTTTCGAAACCAATACGACAGCGATGTGACGGTATGGAGTCCTCAAGGACGTTTGCATCAAGTAGAATATGCTATGGAAGCAGTGAAGCTTGGTTCTGCTACCGTAGGACTCAAGAACAAAACGCACGCCGTTTTGATTGCTCTTAAACGAGCATCTTCGGAACTTTCTGCTCATCAAAAGAAAATCATTCCCATTGACAAACACATGGGCATTACGATTGCCGGTTTGACCGCCGATGCAAGAATGTTAAGGCAAGAACTCAATTCTACAGTAGAGTCAAAAATTTATCGTCTTTCTTTCTATTAATTTGATTTCTATACATTTTTATTTCTTTTCTATGAATGTTCATTTTTTTCTTTGCAGCCGTTATATGCGCACAGAATGCTTGAATTACAAGTATTCTCATGACGATGTACTACCTATTAGCCGTTTGATAGCAACCCTTGGCAACAAAATGCAAACTTGCACTCAGAGATACGACAGACGTCCATACGGTGTGGGTCTGTTGGTTGGAGGATACGACGTAAGTTTATTTCGTAAAGTAAATTAAGCAATCAAGCCAAAACAAAAAGTTGTCAAGTTTTTATATTTTTTACGATTGAAAAGTGAATAAAACAGTGAAAATATTTGTGTCCTTCAAATTTTTTTTTTAAATTTATAAAGATTACACAGCAACGATGAGCTAAAAAGCAATAACAAAGGGAGAAAATAATTCCATCTTTTACAGCTTTTGAAGTCGCCATAAGATTATCAACTTTTTGAGACGTCACATATGTAATGTGAAATCATAAAAATGAAGCGATACAAATTTTCTCTTATTAAAAATTTAACAGGATTAATGGATCAGTGTGGATTAAAATTGTTGTAAATAGATAAATCATGAAAAAAACTGACAAAAAACTTCTGTGAAGTCTGTTTTTGAGACATTTTCACGGAATTCCAAACTGGGTACAGCTTTTCCAAAATCTTAACGAAATTATGCATATCCTCGATTTTTTTCGAAGCTTACATCGTATAATTTTGGAAATGTTTGGAGCATTTTTTGAAAATATATCATGGGCCATACTTACTCTAAAAAACAGGACATTTTCATTTTTTCTTCAAACCTTATCTCCTGCTATTGTCTCTTTCTAATTATTGACATGATAATGCACTTTTTTTCAAACAGCGATAAAAACATTACGCTTTTTGCAGAGAAATTACGTTATTTTAAAGATTATTCTATTATTTCATGAATGTGAATTAGATTATTAAAATATTAATTTAAAATAAAATAACTTTCTGCCAAAGGATCAAGGGCCCCACATTTATCAGACGTGCCCGTCAGCAAATTACTACGACTGCAAAGCCATGGCCATAGGAGCGCGTTCTCAGAGTGCTCGAACCTACTTGGAGAAACATCTCACCGAATTTTTGGGTTGTACTTTGGAAGACTTAGTGAAACACGGTCTGAGAGCGTTGCGTGATACGCTACCGAACGAGATGGACTTGTCGACAAAGGTATCGTACTTACCTCTGAAATTCCTTCAGTAATAACTAAACAACGGTATTAACCAAAACATAATTTTTTCTATCGCAGAACGTTTCGATCGGTATTGTTGGAAAAGGCACAGAATTCACAGTTCTCGACGAGGCAGCAACCGCCGTTTACTTGTCGGAAATCGGTGACGACAAACGTGGTAGGCCAGCGGGTCCCGACGTTCAGCAGGACGACAAACCACCCCAAGGCCCTGACGCTCCCGAAGGACCGGCAGATCCTCGGGTATCCGTTGCCATGGACACTGAGTGAATAAAAATGTATTTCCAATCATTCGCCCATATCCGTTGTAATAAAAAAGAAAGGATCTCTTGCTTCTTGTATACAGAAACGGAGGATTTTTGTTTTCTTATCGAGTGAAACGCACAAACACTTGAATGTTAAATTTTTTTAGAAGCAGCAATGCTCATCATCGCTTTTAATATTTCGATTATTCAAAATACATTCAATCAAAATAATAACATTAATCTATCAAATCGAGAAGAATTACGCTGCAACGGTATCGTCCTCGGACTTGCTCAATTTACCGCGTTCCTTCAGTATATTCGTTAGGAAAAATTCACCAGCTTTGTAAGATGATCTTACGAGGGGACCGCTTGCAGTGTACAGAAATCCCAACCGATTACCAATCGTTTCCAACGACTTAAATTTCTCCGGGGTCACGTATTCGATTACTTTTAAATGTCTCTTCGTCGGCTGCATGTACTGTCCTAAAGTGAGAGCGTCAACGCCTGCGTTTCGCAAATCTTTCATCGTTTCCTCGACTTCTTCATCCGTCTCGCCAAGACCGAGCATTATCGAGGATTTCGTTATGATATCAGAGTCAGCTTTTTTCGCACCTTCCAAAACACTCAACGACTGTCTGCAATTTCGTAATTAATGAGCATATTCTAATTTAAATAGTATTTTCATCGTCGACTAAGTTTCGTCACCTATAGCGTGCTCGTCTGTCGCGTACGAAAGGTGTTAGTCGCTCGACCGTTTCTATATTGTGAGCAAACACATCCAGCTTCGAATCTACGATAACATTTACGCAATCGAGATTACCACCAAAATCTGGGACCAGACATTCCACTAGAATATTACTCCTGTAGAAAAAAAATACAATATATTTTTGATTTATTGCTATAATTATGCTTGAAGAAATATTATAAATTCGATCCAGTTAAGAATTTACTTTTTCTTCAGTTCTCTTACTGTTGCTGCTATGTGATGTGCTCCACCATCGGGCAAGTCTGTAATTAATTACAATTTTGTGAGTTTTGTTAAAATATGTTAAATCTTTTTGGTTTACGATTCTCCAAAAACACCAATGATTTGTATTATTTCAGTAATTGCGGCAATGAATGTAAAATAATTCAGAATCTCATTTTTTTATTTGCAATTATCCTAACTCACGAGGCAACAAATTATACAAATTTTGAAACCTCTCTAGTACTATTTTTTTCGTTTGAGAGTTGAAATATTGTACTGACCATCCCGGTCTACAGACGTTAAGACAACGTAATCCAATCCCCAGTCAGTAATCGCTGTTGCTGTATTCAATGGTTCTTCTGGATCTAAAGGCGGAGGAGCTTTAGCTGTTTTAACAGAACAAAAACGGCATCCTCTCGTACACGTGTCTCCCATTAACTGAAACGTTTTTTGTATCAGTCTTGCATTTTTATCAATATTGAATACTTTTCTTTGATCATATAATTAAGGATCCACTTAGTTAATCATCAAATTAATGTTACTCCGAATAAAAAGTAAACAGCATTTGAAATTAAGATTGAAGAAAAAATCATTTTTCAAGCAATTTTAAAACTATGATTATAATTAAAACACTTGTGATATCTCAAATGTATCATAACATTGAAGTACATTCTTGGAATGCAATGATATTTATTTGTTCTATTTTTATTAAATCTCCTAAATTTTCTAAATTGTCAAAATTTTATTTTTAACTTAATATTCCAGTTCATGACGAAGACTAAAAATATCTCATATTTACGATAGACTAATTTTTGAAATTTTTTCCCAAAATTGACCGCGTACAAATTTTAACATTTTTTTAACCTGAAACTTCAATTTTGCAATATAAATATATAGTGTTATTGAAGTTTCCATAATTGTGATGCAACAAAAATTCTTTCAGCCAAAAAAGGTTAAAAAAAAAATTTATTAATTTTTGTAGTCTAAATCTGCATTAAGAAATGGAGCAATTTTGTTGTATTTGGTTGATGCAAACTTCAACGTTATAATATTTAGTAATGCTGTAAATATAGAACTATACATAATATGATAAATTTTGATATCAAAAATAATTATAAATTAAAAGTAAAATAATTTTTTTTCTAGAACAAAAGCGCCGTTTCTTCTCATGGGAATGAGATTAAACGTGTTAATAATATTATTAAAAATATGTAAGTTAAAAAGGATTATATAAGTACCATAATAGTAGCTGTAGCAGTGCCGTGAGCTCCACCTCCCCAGCATTCTCCAATATTGGGACATCTTGCTTCTTCACAAACGGTACTCAGTTTAAGATCTCTGAGTTGTGCTTTTATCCTACTGTAATTTTGTCCCATTGGTATTTCAGTTTTTAACCATGGCGGCAAGCGCAATCTACCCTTGTCACCTTTCTCCAACTTCAATTTTTCCTTGTACTCTGGGATCGAACCATCTATGAAATCCTCCAGTTGTGGACCACTTTTTAACTTTGTGGAGAATGTTTCGTTGCTCGATTTCGACGAGTGTCTGTACTGTTTTGCAAAACATTTTTTTTTCAGATGAATTTTCCATAGATCAATGATTAAAACACTTTTGACCAAATGCTTATTTCTGGTTTTCTAAATTCTTAATTGGGATTCAATTATTTATTTGTAAATTAATTCAAATAACTTACTACTACATTGAAATTGACACTCGTTGCTCCCAAAGCCAAGTTTCTTGTGTTAACTGAGCGCAACATGATGATTGTATTTAAATGAGAAAAAAAAGCTCACAAAATCGCGCTTGAGTTTCGGATCAGCTCATTTTTGTTACTGGCAGTATTTACAATTTTCGCAGAGTATTTTCACTATTTAACTATCGAAATTTATTGCATCCTTCGATATCTTTAATCTACTGTGCACAAGCGTTATGTTACGAACGAGGAATGACGAAAGCTCTCGATCGAGCAACACGGATCAAAACAAAATTATGAAATCTCATTTTCGTCTCCTACTCCGCATGATGATTTGATATTAGCAGTTATAGCAGAAGGAAATATATTTATTTGTGACGTAAATTACCGATAAGAAGAAAATCTGTGTTATCTACTCACAATCGACGTTCTCACGAACGGAATATGGCGGGAAAAAAGTTCATTTTATAAATTATTTTTAACTTATGCATTCAATTAATAGAAATCACTCGCTATCATGGCTAATTGTGCGTCGTAATGTAATTAAAAAATAATGTGAGCGACTTGCAAGAAATTTATAAGTTGAATGAAAATAGATCGTCAGATGGCGGTATGTACCAAAGACCAATATTTTATTATCAGCGTTATCGGAACATCTTCCCATTTCCCATGAGCCGACGAGCCGCCTTGAACTCACTTGGTCGAACTCAGAACTCAGAACTCAGTTTCAGTCATCCACAGGCGTATGACTGATCATCATAGAAATTCACATTTTCAATAATTTTTTTAATACAGGATGGAGGAAGTTGACAATATAATTATTCATTCACTACGTGAAATAGGCTGGTGAGTACGCGACCGTTGAGAGAATTAAAAATTGCATATCTTTGGATTAAAGTGTCAATGAGATGAGTCGGTAAAGGCTTGGGCCGGACCATGAGAATGACAGATAGTGGGTGGTGCTCGAATACTGTTTGTTCTTTTTTAATCTTAAAATTATATAAACGCCAACGAAATTTATTCATGAAAAAAAACATACCCGCTACAATCTTTATGTTTCTATAAATTTAGTGATATAGAGGAACTTGTTACGAATTTGAAAAGCTTTGACACCAATCTTGTGGTCGATGCTACTGTAAGATGTTTAGAAATTATTCGACCGGGTCTTGGAATATCGAAAGTGCTTCCTGCGAACATGGCAGCTCGCTTTCGAGTTGGAGCTGCGCTAGCCCAGGCTTGTTCGGTAATTTAGAAAAAGAACAAAAATTTATCCAAAAAATATTCTTTCTTTCTTTGTAATTTCAATGATAAATTTTGATGGATCTCCAGGAATTGGGATACCGAGGAGACATTGGTTATCAAACATTCCTGTACAGCTCTGAGACCGATCTTCGAAGAGTTTTCATGTTTCTAATTGAGAAACTTCCAAAGGAAAGCGACAAGACGTCAAACGAACCAACTAGTAAAATTGATCAGTTAGAAAAATCTATTGCATCTGTTGTGACACGCAGTCTCTCCTCTCCCTGGTTACCTCATTATTGTCACAAAACAAGTTCCAGAAGCGGAGGGTACGTTCATGTGCCTTACAGATCTGTCGATATCGACGTTCCATCAGCCAACAATGGCCAAGGTAACTCAAGAAAAATACAAAATTATACATTTTTTTTTGATGATATATTTGATATGCTTTTCAACTTTGTTTTCTGAAAACAAGCTTTTCAGAGTGTATCGATTATTGTAAAAACATAATAATATTTCATTTAAAGGGGTTACATATGTCAAGTGCCTAAGAAAGGCTTTTTCCTGAATTAATTTTTAAGTTCTATTGAACAAAATATAACGAAATATCGATTAGACGGTGATTAGCAATTATCGATAAGCGATTTAAAAAAAAGTGAATCTTTTTATCATTCCGGACACATGTAACCCCGTAATGACGAGGAAAACAAGTCAATAAATTCAGTTTTATACTTTTTCTTCTCCAGAAGTTTTTAGAGCTGCTAAATATACGAAAAAAACCTGTTATAAAACTCTTCGCTATAGTAGATAAGAACAGACCAATACGTTCTGTTTCAAATGATACAATCATCTGAATTCCAATTCCATTTTCGTTCCGATCCTTTTAAGTTATTACAAGGTCCATTTTTGACTTTAGCATGTATTTAGTGTTTTCATAATTTTTCCTTGTCGCTTGCAGACTTTCAAAGTTATTACATACGTTATCAACAACCAGTGCCTGAGCAAATAAGGGACCGACAAAGCCTCTTGCCTTCCGTGTTATCGCACGACGCAAAACTCCTGCATTCGCGATCAACGAATATAATAGAGCGATTGGATTGGCTAAATTCACAAAAGTCCGATAATACGTCTGATCCGATCGTCACCGCTAAATCTCCGGAAATTTCTGTTACAAGCAGATTCACGTTAAATGATAGATTACATAGTAAAAAGGTAGAATCTGATATTGAACGAAACACTGCCGAAGTATCGCTTCCTCAGTCCGATCAAGCCAGCTCTGTAACGAGAGAAGAAAAACGTACTTTGGAGATCGAGAGAATTAAATCCGATTGCGAAAAATTGAGGATTGACATAGACAATGCACAGACGGAGATAAAGAAAATTACTGGACAGCTTTCTTATGTTACGAACAAACATGAGACCGATGAGAAAGAACTCGAAGTTCTCGAAACCGAGAAAATCATCAAATCGCGTACTTACGATTTGTTAGAAGATTCGGACAACAATATAGCCAAACTCAAAGCTGTTATAGATTCCGGACGAAATAAATTGATCAATTTAGCCAATCAGTGGGAAAAACACAGAGCACCGTTAATCAAACAGTATCGTGACGGTAGAGAAAAGTATTCTGCGAAAACTGTGAGTATAAAACTCTACTGCATTTTTCCCATCGAGATTTCTTGTAATTTTCCACGTATAGCTATATACGTGGAATAGTTTTCGTAAGCTTATTCTATTGTGTTTGGTATTAAATTTTAGGAATCTGCAATAAATTCAAACTGCCTGAACATGGAATATTTTTGAACGTTTGAAAAATGTCTTACGCAGGAATTGATAAATTTTTTTTTTTCTGATCTTGACGAGTTTTTGATTTTACGAATAATATTACAAAGCCTCTGTATTGAAAAAATATGTTTGTCTTTAAAATCAAACATAATGCGTTAGGTTTATGCTAATTTTTGTCTTTATTGTGCTCTACAGAACAGTAGTCAGAAGAAGCTCGAGGAATTGCGTTTATTGCGCGACAAAGAAAAAGAATTGTTGGAAGAGTGTCATGTGAAGGATCAGCAGTATTCTCAATTGTTAGGAGAGGTACAAAAATTACCAAAGGACGTTAATCGTTCGGCCTACACTCAAAGAATATTAGAAATAATAAACAACGTTCGAAAGCAGAAAGACGACATAAACAAAGTTTTGGCAGACACTCGCGAGATACAAAAGGAGATAAATACTCTTACAGGTAGACTCGAGAGATCTTTTACCGTCGTAGACGAACTCATATTTCGCGATGCTAAAACGAACGAAGCATCGAGACGTGCCTATAAGCTTCTTGCTACTCTGCACTCGGATTGCAGCGAGCTCGTTACCATGGTCGAAGAGACCGGCGCTACTTTACGTGAAATACGAGATTTGGAAGAACAGGTAAATTTATTTAAAATAAAATACAATTTATACAAATGTTTGGTTGTTTTTTTAATTCTTATTTTTTTAGATCGACTCGGAATCAACGAAAAACGTTGGTGCAAATTTGGAAAGAATAACTGCGGATCTGACACAGATGCGCCAAGAAACAGCATCGTTGATGGCACAAATTGAGAATAAAAGATCATGATTTTCATACATTGAACGACAGTATGAAAATTACTGTCGAAATGTTTAAAAGGACAGAATAAACTTCGTGCAACAGTAAGTTTATATCATATTGGTAAGTTTATTTTCGACTTTTTTATCAACGACAGTTTTTAACAATAATTATATTTTGTGTGTTTGAAGGTGATAATTATGGCAATGAAAAAAAGCTGTGAAAACGAATGAATGAGAAACCGAGCACAAAGCTCTCGTACATGTTGCAGTACAATTGACAATAGCACGTCGCAATAAATCGTCATTGGTGTTCCTATTTACACGAGCGCATTTGACTTATCGGTTGAACGAGCCTTTGGATACCGGAATGGCTACATGTCTCGGTAATTGACGCTCAAAATACGATATTTCGTACGAAGCCTAATGATTATTCTCATCAATTCCATAATTACACGAATGATAATGCGATTGTATATTATATCGAGTCAGCTCGACGTACCAAACTCCAACGAGTTGATCAAGTATAAATGTCACTAGGATGTAAGAAAAGAATGACATAAAACAAGACTATTCAATGATGTACAGAAATGTAACGCTTGTATAAAATTTGCGATACGTATATGAATGCTCGTACGTTACAATCTTCTTCTCCTTATTAAGTTTTAACGACCATTAGTTTCTTCGCTCTTTCGTTATTACGGGAGGTATGTAATTGTTGTCAATTTCTTCAGCCATCCGTATTTTTTTACCATACTTCTTTTTCTCCATTTGGGCTTTTTCGTGAATTTGTAAATCAATCTTTTTTCTATTTTCGAAAAAGGTCAGTAGTCGTTCTCGCGACTGTAGCTCTTTCTTAATTTCATCTGCCTTTTCCAGCCTCGATTTTTTGTCCAGTTCTTCCAATTGAGCCTCAAGCAAGGAAACTCTGGTTTTTTCCCATTGGTCGTAAATCTAGAATTATTTTTATGTTACATAAAAATCGATTCGTTTGTTTCGTGAACTTTTTTAATATAGAATTTTGAAACACTTCTCATGATATTTTCTAGATTGAATTTGTAAAATGATCGATGTTCCAAACTGTACTTTGAATACAGACTTATTCTAAATAAAAATAACATTTTGTGCAATTGATCGGCAAGTTTTCTAACAAGCCCTTCAACCGAGCAAACCTCAATTTTTCTTGCAACAAATAAAATCGAACAAAGGATCACAATTCAATATTTTCATTTCAACGGTTGCCATTTTTCAGAAAATGTTTATTTTCATTCATTATTTGTCAAACACAAACTATAGATATATAAGTGAGAAATGTCCATTTTTTTTTTTTTTTAAACGATTTAAAAGCAAAAGTGTGAAACAGTGCCTGGAAACTTTGTTTGGGGTGTGTTTAAAAAGTAATTGAGCTTTTGAAAATGTGATTTCAACCTTGAAAAAATATAGTTAAAATAATATGGAGACTAGAACGATGACAAAATCCAATGTTCGTGTTAAAGGAAGAAATGAATTGTTTATTCAAATTAATACTTAGTACACTTCAGATATGCTGATAAAATTCTTACCTTATAAGTCTCTGATATATCAGTTTCTTCGTGAGTTTTAACAGCCTCTTGTACTCTCTTCTCTATTTCTTCAAGAATGGATCCTTTCTCAAGGCTGTTCTTATCAAATTTATTTAGAAGCTCATTCAGCTCTTTTATTTCATCAGTTATTTCACCCTCTGGAATATGAGAAAGATGGGCTTGTATCTGAGTCAATACCTCATCATAGATACATTCTTTCTGACTGTTGTCTAACCATTGTTTGATCAAATTTGAAGCATCTTTGTACTTTTTCCATAGTACTAGCCCTCTAAGGTGGCAACTTCTGCCAACAACATCGTTGATTGATTTGCCATAGAAAACAAGAGTTTTTCCTATAAGATCATGCGGATCTTTCAAATCAAAGTGATCATCGAAGAAGGGATTTCTAATAAAACGGACTCTGACTTTAATTTCTTCGCCTTTTGGATCTTCCTTTGGCTCTGGCTCCGGAGCCTTCCAACTTTCCGGCTTTTCAAGATATTTGTGACAAGAATACAGAGCTAAAGCGTTTGATATAGCGTTGGAAGAATCTTCCTGAAGCATTAATAAAACTGCGACTCTAGCGGCAGAGGCGAAATCTTCTTTTTTTATAAATGCATCCATAAGAATATTGTAACATATGTAATCGGGAAATATACCGTAATTAATACGATCGTTCAATATGGTTAGAAGCTCGTCGATTTCGTTGTTGTTAAACAAATATCGAATAACCGCATGATGAGTCGAGTCCAAAATATTAGAAGCTTCGGATGTTAACCTTAGTTTGAGAAGTATGTCGATAAGACCCTCAACGTGATCAGGATTTTCAACAATATTTGCGTAAATGTCAACATCAACCGCACTCGCTCTACCGGAGCTTTGAAATTTTTTATCGAGTTCGATGAAAAATACGTCCGGATTTATTTTACTGAGAATAGGCGATTCGAGTCTCTTATTCCATGCATCGGTACATTTGTAAGCTTCCGATAAAAATGTTCTGTTCAACTTTTGCACATTGTTCAAACGTGTCAACGCACGAGCGTTGCTTCTTAAGATTTTCCACATGTTATTTTATTTATTTATTTATTTATTCACTGTGACATTATAATTTTCATTTGGTTTTCTTCGAAGTTTTCTGTCTTTCGATGTCGTATTATGAAATAATTATTCGCACCGGATAGCCCGGCCAGCAGCACGTTTACGGACTTAGAAATTATGCTGCGAAGATAGCAGAGTACTAGTTCGTGCTCCGTGCCGGTCGAAAGCGAGAATGGTATGTGTAGCGCGCTTCTCATTTCATCCTATAGAGCGTTTTGAGATCGACACAGCACGGTGGTGGATGCCGACGTTTTCAGGTTTGTTTTTGTTCAATTTACAAAATTATGTAACAAGATTGTATTAAAAGAAGCACGAACTATTGTTCATATACTAAAAATCGTTTTAGTTGTGTCAATTAATCGTAATACGAATGTTTAAAAAAGAAACATGTTTCAATTTTGCCGCCGAGATTCTAGAGGTCGCTACTTATTGGCTAGCATCAGGGAGACTAGGCTAGCATGATGAGACGACCACTTTTTTTTGTCATTCCCTGCCCGAGATCTCGCGGTGTTTAGGAAAAAACGCGAACACTCCGAACTGAAGTGGCATAGGCACTCATAGCCGATAAACGTGATTACTTTACAAAAACAAGTTTTTTCACTAAAAACATAGTTTTTAATTGAATTTATTAGTCCTCAACGTAAGTACGGATAACACGATAACTTCGTCTGATTCAAATATTACGTAGTCTTCTTCATTTAGCGTTTTCTGACAAATTGTGCATCATTGATTTTCACTTGGTGCGTTTGGCGTTTCTAGAAAGGTCGATTATTCTTTTACTCATCCCATTGTGATCAAGCCTCGTGGCTTGGCTGTTAATACTCAGCAGTAAATTTTAACAAATTTTAGGGCTGCACTATTAATTTTAATTTAATATTCCTGATTGACGAGCATAATTCCCAGCAGAATTTTCGAATCTCCGTTTTTGTCGAAACGCTATAACACTGAATATATGTATGTATATATGTATATATACATACAATGCGAAATTGTGTACATGTATATTCTTTCTTGCAAACATTGCCGGAAAATCGTACGTTTATGTTTAATAAAAGTGAAGGTAGTGATCTTGACGTGATAACTCTGAAACTTCTACAGATATTTTTTCAAAAATTCTCAATTACAAATGGATTTATGATAAAATTTGTCAATAAAAAACTTGGATTTTGAATATTTAGTTCCAAGGCATAGCGGTAGCAAATAAAAGGGATTATCAGGAGATATGAGAAAGGTTGTTGTTTCAGAAACTTTAAACTTTATATTACACTTTTTTTTTTCATCACTTTATAAGTTTTGACATTCTCAGACAATATGAGAATTAACTCTGGAACTCCACAATTTTGTTTGGTGAATTAAATTATCTTTGTGGTGTGTTATGGGACAAAAAAGAGCGTGATGTTCTAAAGTTAATATCATTAGGATATTCTGCGAGTTATATTTAAGCTTGTACAGAAACATTGACTGGAAAATTCAATTTTCAACCTAGCTGTATCCAGACAACTACATTCATTCAGCTATTATTAGTATATTTGAATATTCATAGGCGTGTCTCAAAATGTATTGAATCGTATTAAGAATATTATGTATTCTCATTTTCATATACCTATATGTATGTAGCTGTCACGAAGGATGATCTACATTTAGTGATATTTAACAGGGTCATCCCATGTGACAGCTATTTTTTTCGCTTTTTTTCGGAATTTTTTTTTGATGAACCATTAAAACACACTATCTTTGATTTTTTACCATACATTTATTAACATTTTTACAGTCCCTCAGAATTTTATCAAATAAAAATAACGAGCTGAATCAACTTTACACCGTTTGGAAGACACTCCAGTTTGTGTTGGTTGACGGCTGCCATGATTCTGGAGGTTTTGCTCATCTAAAATCAAAAAATCAAACGGTATTTTAATTTGTAGACCTGAGGCTATCGCTGGAACTAGAATAAAGTAAAAATATCGCAAATTGAATTTTTGGCACGGTTTTAAATGTTAAGTTCCAAGTTTCGTCGTTTTTTTTCGACTTTTAAAACCGTGCCAAAAATTTAATTTTCGATATTTTTACTTTACTCTAGTTCCAGCGATAGTCTCAGGTCTACAAATTAAAATGCCGTCTGATTTTTTGATTTCAGATGAGCAAAACCTCCGGAATCATGGCAGCCGTCAACCAACACATGAGTGTCTTCCGAACGGTGTAAAGTCGATTCAACTCGTTATTTTTGTTTGATAAAATTCTGAGGGACTGTAAAAATGTTAATAAATGTGTGGTAAAAATTCAAAGATATTGTGTTTTAATGGTTCATCAAAAAAAATTCCCAAAAAAGCGAAAAAAAAATAGCTGTCACATGGGATGACCCCATTAACTGAAATGGGATCATGTTTATTCAAAAAGTTTACATATTTATCAACTTCGTAACAATACTTTGATAAATAATTTGGATCAATAGTAAAAACATTTTGCTTAATTTCACTAATTAAAATTAATAATTTGAGGTGTAAGATTGGGAACATAATAAGTTTCTAGAAAAATACAGCATGCAGTGGAAAATCCAAGGACATTTGGGATTCTATCGCAGAATCTTGAGAAATTTTCGAGATTTTTCCAGAACCTAAAAAAGCAAAAAAATCCTTTGTAGCAAAATTCTAAATTATGAAAAGATATATTTCGAAAATGAGTAAACTAGTTAAGATGAATTCTAGAATTTTCTAGAAAAAACAATAAGATTTCAGGTTACTTGAGAATATTCTATAATCTCAAATTTTCCTAGATTTTTTTTCAGCATCGAATAATTTTTCCAAATATTAGAAAATTGTTAAAATTTGCGATCTTGATATCCTAAACTTTATAGCATGCATTTTTTCCATTACTTCATAAGATTTTATATTCCCACCCAGAAGATATACGAATTATCATCATTAGGATATTCCACAAGTTATATCTAAGCTGTTGTACATTGACTGGAGGGTTAAGGTGATCTATCAGTTGCATGAGTGGGGGGTCGATAACTGAAAAGTAGATACACGGTTTTCTCGGACACGCTTGATATTTCGAGAAAACGTGTCCGAGAAAACCGTGTATCTACTTTAAAGTTATCGACCGCTCACTCATGCCACTGATAGATCACCTTAAGCTCTCAACACGACTGTGCTGAACACAAAAGTGCTGAACAAAAAATAGTTACCTTTATTTAGTTATTAGCATATTTGAATATTCATAGGCATGTCTCAATACGTATAATGAATCATAGTAAACATATTGTGTATTCCCATTTTTCTTTAGCTATATGTAACGAGATGTATTTTCGAAAAACAATGAATTTCTAGAAAAATACAGAATGTGGTGGAAAATTGGAAAATATTTGAGATCATATTGCAGAATCTCAAGAATCATTCTATATTTTTCCAGAGCCTTCTAAAAAAAAAAAAAAAATCATTCATAGAAAAATTATCAATTATTCAACGATGTTTTTCGTAAATCAATAATCTAGGAAAGATTATTTTTGTGAAAAATTGTGGAACCTTCCAGATTGCTGAATTCTAGACATATTTAAAAAAGTAATAAAATTTCAGTCTCAAGAGATTTTCCTCAATTGTTCTTAAACAGCAGCAAATAATTTGTTGGAATATTAGAGAATTATAAAAGTTTTGGATTATTTTAGATTGGAACACCTTTCTTAATTTAAAATAATAGTTCGGCAAATAACTAGTTAATAAAAGTAACAATTCGAATTTTGTTATGTGAATTAATGTTTATATCTGATTTCCATAGCATGGCTGCCGAAGACATTTCTCCGCTGAAAGATGGTGGTGTACTGAAAGAAATCCTGAAGGAAGGCTATGGAGATGAAGTTCCAAGCACCGGTAGCAAAGTCACGGTTCATTATACAGGTACCCTGTTGGATGGAACAAAATTCGATTCCAGCAAGGACCGTGATAATCCATTTCAATTCAGTTTGGGACAAGGACGGGTTATTAAGGCTTGGGACATCGGTGTAGCAACTATGAAGAAAGGGGAAGTAGCTATGCTCACGTGCGATTCCAAATATGCCTATGGTAAAACGGGTTCTCCGCCAAAAATTCCGGCCGATGCGACACTTAAATTCGAAGTAAATATTCAAATCTCATATCTTTGTCTAGAATAAAGATTTAGCATTCCTTTTGAAAATAAAAATTCATCGAACTCAGGTAGAAATGATTGACTTCACGGGAGAAGATTTGAGTCCTGATGATGACGGGAGCATTCAAAGATTCCAATTAGAAGCTGGAAAACCGGGTGGTTATCCTTCCGACGGATCTATAGTAGATTGTAAGCAACGTACATTAAAAACTTGGAAAAAAAATCACTGATTCAATGTTTGTTCATTATTGATTTTTTTTTTAGTACATATGATTGGCAAATACAATGACAAAGTCTTCGAAGAGAGAGACGTTCAATTCGCCCTTGGAGAGGGTGAGGAGTTTGGCATTATACCGGGTGTAGAAAGAGCGTTAGAAAAATTCAGCAGCGGCGAAAAATCAAGGCTCAAGATCAAGAGCAAATTTGCGTTCAAGAGTGAGGGAAAGCCAGAGTTTGGTATACCCGCGGACGCGGATGTAGAATACACGATAAAGTTGAATAACTTTGAGAAGGTATAAGCAGAGAAATTACGATGTTTTTCGAACAATTTTGTTGTTAACAATTTCATAGGATTTTTTGATATTCGTTGAGTATTATTTTGCAGGTAGCGCAGCCTTGGTCGTTGGAGGGTCCGGAGAAATATGCCCAAGCCAAGTTGTACAAAGAAAAAGCGACGAATTATTTCAAATCATCAAAGTACCAATTGGCTATTAAAATGTGTCAAAAGGCAGTTAATTATTTGGAAGATGGAGACAGTTTCGAGGATGATCTCAAAACCAAACGTAACGAGCTGATTCTATCGGTTTATCTAAATCTCGCCCTGTTTTATCTCAAAACTGAGCAAAACACCGATGCAAAGATTGAATGCGATGAAGTACTGGAAATGGATCCGAATAACGAAAAAGCACTGTTTCGGCGAGGACAGGCTCAACTCGCTCTGGCATCGCCGGAAACAGCAGTCAAAGATTTTGAGGCTGTACTGAAGGTTGAGCCAAAAAATGCGGCAGCAGCTAAACAAATTACAGTCTGTAATGCTCTCATTAAACAAAATATCGCGAGGGAGAAGAAACTTTATGCGAATATGTTTGACAAGTTTGCACAAGCAGATAAGCAGGTAAACTCAAATTAATCTTTTTTCCTTTAAAAAAGAACGCAAAATACCTTATATTGGAAAATAAAAAAAATAAAAAAATAAAAATAGATTAATTGGCGAAAACAAAAATCAAATTTCATGTTCGACCGTAAACTGTTAGTAATATCGCAGAAGGAAGAAGAAGAACTGCGACAACAGCCTGACGTGATGCGCGGAACCTTGGGTGAATGGGGACAGGAAGAAAGACCCGGAGGCAGAGATGCGACAGCGTTTGAAAAAGAAAACCCCAACATTCTCATGCTCAATGCCAACGGAAGCGACGAATTCAAGAATATGTGATCGTTCAATTATGTCACTCTAGACAAATCCATTTAAATAATACATTCGTTTTTATACAATTTATTGTTTTCGACATTTTCTCGCCGTTGTTGTTCAATCAGAGATTACTATCAAAATTGATGTATATTGATGTCTCGTATGCTGCCTCCAGTTGCCTAAAAGATAACAAAAAAAAACATTTCCAAACTGTATTTACATTTACACGTTACGATGAATGTTCATTTTCGGTGTATCGTGTATCAATAAACTTTTGTAATCTCAAAATAACTTTATTCGTTTTCGGAGATTTTTTTTCTAGCCAGCGAAATGATAAGAGTAGATTCCCAACGATAAGAACTTCGATCTTTCATTGTAATATGAGAAGAGAAGGAAAAAAATAATTCAGTAAAATCACGGGTTTTTTTGTGAAAAAATAAAAGATAGACAACAAGAAAAAGGTTCTAATTCACATTTAATTCCTGCAATTCTTGGTATTTAACAAACATCGGTTCAAATTTCCTGCCTAAAATGGCATCCTGCGCGCGGTGATCGCTAGCGACAACGACGACGACGACGAAGGAAGACTTGACATCAATATTTTTTTAGTTGGTACGACATTCAAAATTGTTTACATATCGCAGATGCAAGTGCCTTTAACCTAACTTTACAAGCATTCGATTAAGATGCAATTTGCAATGAACAATTTTCAATATTCTGTAATTCCGCATCAAGTATTACATTTCGATCGTGACAAATATCCTACATCGCACGAAGTGCTGTGCAACAATGTATAGCTACTTGCAAATTAATATTGTGTCGAGTGTTTTATTGTGAGATCAACTTTTCAGTTACAATAATTAAATCGAAAACAAAAACTCAACAAACTGGAAATATTCAACAAGTTTTAGCGTCTCGAGTGAAAAATATTTTAATTAAAAGAAGTGAAACACAAATAAACAAACCGTTTTAAATTGTATTAATAAAAATATAAAAATTGTAGAAAAAAGTACTTTAAATTATTTAATTCAATTATATATGTCGAAATCAATGAAGCAGCGCATCCTGTTGCTCAATAATACTGATTTTAATTTAAAAAATAGTGTGTTTTGGATAAAGTGGAGAAAGCGGTGACACTCTGTGTATATAGATATTTCGTTACAATTTGACAAAACAGAATTTTTTGAAAATGAATTCTAACGGGGATTATAACATTGCGTCCAGGTACCGGACGATTCGAAAACACTTGGATAGTTTAGGTTATCGACAAGCGCTTTCTCTAGACGCTCTTCCGCTTATTGAAAAATTGTTGGCTGATTTAATACAAACGACTGATAGTCTCAAACACTTCAAGACTATAGCACAAGACAATGTAGAGGTAATATTGTTATAGTGTTAATTATTTTTATGACACAAGCTTTTCAAGAGACTTTGCATACAAGAAATTTGAATTTGGAGCTCTTAATTTATAACTATGAATTGTTTTTCTTTCCTGAATATTGATTTTGGTTTAAGCAATAAGTTAAGTGCATGATTTGTACAAAATGATGCTCGAGTAATATGTGATTTCTATGCTTTTTACATGAAGTTGAAAACTACCAGAAAGTAGCACATATTTCTAAAAATGAAGTAGTATTAAGAATATTTTTGAATTTTCGTTTTAATTCTTTGTCAGCATGCTGGGTCATCAGAGGCACAGTTGAAAATTTGTCTTTCAGGATTCTCTTTTTTAACAAAGAAATGCATCCAACAAATCCATTCCAAAAATGGTCTTTATATGTTGTTCTAGAGACCCTAAAAATTAACACAGAATTTTTATAAATTTTTTCGACATAGGTACAAATCAATAAAAATAAGTATGCTAGAGAAGATTTTATACTTTGTCAAAACTTTTGCCGTGTCTTTTGATAACATTATCCTTATCGTTCTTACACTTTCTTCCTCGGTAAGGCACTCTGTTTGCAAAAAATTCAAAATTGCAGCTCTCTAATTTCATTTCTTTATTAGTTTTTTTTATTATTTATCTTGTTTTTGGTCCGCTAAATAAATTAAATGCACAAATTATACAAGATAATGTTAGAGTATGGCATAATTAGTGTTCATGTATCATGTTCATACCTGGATGAATTTTGTAGACACGGATTTGTTTATATACATTGTCTATGTGCACTATAAAAAAAAATGCCTGTAAAATAATGAATTTATGTAAAAAAAAAAGACAATTGCCCTGTACAAAATACTTAAGAAAAGATGGATTTCAGATGTATGTACAATACGTGCATGATTTTAATGATACTCTCTTGCAATAATTAGTGTACTGTTTGACAAAAGTGTTAAAGTAGATGAAACATTTCTTTTTTAACTGTGGAAAAGTTATGAAAATAGTGTACAAATTAATTGCAGAAGGACAACGTATAAAAAGAGACCCAAATATACTGTTCTTTATCACACAGCACTTTTCTGATTGAGACACTGCGTATACAAGAAATGCTAAATCACAGAAACCAATTTTGTGTATCAATTGTTTTTTTTTGTGTATTATCTGTTTGGTTAGCCCAATAAAAGGATGTACCAGTGAACAAAAATATTCATGAAACGCCGACACAATTAATTATCCAATCTCAATTTGTTCAATCCATTTAAATCCTTATAGGCATGTAGCGAATTACAACTATCCATTGATCCTTATAAATGCGACAATGCAAGGTTAGTCCAGGAGTGTAATCAGCTACATTTGGATCTCATAGAGGCAAAGGAAGCTCATCAGAAACAGACGAAAGATCTGAAGAAAAAGATTTGCAATCTAGAGAGCGAATGCAACAATTTACAATTGGCTTCGTCTAGAAATTTGAAACGTATCAAGGAACTCGAAAGAGAGTCGGCACAAAAAAGTAAAAGGATTCAGGAATTGCTTGGGAAATGTTGCAAGCCTTTGATAAGCAATGCAGCACTTGGTAATCGTTATTTGAGCTTTTGTGTTTTTAATATTACACAGAAGCAAATTATTTAAATAAAATGAAAAATAAAAACAACACATTCAAATAAAATGTATAAAATTTTTTCAGGATCTAAAAAAAAGCCTTGCTATCCATTGCGAAGGCCTTCTCTAGAATCTGATCCCTTGCCAAGACTAAAAAGTAATTCTTCTCTACCGAGTCTGACCAAAGTTGAACCTGGTGTTGTGAACTTATTGGCAATGACTGACCGCAAAATGAATTCTCTTAATCACGAGGTAACAGCACTAAGGGCAGAGTTATCAATGCAAACTGACAACGTTTGTACGTTGAAATCACAGGTACACAGAAATGATCATTTTTTAATCTCCCGATCCTCAATTCCTGGCTTTATATCCCCCTGTTTTAGGTTGAGCGGTCAATACTATAAACTTAAGTTCCAGACTAAATTTCGAGTTGAAATTTCTCGTACTGTTTTTCAGTCAGACGCTCTTTCTATGAGTTATTAATTATTAACATTGTAAAATACAGATAGAGCGCAAACGAAAAAGTTCGTAACAACACTTTTTCATGCTGTGTAATTTAGAGCCGTTCAAAAAAGAACTCAGCTTTCAGGGCGTGCGTGAAGCGAGCTTCTTTTATTTACTTTTCTTTTTCGACATATGCACCTAACAGAGTAATTTTTTAAAAAATCAGGTAATTATTTCAAATTTTAACAATATTTCGTGCTTAAAAATATGAAACTTCATAAATTTGTGGAATTTTTTTTATTTTAAAAAGTTGTACACGGCTGTGCTACGGCATCATGAAAAAACGACTTTTCAACATTTTTTTTTTATCTGCTCTTAAGACTACTAAACTGCTAAAGATAAAAAAGTGTCGTCCCTGTGTAATGCTTGAAATGTTTGTCTGCATTCCTCCACTTCCTCGTCCTGTGTAAAATTTCACGTTAAATGATTGACTGTAAATTATTCATTCGAAATTTTCTTGCGCAGTTGACTGTAAAGGAGAAGGAGATATCAAGATTGAAAAAAATGTTAGAAGGTGGACGTCCTCAGAGCGCGGTTTCCAAAGACTGTTCTTGTAAAAAAGTTGATCAATTCAACGAGCACAATGGATATGAAAAAAGCTTAGGTTCTCACACTGCCATTTGCCACAGAGGTTCCGAAGCCAGTGAATTGAAAATGTTACAACGTGTTAAACTTGATCTCGAACAACAATTAAAGGGTAAACAAATAATTAAAATTGCTATTCAAACATTTCAATAGTAAATAGATTATACTGGAATTTTTTTTTGCCATTACAGAAGCTCTCGATAAGCAACACGATGCGATGTCTCATGCAATGAAACTATCCGAAAGAAACGAAGAATTGGAAAAAGAACTGCGGGACATAGATCACATCGCATTGGCTGTTGAGGCCGATTGCAATTCTGCCGTAAAAGAGAATAACAAACGTGTCAGCCATCTTCAGGTAAAAACAAAAAAAAAACAGGCAATTTCTTGCAATTATGAATTTTGAATGAATTCTATAAAAAAATACACATATTTTTGTGTATTTGGTAAATACCATTTAATTCGTTGGTTAACTACTAATTTCTGAATATACGTTTAACAAAATATAGTTAAAAATAGATTTTTTTAAACTGACACCCGGTGACGAAACTGAGTATTCAGCATATTTGATTTCGTCGTTCCAGGAAAAATTGGAAAACGTCATGACTCAAGTTCACGTACTGGAAGGTGAATTAATGGTCGAACGTAGATCGGCACAAGAGTTACGAGCTGATTTGGAAGCGGGACGTCTGGAAAATCGAAATCTT
Source organism: Rhimphoctona megacephalus (assembly GCA_963989365.1). Classification (NCBI taxonomy): domain Eukaryota; kingdom Metazoa; phylum Arthropoda; class Insecta; order Hymenoptera; family Ichneumonidae; genus Rhimphoctona; species Rhimphoctona megacephalus. The sequence goes on along the minus strand of OZ022415.1, from coordinate 48,623,524 downwards.
CAGCGAAAACTTGAATCGACATTGGACGAGAAGAAGCAAATGACTGATCGCATCAACGAATTAACCGTGATCGGTAATTAATGTGTTTTATTTAAGCAATTACCATTAATTGGGTGCAGCCGTAGATTCCCCTCCATATCCTAAATCCTTTCTAGAACATAATTTGACCGACGAGATCCGAAAATTATCCAAAGATAATGGAAATCTCAAGCTGGAAGTTTCTCGTATGGATTGTGCGAACAATTTGTTAAAGAAACAAATGCATGGCAATGACAAATCCCAAAACGGTAACGAACATTCGAAGAAAGTCAAAGAGAAGGCTGAAAAAAATGATAAAAATAAGGGAAAAGTATTCATGAGAAAAAAAAATCCGGGTACATAATTCGATATTGTTAATAACGATTTCGCTAATTTCTAGGGATTTTAGGCTGTATAAAGTTTTTTTTCGATGCATCTTGATCCATAAATAAAAGAAATAACAATTTTTTCGTAGCCTCTCGTGGACAGCGCCGTTCCCTTTCGCCGCCTGTCCATGAAAAACAATCGGAAGCGATGAGACGTCAAGGGGATTCTAGAGACGACGAAGTCACAAGAGACTCGAATATCGAAGGGTCCAAAAGAAATTGTCAAAAAATAAATATGGAAAAGGACTCCAGGATCAATCAGCTTCAGTCGACGATCGATCAAATTCAGACTGATCGTGATTATTACAAAAATGAGTACAACAGGTTGCGAGAACAGTGTGCGAAAAATACGGAATTGGATAATGTAAGAGATTAGCTGGAAAACAGATTAAGGGGGGTACCTCGGTGAAATTTTCAAGCCGTTGAGATCTTTTCCGATTATGCTAAAACTTAATCGCAACTTTTTTCACACATTTCTGTAAGCGTTATGAACAAAGAAAAGTATCCGTTTTATCATCCAACCATTTTACGCAGAATTGCAATTTTTTCTGTCCCCGATTTTTTATTTTTTAAATTTATTTTATTTTTAAATCTAACATCGATAAAAGTCATTACCAACGTCCGAAAAATCAAATTCTATATCTGTAAATCGAAATGATCCAATTGAATATTAACATTACGGGATCGTTACGTGACGAATAACTTATACGAACGAATTAGTAGTATATAACTATATTAATTAAATATTATTGATTTTAACAATGAGATCTGTAGTGTGTCGAATAGTGATGAACGGCATTAGTTTTGAAGTGGTAAAAATTTGAAAATAAATATTTGAAATGAATAATAAAAATTAACCAAACTTAAAATCATTTAATTGACTGTAAAGACAATTCATAAACTGTAGAATATTAGATTTTAACCCGTCAGCAGGCGTGCTACGTACACTTTAAACATTCGGCGCGCGATGAGAGATTTTTTCACATGTATAGCTTCAAGCGCTTAATTTGATAAATAGGAACTTGAAAACAATTTCGCTATAGTGATTATGGCTATTAAACATTTTTATTTAAAAAAAAAACCATAAAAACAACGATAATTGACACTAAAAACCAAAAAATAATAATTTAAAACATTCAAAAACAAATTCAAAAATTTTTTTTTATCTCTTCTATCATACAGAAGAATAAATTTAATGAAGATAGAAAAAATTTCAAATGCTTATGCCATTTGAAATTTTCGAGTAATCATCGTTTTAATATAAGTGTGAGAAAATGTCTCATAGCGCGCCTGCTGACGGGTTAAACAAAAAAAAATGTTTAAATAAACGAAAAAAAATTGTAATTCTGCCAAAAATGATTGGATGATAAAACGGATACTTATTTTTATTCATAATACTTACGAAAATGTGTTAAAAAATTTGCGATTGTCAACGACAAAAACCTAAGCACTTGAATCATTTTTTCATGTTTTCTCGTTTTGGGCCGGAAATACAGTTCGACGAGACGGTTCTTACAGTTATATCTTGGTTTTTAGATAGTAGAAACACTCACCCAAAGATTTAGCATATTGAAAGACCTCGACGATTTGGAAATTCCACTTAAGTGACTTGAGATTAGGATTAATGCTCTGTTGAATTTCTCCAGGCGGAATTGTGGGGTCAGATGTGCGAGTTGAGACGTCAGCTTATTGAGAAGGAACATGCAGTGTTGGATTTGCAAAGAGAGAAGAAGGATCTTTGTCGGGAAAAGTTCGAATTGGAACTGCGATTGCAATCAGTGAGATCGGATCGAAGGAATACGGGAAATTCTTGTGGCCAATGTCGACCTATTGGCAATTGCGTTTGTTCGGCTTCTAGGTCGTCGTCCGCTGGCGATTCCAAGGTTCAAAATGTTTCTTTTTACCTTTTATTACACCCAATTAATCAGTTTTTTTTTGTGGGTAAACTGTGGGAAATCCGCTCGATGCAGACGGCTATATTTTTACTGAGTTTTATTTAGTTTTGATCATCAGGAATTCCCGTCACCCGCTCAGCGATCGATGCGCAAGCTGGAGCATGGCTGAGCGGTGACCCAACCAAGTACTGACCTCGCCCGAGGCTGCTTAACCCTAGAACTTATAGACGGGTTCGATTTTGACCCCAGACGAATGTCGAAAAAACGTCGATTTTCTGAATTTTTCAGTTTTTCACTGAGTTTTACGTTGACTCGCCTACAATGAAATTTAATTGATTATCATTTATTATTCGTTATTGAAAAACGAAGACATTCATATGGTGGCAAGTTTCTTTATCTCTGTAAAAACGATTTTACGACAAAAAATACTATGCGGTCGAAAACGACCCCGACCGTGCATTGGAAGGTGAAAAAAATGCGACATAAGTTCTGGGGTTGATTTGGGAGATCGCCCAACCCAATTAATTATTTGATCGTTAAAGTTCAACGATTTTATCTGACGTTAAGGGTTTCTTTTTGTAAATCAGGCAATGTTGGAGCGAATGGAACGGGAGCGAGATACGGCAAGAGCTGATGTTGATCGATTGGTTGAAGAACGAGACGCTTTACGCGAGAGACTCAAGGTATTGAAAAAATTCTAAAATAAGCTGTCGCAATTGCATGATATTAATTGTGCAAGCCTCGTACATTCACTCTAAACACGGTTTTATGGATTATTCCAATAAGTCCTAATTCAAAAGAAAAACTTTGCCAATCGTTTTATCTAGAAAAGGAAAAAAAAATTGAGGAATAATTGATTTTACCAAAGAGTTCAGAAATTCTTGACACTCCAAGGCATTTACACTGAAAAAGTAGATGTTATTGATCTCCTAGATTGGTAAATTCATGAAGCATCCTCGAGGCACTATAGAAAATGAATAAAAATGGTATTCTTTGAAAACTGGCATCGTCTTGTTAATGTTTGCAAATAGTTCATGGTTTTTTGTGTCGAGAATATATGACACGATTAATAAACTACAAAATACTGTAAATTATTCATAAAAATAAATTACATAGTCTTTCCATTTGATTGCGAAGTCGTGTGAAAAGAGAAAATCTTACTTCTCAGTAAACGATTATATGTAACCAAGTAGACGACAACTTCTGGTGAATTTCAAATTTGTGCGAAATTAAATTTTTTTAATGTGTCCCTTATTGGACCAGTTCACTTGGTTGTAAAATTTTCAGAAAAATATAAATTCTACTTTAAATGCTATGCTCATTTAGCTACGTAGGGAATAATTTTTAATTAATTTCTTCAATTATATCTGTGCATGCAAACACGATTGCATTGTGGTTGTTGATTTGGGCGTTTGGGCTTTGAACACTAATTTCTCGAGGTCAGCTTGCGGTGGAGGCTCATAAATTCGAGCAGCAACGGTTGAGGCAAAACCTGTGTCATGTAGAAAATCGCTTGAGTCAATTAGAACGAGAAAGGCAAGATATTTTACTTGCGCAGGGAACTCAACGAGCTACGATCGGTGGTCTTGAGGATCAGATTGAAGATCTTAAAGAAGAGTTGCGCCGAACAAAGCAGGAGCTCACAACTCAGCGTACCCAATATTTTCAACTCAGGTGAGAATGAATCATACATATTTCATTTACTTTAAAATACAAGCTTTTAAGAATGCAGAAAATTAAATGTCATTGAAAAATGACATCAAGCGAAAACGTAATGAAGATAAATGTGACTTCGTGCCACGCGGTTTTTCTTCAAACTACTTTTTTCGCCACTGGTTCCACGATAACTCTTTTCCAATATTTTTCATCTCCCCTTTTCTCATTTGAACAATAGCTCTCTTTGTAGTCTGTTGACCCGTTTTTTAATCTTTCGTTCAGAAAGATTTTAGTAAACAATGACAGAGTCAATTTTTTTGCAAAAAAAAAACACCGAATTTTAAAGGGACTCAACTTTTCAATTTAAAAAAGGTAAAGACTATCGTAGACTATAACATCAACACTATATTACAAGAATCCACTTGAATTTTTAAAAGCCATTGATCCCCGCATGAGTTTTCATGAAGACAGCGAGAGTTCAATTTTTTCTAGCTTTCTCCATAACGTCGAATATCGTATCAAATGTCGTGCAACATTTTTATCCTTGTTCTTCAATCTGTGGATCGATATTTCGTTGTATTATTTTCGATGCAGTTTAACACAAAAAAATCTCTAAAACCGTAATTTTTTCGGCGGGTGCTGGACGTGACTAACTTCTCAATACAGTGCCATGGAATTAATTTTGTCGTGATGGAGATTGAAAGTTTGTAAACCTCATAAATTGCGTTTCTACGTTTTCAGGACGTTGCAAGATCAAGCGGATCAAGCATTGGGCGATGTTCAAGGTCAGCTGAGTCAGACAGAAGCCGAATTGTACAAAATGATAGACCGCAACAGAACTGTCGAACAGCAGAGGCTGCAGCTCGACAACGACGTGAAAGGGTTGAAGCAAGAAATAAATACATTGCGAGCGAATGTATCTCGAGTTGAACAGGAAAAAGAACAAATTCTGGTAAATATGATGAAAAGCTATTTAGAAATTTTGGGGCCTGTAGCTGCTTGATGCGTGGAATAAGAATTAAATATTTTCATCACATTTTGATGTTGCAGATGCAACTCAACGAGAGAAGTGAGAGAATCGCGTTATTGGAGCGTGAGCTTAAGGCGAAAGAGCAAGAAGTAGCCTCGGTTGAGAAACAGAATCAAGAGCTTCAACAAAAGTATCAGTGAGTCTTGAAAATTGTTTATTTATATCACACCGTAAATCTTAATTGAGATATTGTACGAACACGGTGGGTGTTACAAAACAAAAACTCCTTAAATACGATATTTAACTTGTATAATTGAAATACGAATTATTTACAACGTGTAACAGAGTGAGACACATGGACGATGAATAAATAAGAGTTTTTGTCACACGTATATAGAAACGATCGCGTGCGAGGTACGTTTCGATCGTTGAATCAGTCGAGTTTGTTTGCTGCTTCGTTGCGATATCATGCACGAGTTCAACGCACTTATCATTCGTTCGTTGTCATATAACACTGATGTACGAAGTCTGACAATCACAAATACACTCAAAAGTTGATGGATTTTATTTTTGCGTTTAAGAATCTGGCTAATCCGACAGCGGGTGGTTGGCAATTGCCACCGGAGCTCAAAACATTATTTTCGACATCGTTGGGCTCGAAATTGTCACTGATCCTCTTGTATCCCGGACGACACTCGCATCGAGCTTTTGATTGAGTCGGTTCGTTGTCCTGCCACAGACCGTTTCTTGATGTTCTTCTTGCAACAAGCCATTCCCCGGTGGTGCAAGGTCCTTGGGTATAAAGTTTATAACAAGTTTTGTTTATGACAACCGTACCTGGGGTTTTTTCACAACTGTCGTTTTCCTCGTCCAAGCATTTGCCTGAATTCTTCAGATCGTTCGTACAGCCACAAATTCCGTTGTAACTAATGCCATCGAGTGATGGTCTGACGTTGCGATCGTATAGAACTATCTGACCGTTGGGACAAGGTCCTTTCGAGCCTATTTTGTAGCAAGTTTTTTCACTGGGAAAATATAATCTTCCACGTTTGCAAGGGACAGTCAAACAAGTAGTTGAGTTTACGAGCATCTCGCCATAATCGCATGGACCGCGTGTATGGACGCGATAACAAATACCATTTTGGTACAAGACGTGACCAGGTTTGCAGGTACACTTGGCACGAACGATCTCTTCGTTCGACGTATTGTCCATCGTCGTTACGACAAAATTATGCCCTGGTAAACACGGCCCTATTCCACCGAGCGGATAACACATTTTTGTTTGTTCGTGATAATGGGGCAAACCGCTGTTGCAGCCGCAATAACCACCAGGCAAAAAAAGCTCCCCGGGCTCCGTACAAGGACCCCGCGTGTAGTGCTCGTGACAACCACCCTCGACACCGGGCCAATGATATCTTCCCAGCTCACCCTCAACGGAACACGAACACGTCGCTAAACCGTCCTCTCCCAAAATCAACAATTCACCACGTGAACACGGTCCTCTTGTTAATTTTGCATAACATTTTCCATCACGCGGCCAATAAACGTCACCTTTCTCCGCGCATACCTCGACGTTACGACAAACGCCCCATCTTCGTTTGGAACTGTGAAAAATAAGAAAAAACGTACGAGTTAGACGGTTGATTTTTTGGAAATCTGAGCAGCTTCCTTTTCAGACACGAGTTGACCACTTTTTTTTAACCATCCGTGGTCACAATTCATTCAAATTTCGTTTTTCTCAATCAAAATATTTAGTTCGATACGGGCAACAAAATATTTTTCAGATAAGACAAAATAATTTGTGAATGCTGAAACAAGTTATTGGCCGAATAAAAAAAAAAAAAAAAAAAAAAAAAACTTTGGTGCAGCCAAATAAATTAATGTTAATGCAACAAAATATCATCCAAATAAACTAATTTATTTATTCATTCGTCCTAACGATTACCGTTTAATCAATTTGGTAATTCAGATTCAAACAAATATTTTATTAAAGCAACTAAAAAGTATGCGTAAGCAAATGGTGGTTCGAACAAAATCATTTGTCTCCGGTGATTTAGTTGATTCATCTACAAAAAATTTTCATGATTTAGTTGAATAAACTAAATTATTTGCCATTCGACAAAAAAATTGTTGGATCCACCAATTTTTCGGCCAACAAAATGAAATTAGTTCGACGAACAAATTTTTTTTTATCAGTGCATGGGGTTATAATGCCCCTAGTCGTTTTTAAATAGCTGCTGCACTAATACTATCGGTCCAATTAGCTCCAAGAAATCATGAACTAGACATTGACCGTTTCACAACGTGGGACCAGGGGGAATTAACGTACAAAATATAATTATAAAATTTAATAAAATCTTAAAAATGTAAACGTAAAGCACTTTGAACTCTCCATTGAAAAAACACTGGGGTTGTTTAACCCTAGAACCCCACAATCCATTTTTTTCCAACGTAAACCCCACACTGGGGTAAATAATTACCCCAATATTCTCTTTAGCATAAAATGTTCCTCGTATGCGATAATAAGGTTTAATTATATACCATTTTCTTCGTTTTTTTTATAATGAAGGGAATGGTGCATGATAAAGTCGCATTCGGTAAATATTTAATCGTGAAAACTCTATAAAATGGAAGGAATAATTAAAAAAAATGGTTCGGGAAGGAAATTGGCATGTTTGTGGGATAACTAATTACCCCGTTGTGGGGTTCTAGGGTTAAACCACACGTGACCAGGGAAATTTGTCTTTCGAAATTGTTTATCTGACATGCGTGATTTTTTCAAGTCGTACGAAATTATTAAGTAACGCCGGAGTAAAAATTGCACAGTAATTCTCACCAAAAGCTTTGAAAAATGTTGAAAAAGTTCTTTAGCGATTATTCATTTGCGAACTAAATTGATATTTCGTTTGTTAAACAGATGCAAAAAATAAATACGAACTCGCATAAAGAAGGAATTGCTTATTATGTCAATTAGTGAGATAATGAATTTTTCATAATTTTTTTGCAGGGAAAAGTTGCAACATTGTTCGCATATTTTCGTTACTTTCGTTATCAAGGATTTATTTTTAACGGATTCACTGCAGAATTTCAGAGCGTAAAGTTTTTCTAAAATTGCATGAATGCAATAGAGAATTAAAAAATTACCCAATGCTGCCGGGTGTTTCCGGCACCGGTGCGAAGTATTGTCCTCGATCGCAGGAAGCTTTTGAAAAAATAGGATGACACAAAGCGTCTCTGGGCGATTGTACAGTGCCCGGTGGACATTTGCATTCCGCGACGGTACCACCGCCTTTAGCAGCGGGTCCTAATTCCATGGTTTCGGGGCACGGTGCTCCGATCTGTATTTCATGAAAAAAAAAAAAAATAAATAAATAAATACAAAAAAAAATGAGCCGTATATAAATTTCATTTAATCGTGATTCGTGAGAAGTTTCGAACGATTCACGAGAGAGGAAGAGAAGGATATCACTTTCGCTTGAAAATACACTGGTCTACGAACTGGTTAATTGCGAGGCTCAAAACTCGTTAAAAAATGTTTTTAACTGTAATTTTCTTAATGAATGAGTTACCTGAAATATTTTGTAACATTTCCCATCCGCTGGCCAATAAAGTAGTTGCCAACCTCGGGGTTGCGAGGCGCAGGGGTTGCTCGATGGATTTGCCCAGGGTGGTGGTACGATCGCTGTTTTAGCATCCGCAACCAGAAGAAGACAGAGAATACTTCCCAAACAAGTCTGCATCGTACTGAACACACATTTAATTACATTCATCCGAATGTTTATTTTTGAAGAAAAACAAAATAGTGGTAATTAGTTCGAACGAAGATTCAAACAAAAATTGATCGAAAGCGAAGAAAAATAAAAATAAGAACAACAAGCGTAATACCGTTTAGGATGGTTTATTATACGGAATAGTTAAGAGAAACGAAAAATTCTCGACGACGAGTGAGAAAAAATGTCGCGAGAAGTTTGAGCGTGGCGAACTACTCGTCACTTACTTTCGTATAAAAAGTAAATGCTCGTCGCACCTCTATGTGACAAAACACTCTGTGAAGAGAGACATACGCACGGCTATTGTAAAACGCCGGTTAAACTTGCGAGCTGGCGACTTAAAATAAAATGACCGTATATACTTTCACTGTTTCGCTATGGCAATGGCATTGTCCCTGACGGCGGGGGCTGAAATGACAGCACGCATACAAAATAACGAGAATGTGCATCGTACGATAAATTACACACATGCGTTCCTAAACGCCCACACACTTGCCATCCAGGTAAACTTTACATATAAAAAATATATTTAAAATTAAAATATATTTGTATTCGAAAATATTTATGTTCGATTTTATCGATATTTATTCAAGATATTATATAAAATGATCGAAGAAATATTATTTTTTGCAAAAATGAAAAAGAAGTTCGATTAGGAAGAAATTATCTTTACAGCAAAATGAAGAAAGATTTTGATTTTCGTTTTTATGTTTAACAAGACTTGACGTATTTATTGTTTTTTTTTTTTTTTTTCTTAGGAAATCTGCGTGATCCTTTATCTTTATCATCAGTTTTCATTCACGAAGAACAACGAAAATTCTTCTTGAAATGCCGTTCTGGTTTTTCCGTTCTAACGGGAAATTGACTATAATTTTCATTCAGTTATGAATCCACCGGTTTTGTCACCGCCGTAACGGAATGTGAATTAAAAGAAGAGGTAAAAAAATATCATATCGAGAGAATTACGGATCTGGTGAGGACGCGGACTCTGGCCTTCGTCAGCGAAGGTCATTGCAAGTGAAAGTATATACTGGTGTGAGCTCCGGTTAGATCGAGTTTGACTGGTCGCGTCTCGAAATATTTGCTCATAACGAAATCGTAAACTACTTATTGGCAAAAAGAAAAAAATGTCAACTGCTCCCTAGCGGATCCAGCAACCCTCAATGACTGAAATTTCGGTCGAAGAATGGAACGAATCGATCGAAAACGGTCGTTTACGGTCGTTTACGGCCAATTAGTAACCGTAAATTTGGTCACTGACGGTTGTGGGATCCGTTAGGGATATTCAAACCTCTCAATTCGTTGGGAGATTCAGTGCAACATAATTACTTTGTTGATACAGTGAGAAAAAAAAAAAAACGTTGAGAATAATTATTGTGTCATATCCCGAAATCGAGTCGTCGAGTTGGAGAAACGGAAAAATGGAGCGAATCAGGTCAAGAAGTTGTTGACGAAGGCAGTCGGTTTACGTGTCTCATGCCCCTTCGCAAAAATTTGTTACTCAATCGGTTAATTGCGAGCGAGCTAGTTGAATTTTTACGCGTAGAAGGAGGACGCGTTGCGTCAGTACTTTCACGTTGCGTCTCATATTTTTGATCATATACAACGATTACTTTATGACGAGATCTGTGCTCTATAATTTAAAAGATCATCGCGATGTGTGCTATTTCTTTTTTTTTGTTTTTTGGCTATTCCACATTCTCACATACTGTTGAATTACGAGCACTTTTTATGCTTCCTCATTGAAGTTTTACTTTCATGTTTTTGTTCTGCATGTAACACCCGCGTAAAACTGTCGTAAATTTTGGAATTTCACGATTATTTTTGTTTTTTTTTTTTTTTTTTTAGTTTTCTGATAATTTCGTCTTCACTATTCCTTGGGAGCTATAAAATTAATTGAATTTGAAATTATTCAAATTTTATCATCGGTTATCGCGTCGAAAATATTCGAATTTGTCTACTATAGATCGAACGACTCAGATTTTATGTAACTTGCCTGTTTTTTTTTTTTTTTTTACGTTTTTTCGATAGATTATTCACCAAATTTTCTCGAAATTTTTCTATTCAAGCTGAGTAAAAAGTGCTCAATATCGATCGTAACGAATATTTATTTATTCAGGATAATTTTTTGGAAAATTTTAATAGAAATCCGTTTATTTGTTAAAATGTCAATTTTCTTCGGTTCACATACGTTTTATTATAGCGAAGGTAAAAATATGAAATGTACTTTTATAAAAAGAAGCGTTGAAAATCTATAAATAATTACGAGAAAGTAAAAAGCGCGCGGTTTTTTACTTTTAAATTTGAACGGCTAGAATTAAGGCTAGGAGTCATACCGAGTGAGCCGCCATGAGTGCGAGAGAGATAGCTGCAAATTTGGAAGTGAAAACTTTTACACACCGCTCGTTCGATCGGAATAAAAAAGTATCAGCCCATTTTTGGCATTTTTCGGACTGGCCTGAAACTTTTTTTATTTCAATCGGACGAACGGCGTGGAAAAATTTCACTTTCTAAAATTTGAAGCGGGCGGCGGGGTGACTGATCCATACCCTTGAAGAGATCCGGAGATTTGTGACGAAAAGAGAATTATTTTATTCCCAAACAAAAGTTCGGTGTGTGAGAATTTCTTTTGTTTTTCTACAAGTTTTATTTGCTCGATAATTTGTATAAATTTAAATGTCAAACGTAGACTGACAGTTTCGCGTTTTCGGCAACAAATGGACACCGGCCGTGATCATGAGGCTATTTCGTTGGCAACAATCATGACATCGTTTGGCAATAAATTGTTAGTGCACGGGCACGAAGCGCCGAGTATCGTTTACGGCGATAAACGGTGGCTTTTCTTACATTTTCTCGCGAAAATTATCGTCTAAAGTATTTTCAGTGTCTTTTTGTCTACTATTTCGTTTTGTCCATTTTTTTTTTTTTTTTTTTTTAATTCACGAACTTGTAAATCTCACGAGATCCAGCCATCGAATCCTGTTTTCCGACCGAAATAATGGATACTTGTTATCATGTTTGTCCTGGTTGCTGCCCTCCTTCCGGCGATGACGTTAGATTCAGGTACGAAAAAAAAAACAACTCGACTAACCACCTCAAAATGTATCGAAAGAAAAATAACTTTGTAAACATTTCTTCGTGACTATCTTTACGAGATTCCCGCTAAGGCGATCGAGAATATTGAATTACGAGGGTCCTTCAGGCTATTAAAAAATGTCTTAAAAAAAAAAATGTAAAAAAAGTTTATCAAGATGTTTGACCTCTTCAGTGACTCATAATTATGGACGGCGTCCAGAGATTTATGCAAATATCATTATATTTATAGTTTTTATAAAAATATCTGCACATTAACCCTAGCTACACACTGCGGGGTCCAATAGACCGGCAGCAACGAGCATTTTCACCTTTTTTCACCACACGTATTTTCATAAACGTTATAACTTTTTATCAAACGACTTTTTGGTTTTTCTGATTACTTCTCCGGATTGGTCGGAGTCTGGCGTTTCGATTTCAGTACAATTAAACTTCAATAGACGCATTTGCTGCAATGTTATAGAGCAATAAAAGTCGTCGGTCCAATAGACCGATAGTGTGTAAATAAGGTACTAAAAGTTATTGTGGCTAGCCCCCTCCCCTCCTCATTTACAAATCGTATTTACATTTGTTTATCTGGTCATAATTGAAATAGAAGATCCTTTCTATAAATATTAAACTGCAAATTGCATCGAACTCCATTTATAAATGCTCGACTTTCCTTTAAATAGCTTCCGTAATATCTCATCATCCTCCCGCTCGTGATATAACTTGAGAGCACTTAAAATCTGATCCAAAAAAAAAACGATCTCATCTACTTGATTCTCGTTTCACTTCCACAGCATCGTGCGAACGGTTACAGAATTTTACGTAATGTCATAATATTTCGGAATGGTCCATTTCGGACTACTCATAGTAATCGCGAAGAGGCTTTTGCGTATATTTCAGCGAATACTGTTTCTGGTTGACTGTAATTTAGAAAATGATTGCGATAGATTTTCAGGAAGTTCCTTATACCAACAACTATTATCGATTTAATTAGAAACTTATTTAAAGGATAAACATGTGTAAATTCTAGACTAATTTTTCAATCAATCTTGCATGAATAATTATAAAGCTTTCACTGAACTTTGAAATTCGATTTTACTTACAATCGAGACATTATAAGCTCAATGAATAATCCAATGTTGAGAGAACTTGATCGAGAAACTTTCACATCACTCGATAAATATTGAATAATTGAGAAAAAAGAAAAAAAAAAAAAAAAACAAACGAACAAACAAATCACTTGGAAACTTGGATAAAAAATTGTCTATTTTTGTGAACTAGACGTTTCGTTGATTTTGAGAAAGGTACGTTAGTCGAACCGAGCCGGAGGGATCCTGCCGGTCCGAAATTCCCGTGTAGACTGAGTCTCGACGAGTGAAACACTTGAACGTGAGACTGATGTGTTACACCGGTTACCTAACTACAAACCTCGACAACGAGTTCTGAAACTGAAAACTGTCGAACCCAACGGACTCGACTAGTAGTAGAACGCACTTAGGGGATCTCGGAGCTTTAACACCGTGATATATTTTATTTTACGTTGAAATATCTTTCTGATACAAAGCCTATAAGAGAACATGTATAATTCTTCACTGACAAAATGAGATCCGGCATATTTACCAGCGTTCCAAGATTCGTAGAAAATTGTAGTATTGCGATAGGGTTTACCCAATTCGTAATCTCAAACGTATTCACAGGATCCTTGGCCCTCTTCAGATTTTGCAATCCTCACGATCCAAGATGATCGAACCACTAAAAAATCGGATTGCATTTTTTATCCACATATGTCTCGAGCAGGAACGATTTTTTCAATGACAAATTTAGAAGAGAGTTTTTGCGTACATTTGAAAAAATATTTATAAAAAAATACCACGAAATTAATAAATTTATAATTATTTTGGATTTTTGAGGCTTATTTCAAAATCTTTTCCAAATCTTTTACTGCGTTATTCATAAATTTTATTGTGCTATTTACCAAATTGAATTCAATTGAATTTTTACGCATGTTTTAAATAATAAAAAAAGCTTTATAAATCATAACAAACAGGTTTTTATACGCTTGCTTCCCTATTTCAATACATACCGGTAACTTTTACCGTCAATTGAGCGAAAATTTATTTTTATTTTTTCGTTTTTATGTGTTGCTTCGATTCTATATGAATATTTCAATAAGAATTCGTTTTTTCGTTTATCGATTTTATAGTTTGTCATGAAAAATGGATCAAATGTTTTTTTAAATGTGTCTATTGTACGTTTCCAAGCTGACAATCACGAGCGTTAAAAACTCGGAAGAAGAAAGACTTTTTCCAAGACGGAAGTTTCCTATGCGAGAAAATTAAAATCAGATAAATTCTCTTTTCTGATTGAAAATTCGAGGTGTGTATAAACATCGCTTTGTTCGAGGCATGATTCGTATTATGATAATTATCATAGTGTCGTTAAATTATTCTCCCTATTTTTAAATGTAAATAGGACTTTTTTTATGGCTCATAGAAGAGATTGTTCTTTACCAAATTTAGAACAGGCTTCGAAGAGAGTGAGACCGGGAAAAAGAGGGGAAAAAGGATGGGGAAATATGTGTATATATATATATATATATATGGGGCATTCCACGTCAAATCGCCGGATCATTGGCCGAGCCCCCTCGGATTTTTATGTCGAAGTTATTTTGCGTTTTTTGGGCCCAAAATACGACCTCAAATTTTTTTAAATTTTTATTTCATTTTTTAATGCTTGCACGAGCTCAAAAATCATAAAATTGTGGAAAAATATGAAGAGCGATCGTTTTTAAATTGATGATTTTTTTTTTACAGAAACTAGGACCCAAAACACAATTTTTTATCCTAGTTTGGAAGTGGGCCGAGAACTAGCATTCTTGATTTAAACATTTTTTTTTTTTTAATCGTATGAAAAACAAAAAATCGAAAATGTTCGTAGAGTCAAAAATTTGCAGCAAGTACACTGCCTTATCCCCCAAGATGGCTTATTAATTGTAAAAGAGTATTCCTCTTCGGCGTCAAGTAAAATTTATAAAATCCTCTTGTGAAAAAATAAAAAAAGTGTCGTTCACGTTTTTGTTCAATAAATGTTTAATTGTTGTTTTTGTCGATTCACTCTTAAACTAAGAAAAAAAAAACAAGTTTCACGATAAAAAAAACTATTTTTTTTGTTTTTCTTACGATAAAAAAAAAATAAAATGAAAAAAAAAAATTCTGGGAAAAAAAATCAAGAATGCTAGTTCTCGGCCCACTTCCAAACTAGGATAAAAAATTATGTTTTGGGTCCTAGTTTCTGTAAAAAAAAAATCATCAATTTAAAAACGATCGCTCTTCATGTTTTTCCACAATTTTATGATTTTTAAGCTCGTGCAAGCCTTGAAAAATAAAATAAAAATTTAAAACAATTTGAGGTCGTATTTTGGGCCCAAAAAAACGCAAAATAACTTCGCCATAAAAATCCGTGGGGGCCCGGCCAATGATCCGGCGATTTGACGTGGAATGCCCCATATATATATATATATATATATATATATATATATCTGTAACTAAACGTTTACTTTGTATGCGTTGATGCAGGTATTGCGTGATGCGTTCTCTCGTGTTGGTACTGGATGCAGTTAAAATAAAAAATAAAATGAAGAGGTGCCATAGCCGCGAGCCCTTCAAGCTAACGGTATGGAAATGAGAAACTCGAGAGGGATTTTCTCCCGATGTACCATATAGACATAGAAGTGTGAGGCTTCTTCTCCATCCTTCTCACTATTTGGGATTGCACGGGAGTGTGTCGTGAAGCAATCAAAGAGTAGAATAATAAAGAGATTGAGGGATCTTTCGGGGCGATGCACTCTCTTCGTGAGTCATTGGATACTCCTATATTCCTCCTGTTTCTGTTTCTCTATTCCTTTCTTCTTACTCATACTTTTCCTTTCGTTCTCACCTTTTATGTAGAGTAGCATGACGCTACGAAACCTTGGCCATAAGATTTAACGCATTGCTCACTATTTCCATATCCATTTCCATTGTACGATGCGACACGAATGTCGATACGAAAATGCTCATATCGAAATTTCGATATGTTATTATTACTCCCACTCTTTCTCTTTCTCCATCCGCTGTAACGCCCGTTGAATTCCGGAATGGTAAAGCCCGCAAATGCATAATTCACCGCAATTAGGTACTCCCGGAAGTTGAGTGAGGATGAACTTCCGCACTCACCCTGCTCGTTTCTTTCAAACTGTTACATCCATCCTAAAAACGCCATAATTTATTCAACGCGTCAAATAATCGTAGAAATTATGCTGCAGGATCTGTTTTTTTTTTTTTTTTTTTTTTTTTTTTTTTTCACTCGCGAAAAATATAACAATTGAATCATCGATCATTTTTCGTGATCTCCGACCTGCAATCAAAAGTACTCAATACCCTTTCGTAAAGATTTTTTTTTTGACTCGTTAGTGATTTATTTTCATGCGGGAAAAAGGGAGCGAGAAATTGAAGCTATGAAAGGATTTTCACAATAGTGTACTGCTTGATTTTTTCTAAGAAAAAAAATGATTATCCATTTTTATGTCAATATAAGTTCATAGTTTTTGGAGTTGAAAAAAAATTACTGCAAGTCTTTTATCCTGCTTTTGTTAAAAAAGAATTGATCATACTAATTTTGATTGCCTTTTCGTTTTCCAGATTTTATCGAAAGTAAAATGCAGGAAGAATTTATTTTCATGGATTCATCGGTCGTCATCTGGGAACCTAGGGATTACCGCTTATCAAAGCGGTCACTCGCCTCTCGTAGATTCACTTTCTATACGGTGTACTGTAAACACCGTTTTCCCGAGCGCTTGTACATCCGTATAGCGGTATTTTTATCCTTGCGGCAAGATCTCGTCGACGCAGCATCCATTCTCGTCTTCCGCAGCAAATGTACGGATGCACTGGGTGTTATGAGCGATTCATTCTAATCGTAACGAGTGACTAAGGATTCTTCCGCTTATAGACTCGGGCTAAATAATACTCGGAGAAATTTAGACGCGTAATGATTAAATTCGCTGCTGCTCGTACAGCGTTAAAAAACTTCTGGATTCCCACTGTGCGATCCATTGTTTTACGTTTGAACAATGTTGAAAGCAGGAAATACGTAACGTGGATGATAAATAACTTTCGTTTGATTCCCTAATAGATAAAGAGTAATCGAAACGCAACGTTTCGCGTAACGTCATTAAAATTGTTGATAACGTTATGAAATGTTGATCAACGCGAGATCCCAGTGATCGAAATTCCTTTATTCAGGTTTGCCTCTAACGAGTTTACTAACTCGATTGGTGAAAAGTGATTAAAAGGAATTAAAACGAGTCTAACTAAGCCAATCGGTGGTTTATTGCACTTGCAACGCCCGTTAGTTGCTCTTGGATTTTCACTTTCGCGCAAAGGCTGCCTTGCATCGAGCCTCTGCTCCTTCATTTTTTTTTACTTCATCTTTTTGTTACACGCTCGGAAGCTGCTGGCTGTACGGGCTGAGTCGAGATGAGAGAAAGTCACTCGCTTATGCATGTAGGATTAACGTCCTCGAGGCTGAACTCTTCTATATAGAATTCTCTCGTCGTTATTATTGATTCATCACACGTTACGCAATGCCTGATCACAACAAACGGAGCAGGCTCGATCCAGTTTTTTTTTTAAATCACTCAACACGACCATTTGGATGCTTTACCGTCTTGGAAAGAAGAATTTCACTTTTTTCTTTTTTTCATCTCGTCCTCCAATATTTGAAAATGTTCGCCCAGCTGCACTTTTGTTCACGTTCGATTTTTGTTCTATGTTTGATTACACAACTTGTTTATTTTTCTTCTCTCCCTTGTCCACACTTTACATTCCGTTCTTCTGATTCTAAAGATCTCCAATATGAAACAACTTTATTCCAAATGATGTCTTCCGCATCCGCAGTTTTCCGAATCGTTATGGAACTCGTTTTACCGGATTCCGTAATTGAATTCAACCGCAGTCATTTGATCATACAAATGATGGGCTGGACGTTGTAGAAAGGTGGAATTGAAAAAGGTTTTTTTTATCGTAAATGGTGTTAACGTTGAATCTTAGAAAGTGACGCATCCAAAGTTCGACTTTTCTTTTTAATAATGATTATAGTCCCCAAAATTTCTATAATACACGGTCGG
The DNA here is from genome assembly GCA_963989365.1 of Rhimphoctona megacephalus. Taxonomy (NCBI): domain Eukaryota; kingdom Metazoa; phylum Arthropoda; class Insecta; order Hymenoptera; family Ichneumonidae; genus Rhimphoctona; species Rhimphoctona megacephalus. Next base: position 48,605,582 of record OZ022415.1, on the reverse strand, counting down.
ATCAGCCGGAGATAATTATTTGTGTTTGATGTTAAATACTCTTAATCATTCGGGCAGAAAGGGAGACGGAGATTTATTGTTATAGAAAACTTATTATACCTCTCCCGAATACGGTTTATAAGATTTGAAAACTATAAACGTTATTTCGGTGGAAAGTCCCGAAGCAGGAAAGTTCCTGGACACTTGGATTGCATCACGAAAATAACGATCTCGTGACCAATTTCGAACGACTCACGTTCGATTGAGCAATTTTACGAGCAAGCCTCAATACGTGTTTATAAAATTTATTTTTCACTACACGCGCTACACCACATGCACTGCCCTTGTCCTCTTTTTCTACCAACGAGTTTGTTGCGTTGTTAGCAAATAGCATATGAGAGAATTCAATGACTATTGATATAATGATTGTCACGATGCTCGTAGAATTTCAATTGACATTGTGATATTTCACTTGTCTCTTCGACTCCAAATTTACGAAAGAGTCGAAGCTGAATAATTATTTTCACTATTCTTGGTACAAACGCTTGAGAAAATCGAAACAAATTGATATTCGTTTCGTTGTTTTTTCCAGAATGTGCGTCGATCAGAGCGCTGAGCAAGAACGTCGTCTTCGAAATATGCAGATGGAGATGGAAATAAATCAACGACAATTGGCTGCCGCGTCGAACGACCGCGATAACGCAGCCCAAGAAAATCGAAGACTTCAGGATGATTTGGCTGCAGTTACTTGCGAAATTAGGACTCTTCAGCGTGAGCTTGAAGTCTCGCGAGCTGAGTCTTTCGATCTTAAGAGACAACTACAAACTTACGTCAGCGAAGTTCGACGAGCTGAAGATCTCATAAACAGAAAAGTTTGTTTTCTTTTTAATATTTTCTACGAATAAAAACAAAAATGTTTATTAGTTATCGTAGTTTTGCGTATTTTTACAAATAAAATTCTTTTCAATGATTTGATGAAGGAAAAAAATTTTCGAGATATTTCAAGATTATTTAGAGGTTGAATTAAACAAAAGAAAATCGTCGTGGTAGCGCAGAGCAAGTGCTTAATTGGCATGGTTAAAATGTTGTATACACACAAGATTGACAATTAATTATAGTTTCAGCCCGACCTTCTACGTACTCAATATCATTTTCGATATATTCATTTTATATGGGGCATTCCACGCCAAATCGATCTACGTCAGACCCTTCCATTCTTTGATTTGGCTGAAAATTTTATATGTTGTATGACCCATTGAAAGAAGCACTCTTGAATTTTTCCGATTTTTTTGTCCATACACTTGTGAGATATAATTTTTTTTCAAAATTCGATATTTTTTTTTCTTCAAATGACTCTCAAAAATCGACCAAATCGAACTTTTTTTTTTTTTTAGAAAGATTGGGTTTGCACCCTACTATTAGAAAAAAATACGAAAGAATGATTAATATTTGTATTCCATATTTTTTTCTCAATTTAAAGCAAAAAGCATTGGTTTTAAGATGTTTGCCCATTTTTATTTTTTTTTTTCTTCAAAAAATTCACAAAAAAACTTTGACCAATTAAATGATTTCTGAGACTAGTTTCATCGTGGGCAGATTTTTCCTTATATTTTTTTCTTATTTTGAAAAGAAGTTTCATTTCTTTTTTTCCAGTCAATGTGCATCAAGCTTTTGAACTTTTTTTATTTTCAAATGTAGGTTTTTACCAGACTTTTGGAAAAAATTACGAAGTAATGATTGAAAATCGTCCCCTACATTTTTTCAATGTTTAAGCGAAAAGTCATTAAATTTAAGATGTTGGACACTTGATTTATTTCAACAAATTCACAAAAAAAAACCTTGACCAATTAAATGATTTTTGAGACCAGTCTCATCGTGGAGAGATATTTATTCATATTTCTTTTCTTAGATTCAAAAATATTTTCATTTTTTTTTTAGTCAGTTCGTACCAAATAGGACTTTTTTATATTAGAAATGTTGGTGTGAAACAAAATATCAAAAAAATAGTTCGATTTGGTCCAAATTGACTGAAAAAAAATAATGAATTTTTTTTTCAAAATAAGAAAAAAAATATAAGGAAAAATCTGCCCATGATGAGACTGATCTCAAAAATGATATAATTGGTCAAAGTTTTTTTGCAAATTTTTTGAAAAAAAAAAAATAAAAATAAATAAAAATAGGCAAACATTTTAAAATTAATGTTTTTTTGCTTTAAATTGCCTTAAATTGAGAAAACATACGGAATACAAATCTTAATTATTCTTTCGTATTTCTTTTCTAACAGTGCGGTGAAAAACCAACTTTTATTAAAAAAAAGTTCGATTTGGTCGATTTTTGAGAGAGTTACAGTCGCATTTGAAGAAAAAAACATCGTATTTTGAAAAAAAATCATATCTCACAAGTGTATGGACAAAAAAATCGAAAAAAATCAAAGCAGCTTCTTTCAATGGGTCATATAACATATAACATTTGCAGCCAAATCAAAAGTATGGAAGGGTCTGATGTAGGTCGATTTGGCGTGGTCCATATACTTTTTTTACTGTGATGAAAAACGCGACGTCTCGATCCGTTGAAGCTACATTAAGCGACTGTCGAATAGGAAAAAAATCGATTAATTTATTACGAATGTTCCAGGAGAACGAGAGAACTGAGATGTTGAATCATTTCCGTAGTCTGAGCCTCGAGGCAACGGTACTGGAGAACAATAATCATAGTTTAGAATCCGAAGCTGCTGAGGCACGAGGAGCTCTTCAATCAGCTCGTGATCGTGCCTTGGATCTTGAACGACAGCTTGCCGATCGAGATTGTATGATAAGAGGATATGAGACACAAATCACAGAACTAACCCAGACTGTGGCCAGCCTCGAAACTCAAATAAGGCAACAAATTGAGCAGCGCCAACGAGCAGAAGCTGATTTGAACGCGGTGCGAGATCTTTGCGTCAAATTGGATCAGCAGAAAGAGTGTCTTGTGAAAGAACTCGGTGACAAAGAAGCGATGAAAGCGCAGGTATTGTTCCTCTATTTCGTCTACTCATCGGTTATGATATCGTTTAAACCATGAAAATACTTCAATGCTAATGAAGAGGAAGTATAATGTAGAAAAAAACCTTCACTTTCACTTTCAGTATGAGGCACAATTAGCCAGGCTCAAAGCCGAACAAAATATGGTCCAAGATCAGATCAATCGAGATCACGTGACTGTCGAACGATTGGAGACACTACTGGATCAAGCCAGACAAGAATCCATGGATAGTCAATCCGCTAATCAAGAATTACAGTGTGAGATGTCGAGACTCAAACAAAAGATGTGCGACTTGCAGACGAAATTGTAAGATTTTTATGTATGTTTATTTTTCAACAAAAATACATTTTTTATTTTTATATTTATTTACGGAGAGTTTAAATACATTTTTCTGTTGCTGTTGCCGCTTAGATCGAACGAATCTACGGAGTTGAGGCGCTATCAGAATCAAGCCGCGGAATACAGTAAGCAGATAAGTGAACTCCGAAGACAAGTAACGAACGAGAGATTCGATCGAGCGAGAAAAGACGAGGAGCACAGGAGGTATATATATATATATATTTCATTGCTTTCTTTTTATCGGTTAGCATTCTATATTTTTCTGTCATCTCATGCTGAGCAATCGAGTCCACGTCCGTTAGATATTCCTATGTCCAATTTTATTGTCCCTAACGAAGCAGAATGTGTCTGTGTGGAGAGTCCAGTAAATCGACGAGAACCGAAAATTTCACGAGCGATTCTTTACAAGGAAACGTACAGCAGAGACGTTTGGATTGTAGCTCGATCAACGTACAGAACGGTTCGTCACCAAGGTAGACACGATAATCGCTCCTTAATTGCGAATGTACGTTGAATTTATTGACAAAAAAATATTTATTATTTCAATAAATGTACGAGGCTAAGAGAATGTCTGAGATTACACAGTACAATGCAATTATGAGAAACATCTCTCTCTACTTCATTTCGCATAAATTGACATTTTGGGGCAAGGCAAATTTTATTTACCTGCTATTTCTCGTGGCGTTTAGCAGTTAAAGCAAAATGACACGTTCGATCGGTCAAAAATCTCTATTTAATTTTGCTCGCAGACGACGATCCATGGTCTCAGGAAAATGATGATGATCTCTCGTTTTTTCACACTGAAGGGCTTGTTTTTTTCTGAAAGATTAGTTGTTTTGGAAAAAAAATCGAAAAATCAAACAAAACCATCTTTCTTATGCTTATGTCGGCTATATATGCATGCCATTTTACCAACCAACCGAGGTCTTACGTTCTCGTGTCTCGTTCGAAAATTTTTATCCTAATATTACGGTCTTTTCCATCCCAAGAAGATTTCCTCTCGATTTGCGTTTTTTTCTACATTATATTACCAAAATATAAATTTATGCTCTTCTTTCGAGTCTTCATTTTTATTCATTTTCCGAATAAAGAAGAGGAATATCTAATTTACCAAAATGAAACCACGTCTAATTTTACTTTTGTATGATTGCAGGTCCTTAAATTCCACGCCAGACAGTTTTAACGTAGATTTAAACGTCGTTATATAAGAAAAAAATAAAATTGAAATTAAAAGAAAGAAATTATGACTAAAAAAATCGATTCGTGCGCTTGAAAATACAGATACGCGCAAAGTGGCAAAACTGAGGAGTATCGTTCACGGATTGATCTGAGAACGGAAGCTCAGAGAACAAACAGGTTTGACACGAGCATCTTGAGCAAAGGTTCGCCGAATACAAATTGCAAGTGTACGGATTGCAACGGTAAAATGTACAATGGCACGAAGCCTCAAAGTGACGTTTATCATGTTGCTCATGGAACTCATGTAATATTGAATCCAGATATGTCCACGGGCCAAGCAGATCGTGACTTCGGAGAGTCTTCGAGGAATAATGAAACATCGAGATCCGCGATAGCTCGTCAGGAAGCTAATTGCGGTGGTTTGTGCATTCGTGCTAGACTCGAAGAGGATGCGGAGCACAAGGACATAAGAGTACGAATTTCTAATTCTTCGGCGTGCAGTCATTTCCAAATCGATCAGAACAAAACTGCTATCCTCAAATTATGTACACCACTAGTGGTAGGACAAGATACGAATACACAATATTCACCGGTTAGCAAAGCTGTTGACAGCAGTGAAAAGCGAATCGAACCTAAATCGGGATCAACTGAGGATGGCAGTGTAATAAAAGAGAATGAGGCGAGAAAGCGTCGAGATGATCAATTGAGCAAAATCGATAAAAATTCACGAAGCATCGACAACAGCACGATTGATTCCATAAAATCTCGGATCAACCGTGACAACGCATCGCGACAAAGATTGGAAAATTCAGGTTTATCAAAAAGAATGATTGGCTTGATGGACGACGAAACTTCGGGTTATAAAACATCAGAATCGTCAAAATGCTTCTGCTCAACCTTTGGAAAATCGAATAAGAACGAAAGTGGAATAATCAGAGACTCGTTGAGAGAACTCTTGGAGAATGGAGCCGGTACAATTTCGCCGAAAGAACGAAGCAGGAGTTTACCGAGAGGTCGGCATTGCGAGAGACAATTGGATTGTGCGAAATCAAATATTTCATTTCCCGTACGCGTTGATTACAGCGAAGCGACTTTAACCGCGGCAGATTTAACAAGGCCTGAGTTTGTGCGGATGCTCACGGAAGTCAAGGAGCACACGCGCAATGTCGAAAAAGAATTATCACGCATGAACAATGCAATGAGAAATACAAGTTTGAACGGGAATCCGTCTGAGCACTTTAAATTTGGAAGCGAGAGAAACAAAGCACGGGTATCGCACGATTCAATCGATAAACATCATGTCCCAACCAGTGACATCACCGCTGCAGAAAATCCAAACGCTTCGTCCACTCCAACCTCGCATACTGGAATTTTCGAAAGGGAAAAGTCAAATAAAAAGAAAAAAGAGAAAACCACAGCTTCGCAGGTCAACATTCCTCTCGAGCAACAAGACTCTGCGTCTGATCCAAAAACCTCGAGGAAATTTGGTCTCGAGTCTATGAAGAAGAGTGAAGAATTACAAAGAATCGATAAGGAAAATGTAAAATCGAATCAGCAAGACTGTAATTGCGAAAAAACTGATAATAATCAGCGCATTTCGAAAAATCGGAGTTTCCCAGTAGAAACGAAAGATCAACCATTGACAAGCACGCAATTGAGGATGGATCGTAACACCATGTTTCCTGATCCTGTTATCACCGTCGACGAGTCCGTTCTGGTGAAACCATCAAAAATCCACAAATTAAAGAAACAAGCTCCTACCACTTCCAGCGAATCCACCGGGATTGAGAATAAAACATGTGTCGATGATCCGCAAAGTTATCCTTGTGCTAACGAGTGTTTAGATTTTTCGAGAAGTCCCTTGAGGGATGGCTCGCCAACACGAGAAATACTTGCAAGAAGCTTTATACCGAAGCGTCAGGCTAATCTTGAGAGGGTGAGAAGCTCTTCGACCCAATTGGACGATAATCGTGTAGCTGCTTCAACTGCAATCGCTGATGTACCTCTAATAGCTCCACCTCCGACTCCTGTCGATGATCCATCCGATTTAGCAACTCAACGTAGTCGTCAGCCGTCTCGTTTCTCCTGCAGTCCGTTCAAATTTCGCAAGGCTTCGAAAAATATAAAAAACAGTTTGGAAACGAGATCGCAAAGCGTCAATTCCAAACGCAACGAGGCATCTAACGATACTGCGGTTGTTCGCGCGACGAACGAAAATATGGATCCTCCCCCTGTGAAATCAAAACAATTTGGTAAAACGGAGGAGATTGAATTGAATAAAACTTTGATGCCTACAAAACGCTTCACCTCGAAGAGTACGAAAAAATCTGGGAAATTGGAGAATCCAACGAAACTGCGATCTGCCTCTAGAGAATCGGAAGTGTCTCGTACGAGCAACAACCGTGATTGGCCTTCGAGAATATCGTCGGAAATTACGAGGCAATCTGATGCAATTAACGAAATTTTACCAATGAATAAAAACGATCCTTCGCTTTCACGAAAATTGAAGGATCCAACAGGCAAAGTATTCGAACGGCGTACATCAGGATTGGAGCATTCAAAAGGCAAAAGTCCATCGGAAAATGGGCGAGCTAGTTCGAGTCGTCATTCACCAAAATCTGCGAGCCGTAAACCTTCAACGGAGGATAAATTGTCATTAACCAATTATGCGTCTAACAGCAACAGATTGGAAGTTGTCGGCACCGTCAAATTTCCTAACGATGCAAAGAAAAAACTCGATAATCGCTCAACGAAAGAAAACACAAAGAAAATAAAGCTTCAACAGAGATCTCGATCGGATCCGCGTGAAACGAGAAACATTACAGAAAAAAGTCTTCAACGAAGCGAAAAAAATGTGTAATTCTCTAGATTGTGACTCCTGTGTTCGGCGATAAGTGTACGTCCCCAAATTCTGTCAGATGAAAGAATTCTGTTAGAAATCCAAATAATCACGCTATTTGTATGAATATTTTTTTTTTAACCAAAGTTTTGTACGATGTTGTATCTGCTATTTAGTAATAAACCGTTTTTTTGTATCTTAATAATGTGCCAGTGGTAAATTCTAATCAAAGTCACGTTTAGTTAACAGAGAGCGAAATGTTTCTTTTTATTTTAAATGATTTATTCGATTCCTTTTCATCGTTTTAGAGCTTACAGAGTTTGAATTTCTCTTTGAATCGAGGAGAATTATAGGATTGATACTTTGATCGATCGGACTTTGAGGAAAAAAATGAGATGCAATGCACATGAAAAAGGAAAAATCATTCGCCATCTTTTAGTTACATATTCAAGTTGCACACACGCGTAGATTAATTCACGTCTACGTTTAGGATGCAATGTGACAAACGGGACGATTACCAATGTCCACCAAATTTTTATCTACGATCCCCCACAATCCACACCTCATTGAATGTTATTAAAAGTTCTCGTGACGTTTTCCACCAGCAGTGAATCGTCTCGGAAAAAAAAACAAAAAATCATTCACTCGCTTGTTTTTTATATACACTTTGTTCGTATTTCAGTCAATTTATTACATTCCTCATTCGCACCCACTACACATCATTATTCATTAAATTTCTTTTATTTTATTTTATTTAACCACTCATTTCTCTCTCTCTTTCTTCCACGGTCGTACCAAACGTCGAACATTTAAACTAATTAATTACAAATAATAAAAATAAAAAGCCTCTTGCAAGATTTTTCGTCGTTCTAAACGTTCAGCTATTAATCTCGTTTATATATGGGGCATTCCATACCGATTCGACCTGGGTCTGACCCTTCCATTCTTTGATTTGGCTGAAAATTTTATATGTGGTATGACCCATTGAAAAAAGCTCTCTTGATTTTTTTCAGATTTTTTTGTCCATGCACTTGTGAGATATGATTTTTTTTCAAAATTCGATGTTTTTTTCTTCAAATGACTGCAACTCTCTCAAAAATCGACCAAATCAAACTTCTTTTTTTTTTTTTAGAAAAGTCGGTTTTTCACCGTACTGTTAGAAAAAAAAAATACGAAAGAATAATTAATATTTGTATTCCATATTTTTTCTCAATTTAAAGCAATTTAAAGCAAAAAAACATTGGTTTTAGGATGATTGCCCATTTTTATTTTTATTTTTTCAAAAAATTCACAAAAAAACTTTGACAAATTATTTAATTTTTAAGATCAGTCTCATCGTGGGGAAGATTTTTCCTTATATTTTTTTTTCTTATTTTGAAAAAAAAATTCATTTTATTTTTCCAGTCAATTTGGATCAAAATGAACTTTTTTTTTTAAATGTAGGTTTTTACCAGACTTTTGGAAAAAAATATGAAATAATTATTAAAAATCGTCCCCTATATTTTTTTCAATGTTTAAGCAAAAAGTCATTAAATTTAGGATGTTGGCCACTTTTGATTTATTTCAACAAATTCACAAAAAAACCTTGACCAATGAAATGATTTTTGAGACCAGTCCCATCGTGGAGAAATATTTTTTCATATTTCTTTTATTAGATTCAAAAAAATTTTAATTTTTTTTTAGTCAATTCGTACCAAATAGGACTTTTTTATATTAGAAATGTTGGTGCGAAACAAAATATAAAAAAAAAAAAATAGTTCAATTTGGTCCAAATTGACTGAAAAAAATGAATTTTTTTTCAAAATAAGAAAAAAAAGATATAAGGAAAAATCTGCCCACGATGAGACAGGTCTCAAAATTTTTAAATAATTTGTCAGTTTTTTTGTGAATTTTTTGAAAAAAATAAAAATGGGCAAACATCCTAAAACCAATGTTTTTTTGCTTTACATTGCTTTAAATTGAGAAAAAATATGGAATACTTCTTTCGTATTTTTGAGATTTTAAATTTCGTATTTGAGATTTCGTATTTTCGTATTTTAAATTGAGAAAAAATATGGAATTATTCTTTCGTATTTTTTTTCTAACAGTACGGTGACAAACCAACTTTTCTAAAAAAAAAAAGAAGTTCGATTTGGTCGATTTTTGAGAGAGTTACAGTCATTTGAAGAAAAAAACATCGAATTTTGAAAAAAAATCATATCTCACAAGTGCATGGACAAAAAATTCTGAAAAAATCAAGAGAGCTTCTTTCAATGGGTCATACAACATATAAAATTTTCAGCCAAATCAAAGAATGGAAGTGTCTGACGTAGGTCGATTTGGCGTGGAATGCCCCATATATAATACATGATCGAGGCTCGTACGGGGGAGGGGGGTCCATTATTATACTATACGTTCTTAGTTACACATTATCGGCTGCTTCATAATACTGACCCAGCCCGTTTTAGCATTTTCATCGCTCTTTCACTTTAAATAATTCCAAAAGTCCTTTTTTTTTCCTTGCAACTTCTACGTCTTGTCATATGCCTACTATAATACAGAAATCTCAGTTCAGTTTTCTTAGACGCTTGAACCTACAGCTGTCAGAAAGAAAGTAGTAATGATTAAAAAAAAAAAAAAAAAAAAAAAAACGTACACACAAGATTTCTCGTGTAACATTGTAAATGAGATACAGGCGTTTATGTACACGTATGTATATTAGATATTTCGACGTATCAACTTATTATTTTTATGTATAAATTTACTGTTCTCTCGGAGGGGGATATCGTGGTAAACAATATTCGTGTAAATGCAATTGAATCCCGACCATCGAAGTACAAGACGTCCGTTAATGTAAGAAAGAAAAAAAAAATTTCACAGTAACGTAAGAAATTTAAAGTCAGATATTTTGTGTTTCACATACAATATTACGTTTGACGAATCGCTTCTTTTTTTTTTCTCTTACACTCTCACGTTAATCAGCCCAAAGCTATTTGTCATTGGTGCTCAAACTTTTAATGGAAGGATCTGTTTACTGTGAAAGTCGAGACGGGGCTCCTTACAGACTTTTTTTTCTTTCACTGTCGCGTGCACTCTTCGTTCTCTTTACAAAAAGGCACAAATAAATGAGAGGGAAATAAAAAGAAAGATGACGAAGAAGCACGATGGTGTTAGAAAATAGGCGTTATCTAGATATAAAACTGTTTTCTGCGAACACTTTTTTTTAACGGTTTTTCGAACACGTTGATTTCGGGTCTAAATTGATGTAAATTAAGGTGCTCGTCACTTTTTGTAGTGATATGAAACGTTCCTTGCTTTTTTTTTCTTTTTTCTAATAATGAGCTTGCTCGTCATCAGTTTTTTCTTTCTCTTATACATGTGCGCGTGTTAACGTCGTAATATTTTACAAACTTTTGTTTTTCTCCATTAACCATTAATGATTATTTTTTTCATAATTAAAATCGAGAAAGACAATAGCTATAAGCGACGAGATTACAACATGCAGTGAAAAGTAAACTGATCGTTTCCCAAATGAATACATTTGATACAAAAATTTTGCTTTTGTCTAGTGCCTAGATTTTTCGATGACTTATGAAAGAAAATGTAGTCGATATAATAATAATAATAATAATAATAATAATAATAATAATGGTAATAATCATGGTTACAATCAACTATAACGTCCATAAAGTATTTTCTTCGCCACTTTTTTGTACACGTTTTACTAAACACATTTTTTTCCGCATCTTGTTGAGAAAATAAATATTAATATTAAATCTGAAATATTATCTCGTTCGTTATCACTGTTCTGCATCACTTCTACTTCGGTCTTTGTTTTGTTTTCTTCTTTCATCCATATTTATTTCTTGTTTCTTTTTCAATGACACTAATTATTATAGTTCATATTAATTATAATCTAAATTGGCAATGGTTTTTTGCCTAGTAAGTTTATAGGCCTCATTTTATATACGGAACATTACTGCTGCGTCCTCTTTCGCCGCATCATCAGTATAATATTTTTTTGTCGTGTATTGGCTTGTTTTTTTCCTCTGTTTTTTACTTTACACAAATCCACAATATTGAAATTTGCTGGGCAATAGTAACTTTTTTATCTTTTCGTTCCTTATTGAGTTTTGTATTTTCGTCGTCAGTTGTTCGTGTTTGTCACGCACACACTTTACACTAAAATTCGAAATATCGGTGCTGATAGGTGCTCGTAAAGTTTCGAAGAGCTTATTTAGAGGCCTGTTTCAAGAGGTCACCTGTGAGTACTGCTACTCTGATCGTTCATGTCGTACAGAACCTGGGCGATTGTCCTTGACGATTCTACATTGCTTAGTGCCACACCTGCCAGATGAGGTTCGTATGCTCGAAGGTGTCTGCAATTTTAAAGAAATGAAAAATGTTATTCGATAAACTCGAAGTTTCAGATGAAATGTAGCGTGGGGAAAAAAGAAAAACAAAAACAAAAATCACAATTCAATTTTTTTCGTACCTTCTTCCGTGCGCAGAGTATATGACTAGGTTTCTAAGAATGAGAGCTGCCGTCAGACGAATACTTTTGGTCACTGGACCTTCGTTGTCATCCTGTAAAAGAAAATCACGCATATTAAAACTCGCTTGATGTATGATAACAAAACAATTGACTGTTAACCGGAAATTTTTTTTTTTTCTAAATACAATGAAAACACTCTCACAACATTCACAGCATCAAATGATAATTTTAGTTGTCCATGGACAAGATCTCAATTTTATGAGTACGATAAACATATGCATACACTTGTAATGTGAATTGAATTGACATTAGTAATGTTTTACTGTAAACAGATTTTTTCATCGTGTCCATATTCGATTGGTCTGAAGTGCTCTGTTTCGATAATTCGTGCAAAACAGCACATCGAATTTGTTTTTACAAAACCAGAAAAAAAAGTTTAAATTATATTTGAGCAACCTCGTAATTGGTTAAAGTGCAAATTAATTGAATGTAGCATGCCAAGTAAGTATTCACGTGTATTGTACAATTGGAGATTTTAAATATACAAAATTTTTCGATAACAAATGATCGTGATATTTCGATGATGATCTCTCTCGATGGTCGTGCGTCCATATTCGATATCCATAAATATTGTCACAATAAAAAACACACACACACATATTCATGAGGCAGCGAGAAGAGCTGGAAAAAAGAGAGCGTAGCGAAATGGAAATTCATGCCGGAAAGCCGGTAGTGATTGAAAAAGTAATAATAAAGATGTGTTTGAAAAAAAAAGAATGAAACTAATGCGGTGCGAGAATGAGGGATTTTCAAGCGGAAAATAAAAAAAAAAGAGGCAGCGTTCGCATGGCTCGCAACAGCCCTGCATGGGGTTGTTGGCACCTTTCGGAATTTCTGAACTCTTGTTTACCTGTTCTGGCGGAGGATTTTGCCCAGGTCTTGGGGAAGAAGAGCTTGAGATGGCTGCAGCGGGCTTGGTTGGCCTCTGCTGCTTCGCCAGGAGAACAAGAAATTCGGTTTAGTTTTAACAGTAAAGATGTTGAAGTTTAAATAGAAATTGCAGGCACAAATAGCTTTCCCGGGATTTTTAAGGATGTGAAAGATATATATATATATATAATTTTATACATTGGAAAATCTTTAATCAGAATCCTCCTGGGAAACTATCGAAATTGGCCACCTTACCCTCTTAATCCCACGTAACTATTTGCATATCTAATATTTCAAAGACAGAACTAGGCTATTTTTTTCTTTGCAGATGTTAGTTTATGTTACAGTCTTGTATCAATGTACTACGTATCTCGCTGTCACCGATTGTCAGTCGAGAGGATTTCAATCCACATACAAAAAAAGAGAACCAAGAACGGCATCAAATTTAAATCCGAAAAATAGCTTGAAATTTTGCAAACAACTCACCATTAATTCTTTCGGATTAACGAATTCAAGGGCGTGCCTTTTGATGGCATGAAACGCTGCGTTCGGTGCGTAACCTGGGTGATGAGGAGTCGATGGTGTTGACGTTGAGACTTCCGTTTTTCCACTGACGGTTAATTGTTTTCGCCTCATTGCCATACTCTAGAAGGAAATAAATAAACCAGTAATTATAAAACATTGTGGAACATTCCATTTATTTTTTAAGCATCGTAGAGTCCGCGATATTGTTTATTTTATCATTTTGTTCATCAAACTTTAAACGGTACCTCTGAATTGCAGTGCCTATCATACAGATGCGTCATAAGAGAAAATTTTCGTCGCTTGAGTCCGTCGCAACTCGCCCAAAGACACAAGATTTCTTCTCCACTTGTCGGACAATGTGATTCGCACACGTGCAAATAAACCTCATGTGCCGTCTTGAATTGCCTTAAAAAACAAAAGGACAGATTTTATAAAAATATCCACGCGAATGAACGAATTTCTAGAACAAATAGCAAAATATCGGAAATATTAAGACATTCGAAATTACATTAGAATAAGAGCTAGTAAACAAAAAGAAGTGGTGATGGATCGAAAAATACCTCAAGCATCCTCGCCACTCGCAGAGAAAGGCATTGGGATCGATTTTTATGGTGATAGTCTTATTATCTGATGTTTGTTGACTCGTTGAAGGTTTCGATTCGGGTTCCGTTGACGTTGACGAGCTAACGGTTTTGACAACTTTGACAGTTTGTTTGACAGGGAGACCGTGGGTTGAGGCAGCTTGATGAGGCGTCGTTGGTCTGATAGGTGGTGGTGTGGATGCTGGTGTGGGTGTTACGACGCGAGAGGGTAAGCTCGTTGTAACAGGACACTGTTGAGCGATCGCAGGAATCGTCACGGTCATTGCGTTTGGAGTACTTTGTGCTACCGAACTGTTGACTATTATGGAAGCTTGGGGAATAGTCGCTGACGTTGCAACTAGGGGCGGTGGTATATTGGCGAGTGCCGAACTTTGTAACAAAGGCCGAGGAACTTGGGTAACAACGACTTGTTGTCCTTGTGGCGTCATAGCGACCATTTTTTGGGTATTTTGGGTGGGTGCCGATTGAGGCTGAAGTATTATTATCGTTTTAGCACCAGTGCCTTGTTGTTGGGTAGTCTGAGCTACGAGAACCGTTTGCGCTTGACCCTGTACGAGTGCAGTTTGTGACTGTGCCAGTACGTAATTCTGTCCGGGTACACCACCCGAAACAACGTATTGAATTTGTCCAGTGGGGCTCTGTTGGAGTAGAACCTGCGGTTGTGAACCATGCGCTCTGCCCTTGAGTTGCGTGGCCGGAATGATGATCTGATTGTTCGATTGTATCGCCTGTTGCACGACTATTTGCCTGGAACCCGTGACTATCAGTTGTTGCTGAGGTTGTTGCTGATGTTGTTGATGTTGAATCATTTGGTTGATGAACGTTCGTGGCTCTTCCTTTATGACTATCGGCTCTTCTTTGATCGGTGGTGGCGGTGGTGGTGGTGGCAAAGGTGGCGGCGGATCCTCGAGGTCCGTTTCGTCCTCTATGCAATCAGCGGCCAATGCGGCGTATAAATTCGCTGCTGTAGACGACACAGTTGCCTTATCGTCGTCCGGATCTTCTGATTTTATACTCGATACCGTAGACTCGATTGTCGTAGAGTCTACCGCCGGATCTGGCGACGTTGTACCGTTCGAGTACTTCGGTTTTTTAACGTCAACCTCGTCGCTCGTCTCGCTCGTTCTTCTCTTCATTCCTCGTGGCGCCTCGATCAACGCGTCTTCCGAAACTTCCGGTTGTATCACGTTCATACCGTCCACGTCATTTTTAATCTTCGCATCTGTCGGAGATTCTTTAAGCACCTTTTTTATATGATTTTCTACGAGATCCATACCCTCCTCGTGTATCGAACTTTTTCCTAATACACCGTTCATTATTGGCTCTTTGTCGACTTTTCTCTCCAGCAAATCCGCGAGCATCATACTCTGCAGTGGTTTGTCTTTCGAACCGATGCTCGATGAATCCTTCGACGAACCATCATCCTGCGCGTCCATATCCAAACTATTTGGCGCACCGTTTAAAAGTATACCTTCGAAACTCGTCAATGAATTTTCCTCTTCTGCACCGACACCCGAACAATCACGACTACCACCGATACCGCTGCTCGATGCTAACGAATTATTCGTTGAATCCGAATCTTCGGCCAATGGCGTTGAAATTACCCGTTGATTGATTTTGTTCGATGCCAATATCGCTACTTGCGGCGGACGACACACTTTTGGACTTGTAGATATGTGATTATCAGTCATAGTCGAGACTACCATCGTTGACGTTATTGTTTGGCTGTTGTTCTCATTGTCGTTTACTTCAGTCTGTTAACAAACCGAAAGCATTGAGCATTCAAAATAAGAAACTACAAAATGTTTACTATTCGTAATATTATGTTATAGTTCATCTTATTATAACTGCTGATAAAAAATGTTTCACGCGTATCCGGCCAAAAATTTTAAATGCGATAAAAATTTCGGTGTAAAAATCGTGTTATTAACAAATTTTGGAAAGAAAATATTTTTAACTAATAACTTTATTCATACGTGAAATTGATTAGTTGACTCTTCTGAATATACGTGAGATTTTCAGTCCTTACAGTGAATACTAAGTCGCAAATTCTTGACATGTTTTTGCAAGATTTAACCTTTAACTTGAGAGATTTCTAAGTTATTGTACAGGCAGTTTCTTATATACTACATTTTTCGAATTTAGGAATAATTGCAAAAATCGAGAAATATTTCGAAAAAAATCATGTCTTGATTGTAATATCAACAAATTTAATTGGCTTAACGACTAAGAAAAAATGTTACGTGTAAAAAATGTAATACTTTTTTCAAATATGACACCGAAATTATAATTGAATAAAATTCTTTGCTTGCGAGCATATCTGTAGAACATCCTTAAGGGCGTGAGCAATGAAATGCAATATAGAAATTTACTATGCCACGGTGGATACTTTATTATCCTCTATCAGGATTTCATTGAGTATTGAAAAAAGTGAAAAAAAAATTACGAACCTTGTCACAGTTGTTAGTCACGATGACCTTGGCTCCATTGAGCCTTTGTATCTTTCTGGCAGGAATAGTTGCAATTACGGGCTTTTGCGATTTCGAATTGACAGGAGCTTTGATTAGTATCGTGGCCGGTGTTGCTCCTGGTGCGGCGGGTTGTACGACTCCGGTTAATTGTTGTTGAAGTAACCTCTGTTGTTGTTGACGCTGAGCGACCTACAGTGAAAAAAACCAAGTTAATCATTTAGTATCGTATCTCTGAATTCCGGCAACCCTTGGGGATGCTAAAATACTCTTTGCGATAAATATCCAAAATCAATAACTCGTCATGCTAATTATTAGTATTTATCATAGTATCATCAGTGCCTGTACTGAAAAAAAAACATCAAAAAATAATTTTTGTTAATATGACCCTAATAAATCGGGATGTTTTCACGGTTTTGTTCAAATTTAGATCAATGCCTTCTTGAGGAAACGGTTGAGTGGATGGGATGAGTTTCCAGGGAGGAGGTACACAAAAAACACAAACTTGTCGCGACACACGACGTAATAAAGCTGTGAAATAAGAAATATATACACAAGCAGAAAGAAAAAAAGAATATATGACGGTAGGGCGTGAAACTACATGAATTCTTTCAGGGTGAATAATGTGAAATTTGCTAGAAACGATAAATTTTTGGAATGAAAAAATGAATCAAGATATTTTAACGTTGGCTAGTTGTTTCTCGAAACACTTGATGTTATTCTTATTTTGGAACATCGCTAATTGTCGTGGCGTAATTCATTCCTTGGCGAAAAATCTCGATTAATTGTGCCATCTCCATGCCCACACGAAAAAGATACGGTTTTTTTACTTCAATACGCACACACTCTCGCACGCAAAACACACAAAACACCATCTTTTGATTATATTTTCTCGCAAATTGACAGTTTTTATCCATACGATAAATCCACGCGATTTTCAATATTACGAATTCCTGGAGAGCATCCAAAGAGACGTATGAATTTTCGTAATACGAATAATCGAGAAAAATTGTCTTCGTGTTATCGTACGACAACAATACCTGGTTGGTGGTTATTAGCTGGTTGGCACTGATGCTGGATGCGATGCTAGCAGTAGTGTTTGTTACGCAGGCAGTAGGGGAAGACACACAAGTCGCAGCGGCGCTGGGCATGCAGTCGCCGCTGACCGTTACCTTCGTAGCCAGCAGGCTTTTTATTATCGAACTTGAGGTCGCTCCTATTCGATTGTCTTCTTTGGCCACTACCTGGATTTGTTGGGTCTGTTGTTGCTGTTGTTGTTGTTGATGATGATGATGCTGTTGTTGCTGGTGCATTTGCGAGCCACTGGCAAGCAACGCTTGACTTAGGTGCGGGTGCGTCACGGACACCTGATCCACATCAATCACAAACAATGCTCAACGATTCTAGCGAGATACTATTTACGATAACGATACGAGAACAAAAAAAACAATCTATGTCTAAGCTGCGAGCCCACTCCAGAGTTTATGTCCTACACAATTCATCGTGACATCTGTTCTGATTACGTGATCTAAATATATACATATGATTTTGCTATTCCGAATGAGAATACCAATGATTACTAGTAGCGAAACAAACTGGGCAACTTGGATTGATCTCTTCATGTTCAATAATCCGTCACCACAACCACCACCATGGGAAAGAGAAATAAAAAATGTGAGAGAAGACAACACCAAAGTCACCGTGATGAGTGAGAAACACAAACATACAAAAGGCAGAATAGTGTATGGATCGTTTGATGTAACGTAAAAAGAATTGTTACATCAGGTAACAATAAACAAGAAAAAAGAGAGAGAGAGAGAGAGAGAGAGACATAAGGAGCCGTAAAAATAGGTAGAGGCCGAGAGACACGAGTCTCTTTTGGATCGAGCGTCAACGTTGATGCGCCATGGTCCGTTAATTATTTCACTGATAACTACGATTGTTTCTGATAATATCGATCGTTGCATGCTTTCGAAATGTGTTATATCATTCTTCTTTTTTTTCATTTGCGACTGAAGGTCGATTTTGTGTTAAAAGAAACAAAGTTATAATCGAAATGATAAATAATGATAGAAGGCGTTTGTAAAACAAAAAGCAAAGCTTTCCGGGTGAGAGAAAAGATATAAAGTATTTACGACCATGATATAAGAACCAAGGGCATGAACGAATGACGTACAGAGAACTAGGACTCGGACCCACCTGACTTTTAGAGTCAACCTTGGTGACTGGATTCTGGGGTTGAGTCGGAGCGTTTGAGGATGGTTTCGGCGGGGCTGACAACTGGGCCTTCAGTATGGGTGACGCGGGTGCTTGGATTCTTGGGTTTACGGACATATTGGAATTATCGGAATGCGTGCTATCGCCAACGGGACTTATTGGTTTGACTGTACGCTGTTGTACGTGATGCACCTTTACTGGAGTTGTGTTAATCGATGATATCGTAACGGTATTCGTTCCAACCGCGTTTTGGCTCGGATGCGTCGTTGATACGGGGCTCACTCGTACTCGAATACCCTCGTAGTACTGCACACCTGTTGTTTCTCCTTTCAGTGGATTCGGCCCGATGCTACTACCAAACACGCTTCTGCAAAACGGGGAAAAAAATAATAATAATTGTATTCTCTCCCAATGGAGTCAATAATTTATCATTTTGAGGGCTAATCTGAGATCTGAACATAAAAAAGGTTGCGAATCTTTTGTTGAGTGAAAAAAAAAACTATGTTGTAAGTACCGAAGGTACTTTCAACTTTATGAATACATAAAAAATAATGAGCTTCTCATTGATTGAGAACAAGCATTAATGCGTATATTCTTCTTATTGCTCTTTTTTCTCTTACCTGACGACCTTTGGAAAATGCAGCGGAGCGATAACGCCTCTTCTTCCAATTTTTGTGCAACAACCGAGATACTTTTTGTACAATTCTTCCTGCTCGATTCGGACGTTTGCCGAGGGCTCGAACGTAGCTCTCAGCCAGCCGAGGGCGAATTGTTCGTTTTCCTGAATTACTTGCTGATGAGCGTGTATCGTATGATGTACCACAGGCGTTGGTACTTCCGTTGTTTCTAAAAAAAAAAAAATAAAAAAAAAAATAAAACATAATTATTTGAATTCCTATGGATCGTGTAACCATAAAATGTGTATCTTTGCGTATCTACTTATTTCACAGCGAAGAAAAAACTAGTTGAAGCTAAATTATTGTAAGAGTTAATTAATGACTGCTGTTTGAATATCGTAATTGCGACTGTAATCTTCAGAATTCGACTCGTTTTCGTAACAAATGTTTTGGAATATTATTTTAATACACTTTACTGCTGTCTGAGCAAAATACAGATTTATAAATTAAGACAATGATTAGACTGAAATGTTACAAACTAAAATCGAGCTCCTGTCAAATTACACAGCAATAATTTATCCTTAATCATCATTAATTACAACAAACTGGAAAATTTGAACTTGGGCAATATTGAAAGTTATTTTTCTGAACATTTCAACTCCACCACAAGAGCTGCCGCCGCATTAAATTATATTTTGCTCATAAACAATGTCTTGACTACAGTAGAGCTTCGTAAGTCGAGACCCTATACAAACGTTAAAAGAATTGGTGATTTCATCTCATAACATAATCACGTGCACAATATTTCGTGTCTTTGAGATATCACAAAACAGGTCTAATTTTTTTCACTCTACTTATAATATAAAGAAATAAAAAAAAATTTAATTTTAACAAAACACATGCGTAGGGGATCATTAGCAATAGCCTGAACGTTCCTACGATTACGCAATGTATGCGCAAACTTTTTCGTTCACATACTTTAGCGGCCACGGGTAAATTTGTCATTAAATTCAACATCATTAAATATCTTGCGAAACTTACTGTGCGCCACGACTTTTGTAACTGGTGTAGCAGGAGTGCTTGGTCGCGAAGGTACTGGACTGACTGCGGTCGGCGTCGGCGGTATTGGAATCGGTGGGGAAGGAACGGAAATGGGTTGAGCCGGTGTTGGCGCCGGAGTCGGTGTTGGTATCCGCGTTGGAGTGACCGGCACTGGCGCCGGTGTTACAGGGGCCGGAGCCGGAGTCGAATGTCCAGTTGTCGATGGGGTTGCAGCAGGAGTCAAAGTTGACACCGTCTCAACCACCCTCATGAGAATACAAGCCTTTGGACCATAACTCTGGGCTTCAACGGTCACAAGAGCAACCAACGTGTCGATTGCGCCTCGGACTCGGGCAACGCTCGTACAGGGCCTCTCGCCCAAAGATGTGAGAGCGTACAAACACTCGAGAGTATATACGAGTAGGGCGATATCGCTCAGGGCCAAAAACCTGTAAACAAAACAGAGAAAAAAATCATTTTTTAATGAACCCGATTAAAGAATTACATATGTTAAGTATCCTAAAAAATTAGAATCTTTCAGGGATTTTTCTTTAATATTTATTTTTTAAAATACATCAAAATATCGATTACCGTTATCAATTGATCCTTCAGGTGTGGGAAAAGATTTATTTCAGATTTTTTTTAATAACATATGCGAACATAATTGTCGAGCCGAATTTGTGAATTTTAAACAAACAAACAATTTGTGGTATTTTCAGATTAGATGTCCTTTTTTTACGGACAATGTGTTTCTTCTTTAATTGGTTAGAACGTTTTTTTAACAAAATAAAAAAATGGCTGAACAGTCTATAGAGAAACCGAGGTTTGAATTAGAAAAAAAAGAGACCACAAAATATTGAAAACTCTTCGAATCATCATGCCGACCATGGCGCAAAAAGTAATTTCAAGAAAAACGCGTTTACATTTTTCGTTATAACTTTATGATCGGGTGAAAATTTTCAATGAATTTTTCTGTGTTCTTGAAGGCTTGAAAAACAGTAAGCGATAGAGAAAACAAAATACGATTTTTTAAAATTCTTAACATATGTAACCTCTTAAAGAATAAAATTTATTATGAAAATTTGCTATAGTTCTTGTGCATTTTTTGATAGTTTTGTGAATCGTAAATACTGCTACCGTTTCAGTATGATATTGAAAATTCCATAGTCGGAATGGAAAGATTTTGTTTTTAGACAATTCGTCTATGGGTTTCACACAAAAATCAAAAACCAATAGGAGAGATGTTCATGATTTATATTCGTAGAAAAACGAAATTGTTTGCCGTTATGTAATACAATAAAAATATCGAAAACAGAATAATGTGCTGCCTGATATAGATTTAGTGTCTTGTCATCCGTTTTTTTTGTCCTATCCAACTGAAAACTTCTGATCATGGAAAAAAAGTAAAAAATGGATAAATCGGTCTCCTCGAGTATTTTAGTATTAAAAATTCAATCTCAATCTTCCTTTCATCAGAAGTGGCAATTGTTTTGTGTAATGACATAATAATGGAAATATTTGCGGAAATTAGAACTGAATTAGATAAAAAAAAAACGTAAAAAATGGATAAATCAGTTCTCTCAAGTATTAAAAATTCAATCTCAATCTCCCTTTCATCAGAAGTGGCAATTGTTTTAAGTAATGACATAATAATGGAAATATTTGCGAAAATTAGAACCAGATGATAAAATCGAATAATTTGGAATGCTCACCTGCATATGAGTTCGTAAACTTCGTCTTCAAGACCAAAAGTAACGATCTCCTCGTTGCTGTCCTGTTGGCTGACTTTGTTGAGGATCTCGAGGCAAGATATAACGATAAACCTATCCTGCGAACTAACACCTTTTGCAACGCACGATAATACCGCATCCGTTATTCTCTCTCCGGCTTCCTTGAGAATAATCTCATTGGCAATATTGCCGAGTATGTCGAAACCGAGTTGATGCAAATTGCTCCACCTCGCTCGAGTGCAAAGTAATACAAATCTGAGAAAGCATCTATTTCTCCCGAGAACCGCAGCGTTTTCGGGCGTAAAACTGAGATTTCGAAGGATTGAGGCTATCTGAAGTACTCGCTGTCCGTATGGATCTTGAGTACCTAATGTTCTACCGACGCAAAATAAATCTTTGTCGTCGTCCTCGAATTTTATCGAGTTTTGATTTTGATCGGTGGGACTATCGTCCTCGAGAGACAAAGTTGGCTCGAGTCGCGAACAATCCGTGGGTGGCTGAAAAATAAATCATATGTTTGAATTAAATTCGAAGGAGACCAAATCGACTTTTTTTTCGTTTGTATTTTTCTCGTGCAAAGAGAATTTTTTCCTCTTCCAAAAAAAAAAAAAAAAAAAAAAGATTTGTAAATCGAACCTTTAGATTTGAAATACTTTTCGGCCGCTACGACTTTAAAAGTAGCTTCAAGTTGTAAATACATTTTTATAAAATGTTTACGGTTAATTTCCTAAAATTGCCAAAGTTAATCATCGTACGTCTCACACAGCGTATACATCAAACTTTAGATATGTGAATTTTCAACGTGGACGAATGTCTTCTGTCTTGCGAGTGCTCGAGAATATTATTTTATTAAATACCGCGAAATTTCTATTGTATATTCAAAGAATATTAATCTACAGATCAACGAAGTAGAACGTTTGTGATAACATCAATTTAACCGTTTATCGTTTCCTTTAATTTTTTATCCGTTACTCTTCGTCAAATCATAATTACATGGTCATAAGGCATCATTTCTGACGGAAACTTTTCAAACAAAATATCAATGTTTTATATACCGTACTAGAAACATGAGAAATAGTTGATATAATTTACCGAGTGGTTTCAGTTTGAAAAAATTGAGAAAATTATAATGTTTTTATTGATAAAAATGAATTTTTTTTTTTAGTGGGAAATAATAAAGGACAAGTCTGCAAGAATGCTACAGAGAGGAGAGAGAGAGAGAGAGAGAGAGAGAGAGAGAGAGAGAGAGAGAGAGAGAGAGAGAGAGAGAGAGAGAGAGGGAGAGGGAGAGAGAGGGAGAGGGGGAGAGAGGGAGAGGGAGAGGGAGAGAGAGAGAGAGAGAGAGAGAGAGAGAGAGAGAGAGAGAGAGAGAGAGAGAGAGAGAGAGAGAGAGAGAGAGAGAGAGAGAGCATGATTTATTCGTAAGGAATTCCTCTACTGTATCAATGATATTTTGAAAACAATGAAATTTTATGTTATAAGACGAGATCGGAATTATCTCGTTTTTCGCTCGTAATGTAAATGGCCTTAGAGAATAGTAAAGGGAACGTTTTTTATGGATCGGATGTGGGTAATTTTGGATAAATGATTTAAAATATGAAAATGGTCTCACCACCAGATCAACTTCCATAAGCACCGGTTCAACATCCTGATTAACACCGACGCTTGTCGTTTTGCTAGTTTTCTCCTTTTCCAATATTTTTCTACGAGAAAACGTGTTGAGATTACTCGTTGGTTTTTTCATGAATATCCTCTCGTCAGTAAGATCGATAATGTCCTGTGAGTCAAGAACATCCGACCAAAACGAGTTTATCGAGTAGTTTCGTACTCGAGAGTAGACCTCGATAAACAATTGACGGGTACCCGGCGAATCGAATACACCGGCATGTGCCAGAAGTATGTTTACGAGCCTCGGATATTTGTCGAGACGTAATGTGTGCTTTCCCTCGTTCGATAATAAAGTACAAACGTTGATCGCAAAGTCCTGTTCATTTGGCAACGGTGAGAGTAACGAGAGCGCCAGTTTGTCGTAATTCGATGGTTTGTAGAGATCCGCCGAGAGACCGTTGTAATCCCGCAAAGACTCTGTAAAAATAAAAGCAAAAAAAAATGTATGAAAAAAATGACGACTCCAAGTTGAAAATTCCGACGAAATACTAAATAGCAATTTATGATGGCATCTTATTTTGTCTCATTCGAACGTAACGAAAATCCTTCAACAGATTCGTCAATTTCTTCATTTTTTAAATGTTTAGTATTCATCTTCTTTACAATTTTATTTTTGTTTGACTCCGTAATGAAGTTTCGAAAAAGTATATATGGTTAAATTTCGTAGACGAACAATGTAAAAGAAGTTGGAGCAATGGAAATAAAAATAAAATTCGTTGCATTCCAGGGATGCACAATCCAACATTGTAGTTTATGTGGAAATTTGAGGTGTACAATTGATTTCTCATAAGAGACACAAGTAAGAGCACGTGGTAACAACGCAGAGAGAGAGAGAGAGAGAGGGAGCTTGCATATGTGCCTTGTTCGCAATTCTCTGAGACAGGTTCACCTTGACTCTCGTACACGCATTCATAGTCGTGCAAGTTATTTCAAGGTCTCTTTTCATGCTTATCCTGCAAAGAGATTGTTGTCTTGTTATTATTGGATTTTAAACTTAATTCCCGCTGTTTTTTAATTAAAAAAAATAATTATAGTTTCCGGTACA
This sequence comes from Rhimphoctona megacephalus, assembly GCA_963989365.1. NCBI lineage: Eukaryota > Metazoa > Arthropoda > Insecta > Hymenoptera > Ichneumonidae > Rhimphoctona > Rhimphoctona megacephalus. The sequence continues at coordinate 48,580,905 of OZ022415.1, read as the reverse complement.
TTCTATTTTATTCGAAGTATTGTCCTTCAGAAGCTACAACCTTTTCCCTTCTTTCACAACGAATGGATTCCACGCCAATAGAAATCGTTGCTTTTTGAGGCGATCCATTCATCGATCCATTTTTTGATATCTTCAAAAGACTTGAAATGCTGTGATGACAAATCATTCTGAATCGTTCGAAACAAATGATAATCAGACGGTGTTATGTCCGGTGAATACGACGGGTGAGGTAAGACTTCCCAGTTCATGTCCTTTATATACTTTTTTACGGCTTCTGCTACATGTGGCCAAGGATTGTCGTGGAGCAAAATTAGTTTGTTATGACGTTTGGCGAACTCAGGCCGCTTTTTTCTCAATTCCTTGTTTCGTTTCATTAATTGTTGTTTATATCGAACAGCTGTGATTGTTTCATCCGGTTTCAGCAACTCGCGGTACGCCTTGATCCCACCAAACACACAGCATCACCTTTTGAGCATTGCGTTTTGGCGTTGATGGACCTAGTTCACCTGGCAGTACCCATGCTTTTTTTTCGTTTGAGATTTTCATAATAAACCCATTTCTTATCGCCAGTCAAGATTCGATGTAAAAATGACTTCCTTTCGCATCGTTCAAGCAGCAATTTACAAATCGTTTTTCGCTTTTCGAGTTGTCTCTCGTTTAATTGATGTGGTAACCAATTTCCCGTTTTTTGAACCAATTCAAGATTATGCAAACATTTGCTAACAGCCATTTCAGTAACGTTTAATGTATCAGACAATTCTTTAAGGGTCTGACATCGATTTTCATTGAGTAAGGCCTCCAATTATTCATCTTCAAAATTTTTCGGCTGTTCTGGACGTTCTTTGTCTTTAAGGTAAAAATCGCCACTTTTCAATCGTCTAAACCAATCTCTGCACGTTGTCTCAGATAGAGCATGTTCATCATAAGCTTCTTGAAGCAAGCGATGACTTTTAGCAGCACTTTTTCTTAAATTAAAGCAAAAAAGCAAAGCTTCCCGCATACGCTGTTTCCTTGGTTCAAAATCTGACATTTTCGATATTATAAAAAAAGTAGAGTGTACAAGTGAATTCACTTTCAAACACTGAATATTGCGGGTCAAGTCCAATACTTCAACACAGTATAGTTTTAGTGTTACTTCTATGAAAATAATACTAGTTATCCCATCTCATATAAAACACCGGAAATTAAGTTTAAAACCCAATAGAATACTGCCTGACATGATTTGAATTAAACTAATAAATAAAAATAAATGATAACATTAAAGACTCCCGAATGACGTATAAAGTAACGCCTAATACTTGGCATAACACTGCGTTTTCTCTTACCAATTAATTAATTAATCACCATAAAAATATGACCAGAATCGAAAATGTGATGATCAGCGTAAGGCCGAAAAAATTTGTATTGCAATGAAGCAGAAGAGGCTTGAATTAAAATACGAGGCTCGAGGAATTCGACTGGGAATCAAAAACCATGATTCATTTTTCGTGAGGGGGTATATAATTCGATGAACTTTTCGGTAATTAGAATGATCGAGGACCGGTAAATGAGGAATGGTGAGTAAGTAAGAGAATCTCTCCCGCAAGCGCTACAAGGCAAGGTCGTTCGCGACATCGTACCGAATGAATGAACTCTCTCCTGCCTCCTCCTCTCTTCTCTCTTTCTCTCGGTGTTCGTTGATCTCACTCGTTCCCACGTGGTCTATATACTACTATATACTCGATCTCTCAGTGAATACTTGTCGCCCGGTAGGGTGTAAGGAGGGGATAGAACGTGTAGATCCGCGCCGGTCCTCGTGGATCGCCAGGTCCTATCGGTCGGACCGCGTGTTCGCCATATAGTACATAGTAAACGCTCCACGCACACATCGGCGTTCCAACGACTTCTTTCAAGGTAACCTCTCGTCGTTTCTTCGTCGACTATTTGTATATATAGACACGAAACGCCAGAGAACCGTGTTGCGAGTGCAACGATACGAAGGACATCGAAGTTGCCTCGATGCGGCGTTTGATGTTGAGGCAGGTCACGATAAGAAGCGTTGATCGACACAACATCGTCATTCGACTATCTCGCCTTTTCTATGTAAGGAAACTCGCCAGTTTGACAGTTAAAGATATCGCTTGCTTCTTATTCTCAACCAATCTAGAATCTTTCAACGCCCAACACTATATTTACATTTCGATCTCTTATCTCAAGTTTATGTTATCTTTTAATTTCATTATCTTAAGAGCTTACATACATTTAGAGGAGCTAAAAATAGGGTCAATTTCAATCATTTTTTTCATACCGAAAAAATGTATCTATTGAAATAATTTTTTGTATATTAAAAAAAAACAAATTGTTGTGAATGAAAGCGGAAGATTTCATTGAAATAAATAAATAAATAAATAAATTAGATGAGCTGTGGTTGCAGATTTTGTAAAACAGTTTTTTCCAAAATGCTATTTGCGGTAACTACGATTCCGACTGTATGATTTAACCCAAAAATAAAACAAAATTTTGTTCTTAAAGTCGACAAAAAAAACAGTCTTTATCCAGATCGAATTTTTGTTTATGCATTTTTCGCAAAACGGCAGAGGTTTGAATCGTAAAGTCGAGATTTTGCGAAAATGTTTTTTCTTTTTTTTTACTTATGAACGAAAAACTATGTTTAAAAAAAAAATCGCTCGACAGAGACCAGACAATTGTGTAAAGGTCCTCTGTACCAAATTTCATCCAAATCAGTCGTTTAGTTTTCGAGATAGAACGGTTACCATTTTCAAAAACAGCATTAAAAAAAAAAAAAAAAAAAAAAAAAAAAAAAAAAAAAAAAAGCATTGTGGTGTTTAAGCATCTGTCAAATGGAGATGAAATTTTTTTCTCACAGCTGCGATATGTTATCGATTCCCAGGACATTTTTAGAAATAACGTATAAAGGGTGACACCATCGAAAAATAATGTTTTTGAAAAATCGAGTTTCTTTTACCTCTCTAGGTGTATGTAAGCCCTTAAGGATATGTTGGATATCTATCTTCAGAATAGTACCAAGTCGATAAACGTTGTGAGGTTCATTAGGTGATTTAAAAATTTTCTTTTTATTCATTAATAGTAAAATGATGATTGAGCAATCAAATGCCGCACGAATTATTCATCCTTTTTTTAACCCTCCGTCACACGCGCCAAAAAAACTGTAAATTTTATAATCAATTTTAGAAGCTTTTATTACACCGTGAGTTAAATCATTACGAGCGCATATTTTCTGCAAAACACCATAGAAATGTTCATGAAAATTCTAGAAACGTATCATTTACCATTTTTTAGTTATTGATAAAAAAATATAAAAAAAAGCGGCGTTTTGCTCATGACGCGTGTAACGGAGGGTTAAATCTCTTAAAGTTCTTATGCAGATTTGGAGTATGGAAATTCTTGAATTCCTTTTTTGTTCCCTTCTAAGATCTCGCAAAACAAAATGAGCAACATTGCTGGTAATGTAAAAAATAATAAAGAAATTGTTAAGTAATTGGAAGAATTTTCGTAAGTCGTGAGGCTTATATTTTTTCTTAACAACATTTCTCATTCCGCATAATAAAATAATACGATAACAGAAAGCAAAAAATAAATAAAAACCCCACTTTCGACTGTTTACTAAAAAATTTATTTTTTGGTTTATTTATTAAATTGCAAACTCATGCTTGTAGCTTTTCCTGACATTTTTTGTGCTTAATAATCAACAGTTTTGGAAAATGAAGTGCAAAAATTTGTGCGACCCTTCTGACGGCAAGATGGTGATTTTTCTTATTGAATATCCCAGACTACAATTATAAGCCGATAGAAAAAAAAGGAAGAAAACACAATAATCAAAAGCCGTAAAAAAACGTAAATAACGTTTTTTTTACGTACACCATTTGTAAAATATTCAAATTTTGAAAGGCAGTGAAAAATTGTTTTCAAAACGATTTTATATATAGTTTTAGGATAAAACGTACTATGGCTTGTTAATTCTTGATTGTACGAATCAATAGAGAAATCAGTTTTCAATATGAGGAAAATCGAAGTAAAAATAATCAAATATAAAAATAAACATGCGAAAATAAGCGAACCCAGACGTAATTCGTCCCTGTAAGAGCCGTTGGGGCATTTTGCCAAATTGCCAAGTCTGTCTCGCGTGTAAAGATCATCATCTCGTTGAGAGTAGGTTCCGAAAAGAAAGAAAAACGGAGCGAACACATAATGCTTTTCGGGACTCTTTGATGGTGTTTTCGCGCGTCCCAAAGTGAGCGAATGTACTAAAAGCAAATTCTTAAAGACACACAAAACGCAGGATAGCTGAGAAGGTTTCGGAGAATTTTTTATCCGAAGGGTGTTTTCGGACGACGGAAAGAATATTTGTCGGAGTGATCAAAGCAGCTTCGTTCCTCGTACCAACTTTCGTTCGGTTGACAGGGAATAAAATGGGGAGACATAGGAGAAAAAATAAATGTATATAAAAAAAAAAGCAACAATCGAAGTTCAAAAGTTAAGGCCAGCAACCACTTTAGATGTTTCAAAAAATCAATTTTTTTTTATTTCATAAATCGTTAGCAAAATATCTTAAGAATACACCCTGAAAATTTCAAAACGATATTCGGATTCCTTCTAACGGTATGTATATAAATGATAAAGATTCCCCGCTCGACTCCCAAGCGCGCTCAAACTTTAAACGTGTTTTTCTCGAAACGACATTTTTTCAATTTGCGGGAATCATAACTCAAAAACTAATTGATGGATCACCTTCAAATTTGGAACGTGTTTAGATAATATAATTTATTAAAACATGAACCTAAAGTTGGAAAGATTAGATTGTTTAAAACATATTTATCATTGCAAAATGCTGGTGAAAAAATGCTAAAGATCGATCATTTTTTTCAAACACGTTCCAACATTCAATTCTCGATTTTTTTTTCCAAAATTTAGGTTCATGTTGTTAAAAAATATCTCAAGAATGTATAAACATTTGTTGGACTATTTCAGATGCGAATTGCGAGCTGCACAATTCCCGCAAATCGACAACGACGATGAGGACACCCCAAGGGACACAGCGAATTACACCTTAATTAATGCATGAAATAACTTGAAAAAATTACCAGAGATGTATGAAAATATAAATAAATTATTGTCAGAGTTGCGGAAATTTCCGTTTCTTTTTTCACAATAAAAAAAATCCAAAAAATCATATAATTTTCGGTCTCCTAAAGTGGTTGCTCGCCTTAAGAGGCGCGGGGGTCAACGCATTGATGGAATATCCGTGGCATGAAATCGAGCGAATAGAACTTGCGAGTTCCTGGACTTCACTGAGGCTTGATACAGTTGTCTTGCAAAAGTAATACGCAAGCGCTGGACCAGGGATGCTGCTTCTCCTCGCGATTCTACCATGCTACAGTGAGGTTATCGTGGCATTTGTAATAGTAAGAATATTGAGTAAATGTAGGAGTTAACCTCAGTCAGAAACCATCACAGAGTATGACTCTCACTGTCTCTTTCTATATTCACCGTACAAACGCTTATTGATCACGGCTCTCTCGGTGTAGTGCCTACTGCATCAGCTTCGTTTCCTTTTTATCGCCCTCGTTCTTTTGCTCTTTCTTTTTATTGAAATTTGTGTTTATCTTTCTTTTTATCATCTTTCGGTCGTTGCGTCTCCACCTTTGTTTACTTGTATCTCTATGTACCTTTAGAATTTACGAACCAACACCCTCCGGTCTTAAAACTCATTTATTTAGCGCTCTTCCAGACTTACGTACGAAAAACTCAATGTCACTCTTCGTTTGTACTTGACATCTACTTTTAGAGTCCAACGTTTTTCTCTAGCTTATTGCAGATTTCATGTTATCGGAGAAATCAAGCTGAAATCATCGTGAATTTTACTACAGCACGAAAATTAAAAAAGACAAGAAGTTCTACTGTCAACAAATGGTCAAAATATTTAATTTTTATACCCGAAAAGTGACGTTTGTACACCTTGAGGGGAGTTTTAATGTTTATGGATGATGGAACTATGATAAATGTCATGAACCGGTGGAATTTGATGACGAGGTGAAATTTCAATTCGACTGATGATTCTTGTTATTACTTCCATTAGAGAAAAGGCTGAAATAGCGATTTATTTAAAAAAAAATCAAATTTACTCATCTCACGAACGACATCAAAAGTGTAATATTGTCATCCTCAAAAATTGTGCAAAATACCGTATTTTCTTCTCTTACTGTTGAAATTCTGACATTCATTTTCTAATTTGTAATCACATTTGATTTAATTTTTAGTTCGGATTTGTCGAAAATGTAAAGAAAATCAATGGTAGAGAAACCAAGTGTAAATCTTACGACGTTGAATTGTACAAGAGAATTTTGGAACGATTTTTGCTATTTGGTTTTGTAGCACGGAAATAATGGTTGATTGTTGAGGTTGCGCGTGAGGATGAAACGTCGTTGATAAATCCTCGTCGGGGGTTGACCCGTGTAACAATGGTGTTTCATTTAGCACCCTCTCTAGACTTTTGTTTCCGGTCTGCCTGCACATTCGACCTGGCGCTGTTGCTGGCGAAACAAGCCAGGCTAGAGAGGACTCGGAGGCGCGCAAGCGCCACGATTATAGACCGAGAAACGCGTATTTTAACCCGAGACTCGGGCGTCTACGAACCCGAGGAGAGGTGCTATCATCGCGTCTCATTTTTCTTTCTATCGCTATATATCTCATTGACGATTCAACGCGCCCCGTTCAATCCGCTCACACAAGAAATTCAATATGCAAAGGGAATCGGTGACAAAGACGAAACAATTATAAATATCATGACGTTGCTTTAGGGTCCGATACTTAAGAAAATAATTGAAAAAATCCATTTCCACTTTTTCTAATAGCATAACGTGTCAAAAATGTCTGATAAAAAAGTTGAATCAAAAATTCAAAAAACTACAAACGCAGTACGCGGTGCTCGGACAATTTTTCAAGTCGATTATTTTAAAGTATTTTGTCTATAATGGCGTATTTTCTTGAAACTACATTTTTCAAAGCGGCACAAAAAAAATATCTGACTCAACCACTCGAACCAATTCCACGAAATTTTTTCTGTCCTTGCTCTTTATACATCGTAAGATTTTTCTTATGACTCTTAATTTTGTTTGGCACCAGACCAACGGTTTTTCCTTAAGGGGGCACACATTCGAGTAGACGATGGAAAAAACAGGTGGACTTTGAGAATTATTATCTTAAAAACGATTTGTCCGATTTCATCCCAGTTTGTTTTATTCGAAAATATAAATATTGAGGGATATTGACAAAATTTTTTATAAATATATATTAACTGGGAGCGCTGATATTGTGGCTGGCATAAAACATGTCACGGTCTGCGGTCCCCATGATTGCATGCAGTCGATTGATTTGAAACAAAAATTTCGGAAAGATTCTTAACGGGACAGACCTAGTTAGAATTTTCGAAAAATCGATTTTTTTTTATTTCATTTTCAAAAAGTAGAATCTCTTACGAACATTTTCCGCCCAGGTAAATGTAAATCGGACCATTATTCGCCGAAATACAAGACTTTGTAGCACGTCGTGTCTGAGCCATAGGTAAGCAGGTAGCGGACTTCAAGTGCGTTTTTCTCGAAACCATGTTTTTGAAGTCGGTGATCACTGTAGCTCGAGAACGGCTTTACCGATCGGGTTGAAATTTATATCACTTCTTCTATACATGGTAGTCCTCCATATGAACGAAGGATTTTTTTTTTGGATAATTATTTTTATTTTTAATAGCAAAAAATGGAACTGATATTTTGGTCAAAAAAACACTTTTGACTTTTAACGGCCGCCATTTTGTGAAAAATGGAAATTTTTCAAAACCCTTCGTTCAACTGGAGTATTATATCATTAACTAAAAATCCCCTCCGTTTTTTTTGTTTCAGATGAGCCGTTGCAGCGTGAGCTTGATCACCGCAAACCGTGTTTTTTTTTGCAGCGTCCTCGGCAATTGACGGTCACCAGCTTATTTCGATATGTATTGCGTTGAAAAAATTGCAACATATACATTACATATGTATCTTTTAAATGGAAGAACTTTTGTTGTGAATTATTTTATCGTTTGACCAAAAAAAAATCGGAAAAAAGGCCTTTTTTTTGACGTTCCAACTAGGTCTGTCCCGTTAAAATGCAATATATAAAGCTCTCTGCATCGAAGGATCTTTTGAAAAAAAAAAAAAAAAAAAAAAAAAAAAAAAAAAAAAAAAAATCACAAAATGACGCCTGATTGAAAATGGAAGACTGAGGTTGAAAAATGAATGTAAATTTCAATCAGGCGCCATTTTGCCAACAATTTATTTTTTTTTCAAAAAATCCTACGATGCGGGAGAGCTTTATATATTACACTTTAAGAATCTTTTCGAAATTTTTGTTTCAGATCAATCAATTGCACACTGAGAGAAAAGTCAATGGTACCTACAACAAACACGTATGATTGAACGTCGTATGGTAAAATTTACTAAAGAAAATTATCGGGGAAATGATATTATAGTTAATTGAACTATAATTTTAGTGTTTGTTCAAACATAAGATCCCAATGACGTGTGTAACCATGTGTTATTTAAAAAGTGCTATGGGCCATAGTAAAACCCCTAACAACGAGCAAATAATCCAAGCAACACTATAAGCAAGTTGCTACTGATATAAAAAATATGATATGCTGTAGTATATTTATTGTTGGACCGAACTTTTGTGAATTTAACCATTTTTTCACCATTTATATGGTGGTTAATAACTTTCAATGGGTAGGCCTCGTTAGAATATCTCATGATAGTGATTATTAACATAACGTAACATAAACATGATTGGCATGCACGTGAGAAAAAGGTATATCGATATACACATTGGTATCTTCTACTATGAGCATAATCGAGTGCACTATTTCGATCGTAAAAGGTTCTATACATTTTACTAAAGGTATCACTATCCTCTGGTAACAAATACGCAACATATGTTTGTGATGATATTGAAGTTTGCATCGTTGGAAGGAAACGAAAATAATTTTTTTTTATTAATTATTTTTTTAACGATTGAAATCGTGTTAATTTTTTCATAGATTTAGTATTTAGGTTTGAAATAAAAATTGTCGAATTATCGTAGCACTGCGAATAAACTCAAGGCTTTATAAAAATAAGGATTTTCGTTGCATTCCAACGATGCAAACTTCAACATCATTGTTTGTGAAGATCATTGTTGTAGCCAATATATGCACATAATGCAATCGACTAGTAAAATATAGTAAATAGAACCACATTTTTTCGAATTATCGTTCCATAAAGTATTTCTATCATCCCAGGGAAACATCTAATATGGTTAAAATATGGTCGCCTGCACCATAAATTTCTCTGAGTGCATGCAATCATGGAGACCGCAGACCGTGACATGTCTTATGCCGGCCACAATATCAGCGTTCCCAGTTAATATATATTTATAAAAAAATTTGTCAATATCCCCCAATATTTATATTTTCGAATAAAACAAACTTGGATTAAATCGGACAAATAGTTTTTGAAATAATAATTCCCAAAATTCACCTATTTTTTCCGCCGTCTACTCGGATATGCACCCTTAAGAATCACTTCTCTTTCATGCTCGGGAAATTATAATCCCCTGCGAATTATTGAAGCGCGAATATTTAGTCGTCGGGGCGAAGAGTCGGGTTAAATGTAAATAAATGGAGTTATCGAATGATTTCACGGAAATTGTTGCACTCGAAATGACTGCACTCATAAAAAAGAAATAATTTAATAACATTGGTGTGTGATTAAAAGATGTTTTATTGATTAAACCGCAATGTTTTTGGCCAAAAAAAATAAACGAGAAGTTAGATACAAAAGCGATCTAATTGTTTTGATAGCCTGACGACGTTGGAAATATTTTTTGATCCCAGTAGAAACACAATTCATCGGTTTAATTTTTCTTTTCTTTTTGATTCAATAATATTTTGTTTCCGTGTACTTTTTCATGATTAAGACACTTTATCAGGTGCGCGAATGCGAGAGACCGCCCGAAAAGCAGATTCCCATTTTTCTCGAAAGACGCTTGTGATGTTTCGAGAAAAATAAAAGTTACAGCTTATTCGCTGAAGAAAGAAGAACGACGAGTAAGTTTTCTTTTTCTCGAAAACAGAGAAAAATGTGTAGCAGGATTTTTATCCACTGGACGACGACGGATAGATTGCCCTAAGGAGTAGAAAGATCACAATACCGAGATTGCTTTTCGGATTTTTACTTAAATTCTAATCGAGTGTTTTATACACGAACCTGCAACATTGTGCTGATGGTAGTTGTAAGTAAGAGGAACTGAGTGAAGTGCTCTTGCTGACCATTTCCGGTGCCGAGAGTCCTCGTCCTCGTCGTCAGCCTGTTGACCATCCTCGCCGAGAAAATGAACTTTTTCGTACCTATCGAGATATCTATAGAAAAAAATGAAAAATAATCAAATTAAAAACGTTTTGTTAATAATAACAGTACTCTATACCAAAAAGTTAATAACGTGAGAATGAAAGAAAAATAATAAAGTACGATGATCGATTAATTGAATCGTTTTGAGCCTCTTGAGGTATCTTCTTTTTTTTAACTAATGCTCCATAAATATTTCTATATTTGAAGACATTATTTAATTTATCAAATACAAAATGGGCTGATAAATAAATGAACACTATCTCAATATTCTTATTGCTTTTTTCAACGATTTTAAATTTATTGTAGGCTGTTGCGATGTTTTCGGGCAAAGTTTCCTCGATTGACTGATAAAAAACGTACTTATTTTGATCGACGTGCATTTCGTCGTTAACGCGTGACAAGCACATATTATGGTTTTGAACCAAACCCCCAATGCATTGAGCATTAAATTCATAATACTCACATGACTCATATAAAATAATGTAATACTCATGCGGTTAACATTTCTCACCAATGACCGGGAGAAAAAAAAATTAAACAATTAGAAAAAATACACAATTTTCCAAAAACAGCAATTAGTTTGCGTATTAAATCGAACATTGTTTCAACAAACTGAAGATACTTGTGACGGGCATAAATTACCCCGTGTGTTCGTAACGTGTTAAAATTCGACACGGCATAGAATTTGCAGGATATTTTTAAATGTAATGACGAAACGTTGGTCAGATTATCGTAGACTTAAGGTAGATCGGTGACGGCTACGTGATCTTTGCAGTACCTATTATAGACCAAAGTTTACAAATGCAAAATTGTCTTTGAAATAATAATTTTATTATTTTCGAAATATAAACAACGGAGAATGGATATTTTTATACGATTTTATTGTTCAAAAAATGTTTACTAATTGAAATTTAACGAGCGCAGTGGATTGTAAAACGTGTCATGGCCGTTACTGTCATCTGCCGAAACTATCAGTTTTCTTTATAACCTATATAGAGTATTTACACTGAGAAAAAAGACACTAGTTCTCGCAACTATACACGTATAGTTGTCCGCTCTATGGTAAAATGTACCAAAAAATATTGTTAGGACAATTATGTTATAGTTAATTGGACTATATCTGTAGTGTTCATCCAAACATATAATCCCAATGGTGTGGATAACCATGTGTTATTTAAAAAGGACTAAAAATCATAGTAAAAACCCTTACAATGATCAAATAATCCAAGTAACATTATAAGTAAGTTACTATGGATATGAAAAATATGGTATACTGTAGCATATTCATTTTTGGATTGACCTGCACTGAATTTTACCATTTATATGGTAATTAATATCTTTTAATGGATAGGCATTATTAAAATATCTCATAATAGTAACAATTTATGTAATGTCGCGGAGACTTGTGTTTCTAACTATCAATGACTATTTGTTGTCGTTATATCAACCATACCGCAAGGGATATTTATGCCGTTCACCTGAGTAAAAGTACGACGCGACAATCGTTTTTCTGCAAAAACGAAGTATTAATTAAACACATCTTTCCAGAAAGTAAAACGCACTTTTGATGTGTGATAATTAAGAACACGAGCAAAGTAAATTTATTAAAAAATCCAAAAATGGTATCCTCAAAAAATATCAATGGTCCTTACAATAAACATTACGGATCACACTATTTTGTATCCGCAAAAATGAATGTTACTATTAACGTATGTGCACATCAGGTTTTCTTATTAAAATGTGATAAATCTGACTAAACATTTTCATCTTATAGTAGCAATATAATATGTTTATGGCACCAAGGAAATATCTAGTATGGTCTACTTTAAATTTTTGCCAAGCGTACCGTGAGTATAGTTGAGAGTACTATTCCTGATCGTTAACGGTAATATTTATTTTAGGAAAAACATCACTATTATTTGGTAACAAATACGCAACATATGTTTGGCAAGATCATTGTTGCTGTTAATATATGCGCGTAATATAAACGACTTATAAAATACAGTAAATGCAACCATATTTTTTTGAGTTAGCGTTACCTTAAAAGTATTTCTATCCTCTCAGGGAAATATGCAAATATGGTACTGTGAACCATAAATTTTTCTCAGTGTACACAAAGGAATTACGCAACGATAGAGATTTTGCCAGTTTACCTATTACCATTAATTCTATCGATATTTATCAAATACGGTAAAAAACATTCAAGAACAAGAAAGAAAAACACAGTCAAATTGGCAAACTGTCACGTCTGAAGGCATGTTCTAGCAAACGCTAAATACAGAGTTTGCTAAGCGCTCTCGCGCTCTTTCCCGTGTCATTTCTGTGGAAATCTCAATCATTTTACAACAAATATTTTTTTTATTTTTCAGTCGATTTTTAACGGTAACGTCCAAAAACCCAAGCACATTTATATTCAGGAATATTCGCGGAATACAGGTATCAATTTTTTATTACGAAATCTTGGAAGTACCAAATGTAAAAATTCAATAAGTCTTGACGTGGATACGATTTTTCCATGCTCGTAGGGATAAATGTCTGGAAACAGTCGATTTTTACGAATTAATTACTACCAAACGAGATGGTAAATAGCGTTCAAGTTGCAAATATCAATTCATCTCGTATTTATGTGTAACTATAAAAATTGTCAGTCCTTCATCTTGGATGGCTCAAATTCACCGATCTATCTTAATACTCCCGCGAACGTTTTTGTTAAAAATGTTTCATAATGAACCTTGACGAATGGATAAATATTGTTTAAAAAAATGAGATTTGGGTAGAGGGTGGCAAAATTTGTTGTTCCGGGCAGAGAGTGCGAAAGAAGAGAAGAGAAGATGTCGAAGAGATGGAAGAGAAACGAGTGGGTGGATAGCGGAAGAAGAGTTGAGTTGGTACAGCGAAGATTGCAGGGAGAAGGGGGAGAAATGGTTGTAGGGCAGCCCCATTCATGCAACGAGAGACAGTAGAGCTCGCCGTCGTTTCAGTAGGTGCTCGACATCGTCGGAGCGAAGACCGTAGGTAAGCAGTAGTAGTAGCAACAGCGGAGTAGCAGCGATCGACTTGGTCGTTCTCATCCAACGTGGCGACCACGTGTGCGAGACCGGCAAAGTGCGTCGAGAGCCCAGCTCCCGGTGCTGATCGTAGGGTGTAGACAGAGATAGAAGAAAAATGAACAGGAGAGAGAGAGAGAGAGAGAGAGAGAGAGAGAGAGAGAGAGGGAGGGAGGGAGAGACTCGTGTTGCCCACTGGCTCGATCGGAGCCACGTGACTCTCTCCTAGCGAGCATGAATGAAGTTGGCGAGTCCCGGGACTCTCTCGCGATGTGAGAGGGCCTGAAAACGTACCATTTTCATACGTTCATTGCGTCACCTTTCAGCAGGTATGGCTTTGCTAGGGCAATATCGTTAAAATAGTGAGAAAAATCGGAAAACACTAGGTTTAAGATAGTACAATGGCAAATAAATGTGTCGAAAGATTTAGACATGTTAATCCATTGAAACAGACAGCCCGATCTTGATCGTTCGTCAACATTTCTTAAGGAGGTTGTATCGTTTCTCATGTAAAAATTATTTTCCAACTTTACACAATAAAATCTTGTAAATAGAAAGCTTAAGACAGTATCAAATTTCCGGCGGAATATGCCGATGATTCATCGTCTCAAAATTGAGATATTTATTGTTGAAGTTCGCAATTTTTTGAAAGCTTCCATAAGAGCCCATGTTAAACTTGTCATTTTCAACAATGAATATCTCGATTACCAGGCGGTGAAACCTCTCCAAATTTTTCACACATAATTAAATGCTGTTCAAGAAGATTCACGCCAAATTTCAATACATTAACTTGGAATAATCAAATATAATGTATTTTTCGTATGATGTCATATAAATATCGATACAACCTCCTTAACAGTTTCAATTGAATGATCTGAGAAAAAAAATGCGCTGTAAGCGCAATAATGCAGTAAGCCTGAAACGGAATGGTGAAGTTTTATTAGAGGGCCCGATAAAAAAAAAGCATTAAGTACGGAATAGTACCGAATACGAACTTAAACTATAGTATCGAAGTTAGCAATTTTTATACTCATTCTGTATATAAGAAGCACGTGTTAGGCTCTGATAAATACATTTTAGGAGGTAGAAAAACATTGTACGCATCATTAAAAAAAAATTATAATTGACTGTTTCAAATTTAAAATGTAGTTACATGGAACATTAAAATGAATTGTACGATCGGCACGTGAGACGATATTTCATGACATTCGTATGTTTACATCGACAGCTATTAGCGATATAAAGACAAGCAAATTTGAAAGTTTAAATGCTTATCGCGGTGTTTTGTTTATTTATTGCAAGCGTAGCCGTTACGTCGCGGTATCATGAACTTGAGACGTCATACCAAATTTCGACATCTCTTCGAATCGGAACAATCGATCGGGATGAAAAAATCTTGACTCGTTTTTGCTATTTTCCTTTTTTTTTTCCTCAATTTACAATTTTAATTCGATCGTCTCATCATTTTCGAGAAAATGAGATTTCAAAAATTCAAAACGATTGGCGCGTGTCGTCGCACATTCCCTTAAAGACGTTTTTTTTTTTTTTTAAAAAGAATAGAATTTTTAAAAAATTTTCGTATTTTATAATAAACAAATGTCTAAGATCAATCAAGTATGCGCTCAAGATGCTGAGAAAATTTATTTTGGATAAAAACATTACGAATGTCATGAGCAAATTGCTCAAAAAAATATTATCTAACAAGAACAGACAACGTTATTTTGGGTAAAGTAAATTCTAGGCTCAAATGCATCTCTAAGAGACGCGTAATTTTTCTTAGGACTTACTTATAAATTTGGAGTTTCTATGAAAAAAAAAAAAACAAAAAAAAAAAAAAAACTAAAGTCGAGGCTATTTTTATAAAAATGTTCGTCAGTGTCTGGGAATTGATTTGACAATAATGTAAAACTTTCATACAAAATAAATTCAAATTCGCAATTTTACCAATTCATTTCGTACAGTTTGCAAGAAATATGATGAAAGATAGAAAATTCATTAAAAATTGATACGTAGCAGAAAAAATAAGGAAATTTATCGACGAGCACAGTTGTTGGATGTGCAAGGATTTCCTGAGTTTGGTAAATGAATTTACCGAATCTAGTATAACCTCTCGATAGAGGCGTTTGTTTCTAGTTTTGAGGATTTCACAGCCATTATTGCTACAATTGTTAACATAAACTATTGTAACAATAAGCAAATTTATTTTGCATATGGAAAATAATGAAGTTTCTTCATCTGTTGTTCGGCCCAGCATTTTCTAATGTAACAAACTGGCCATTGAATAATTTTTAGCGTATGGTGTGTGACAATGTATATGAGGTATTTGACGTCGAATCGACCTCTACGTCAGACCCTTCCATTCTTTGATTTGGCTGAAAATTTTATATGTTGTACGACCTATCGAAAGAAGCTCTCTTGATTTTTTTCCGATTTTTTTGTCCATACACTTGTGAGATATAATTTTTTTTCAAAATTCGATGTTTCTTTTCTTCAAATGATTGTAACTCTCTCAAAAATCGACCAAATCGAACTTTTTTTTTTTAAGAAAGATTGGGTTTTCACCGTACTGTTAGAAAAAAAATACGAAAGAATGAATGACTCTGAAGTTTGCAACGTTGGAGTCCAACGAAATGATCTAAAAAAACTCCAATAAGTTCAGTAATTTTCCAATTTTGTTCCCTGCCGAATTTGTAATTCGTAGTTTTTCAACCTACACCAATAATTCGTGAAATAAAAAATTGGTGAATTACAAACATTTTTTTTTTCGTTCATTTCGTTGGACTCCAACGTTGCAAACTTCAGCGTCGTAAGAATGATTAATATTTGTATTCCGTATTTTTTCTCAATTTAAAACAATTTAAAGCAAAAACGATTGGTTTTAAGATGTTTGCTCATTTTTATTTTTTTTTCAAAAAATTCACAAAAAAACTTTGACCACGTGAAGAACGTGATAATTCATCGGAATTGAATAACGAATTAAAATCATTTGTTTAAGGCTTATGAAAAATGATGTGTTCGCGAACAAACATTTGTTCTATTTCATTAACTTATAATCAGTTGAAAGAAAAACTTTTGTGCAGCTTATCAGTGAGTACAAGATACGGTGGAATATATGTCGACGTACCGGAGATAAATTTGCTTGAGTCCGACACCACTGTTTACACAGCCGCCAGGCAGGTGAAATTGTTCGCACAATGTCGACCATTCGTTCCTCGTGTTTACCTGTAACAAAAAATATATATGAGAAAAAAATGATAAAAGGATCGATCGTCTTGAATAAAATACCGGAATTGATTTTTTTTCGATGAATACCGAACTTTTCATTTTATTATAAAAAAAGAAAATGGAAGCCTGTATAATGAATTCTTTGTAAATCCAATAAAAGTAGCAAATCATTTTGAAAAAACTACTCTGTCAGAAGAAACTTGATGAAACCATGAACCGAGAATTTTTGAATAATTTTGACATGAACTACGTTTTCGTGTGTAATTAGAAATTAGGGAAGGTAAAAAATGAATGAATTTTTCGTAAAATGAAAAGTCTAGCACGATAATAAATCGTGAAAAAATAACTCGAAATTTCACACTAGTCGTTATTAGCTTTAAACATCTGAATATGGATTTGTTGGAAATATAAAGAAAAATAAATAAAAAATGAAGCGGGAATTGGACGCAAGGACTCGGAGGATGAGAACAATTAAATCCAACCTAAGTCGTGACGATTATTGTTTTTTGATAGTCTGTAAATGGAGGTTTGCTAATGAAATCGTACGATTTCGTCGAGGAGGATCAGTAGGACAGTGCTCTCTGGATCCAAGCCCGAAGTATCTATTCTGGGCGTCGCGACGAAACGTCGTCGACGACGAGAACGAGGCGCCGTCGTGCTGGTGGATGACCTCGTCCACGATTTTATAACTTATGCTGATGATCTGCCATATTTCACAACAATACAGATCCCAATGTTGGAAACAAATAAAAATAAACGACATAGAATAAAATAGTACTAAATTTGAATATTTCCATGTCGTTGTATTATTAAAATACACGTGAGTCTCGTTATTTGCTTCACTGGTCAGATACGAGCAAGATTGTAAAAAAGGGAACAACGAAATTAAGTTGAAAATATTCCGAGCACGTTTAATACTTCTCGGTATATTTTGCACAATTGTCTAGTCACGTGCTCAAACGTATAAAGCGAATGTGGAGCACATATGACACTCGATGATTACACTAGGATATAAAACTGCTGCAATGAGAACGTCAATTTTAAATTCGGCTCGTGTTTCGCAAAACTTCGTGACTCTCGATCGAGCGAGACAAAAAAAAAAAAAAATATACGAACGTACGTATTTTCCCCTTTTCTTCAAAGTAATTTTATTGCAGTATTTTAGCATCTGAAAATTTGATTGTTTGTTCAAGAATTAGTGACGGTTAAACTCATTTAATTTGTAAGGTTAAATTACATTAAAAAAATATCTTAATCGATCACTTAAAAAAAATACTTCTTTCAAGTTTATTCAAATTTAAAAATAATTAAATTTTTATGAGCCAAACTTGAACATGAAGACCGATGTAATTATTTAGTATCCCATAAGTTCTACCGAAAAAAAAATCTGTTAAAAGAGATTCAGATTTAGTTCAATATATAAATAAACATAGTCATTTGATTGATTCGACGAAAACCGTCTGACTAAATTTCGTTCAAGGAAACACGATTCGACACTTAGATTATTCAATCCGTTGACATGCAACTATTTCATGTTTTTGAATGAGCGAAATATTACATTCAACGCATTTCACAGTATCATTAGTTGGGTGTCAAGCAAATATTGATTAACTCGGCTAAATCATTTTCTCAGAGCACATGTTAATATGTTTTATACAAATAGTTTTTTTACGCAATTGATTCCCCTTGCGACAAGTTGAAAAAAATAGGATTTCATTGAAATTGCTTCACGAGTTTAATCAACAATTAATAAATAAAACATTTCCAATTCAACGAATAATGAGAAATTAATTTTAAATGCTGGAGAGCCTTTTGAACCGTTGATGCTCTCGATTTTTGATGTACCGCTTGACAACCCCTTTCGATTTGTCTGAAAAAAACCGATTTTATTCTGGATGATCGAGCTCAATCTCGCGGCTTTGCTCGACCTTGATAGAACTCAGACGAATTCTATGAAGCGCGCTTCATGTAATGTATGTGTGCGAATCAAGGAAGAGAAGTAGGGAAATTACTTCGCGAGCGCAAACGATGTATAGAGAGAGCGCAAGCGCGGGAAATTTCTTAGGGTAAAGAGAGTGAAGCGTGTCGCGAGTCCACGTGGTCGTCGTCGCCGCCGTCATCGTCGTCCCGCGAGTAGAACGCGAATGAGCGAACGCCCGCGAGCCGGTGTATCTTCGTCGATGTTTGTTTGTACGTGTGCGAGTACGATCACCACGTGTTGTCTCGTGGGGTAGGACATGGTCTGTTTCTTTCCCTCTCGCACCGGTTTCTCTCTCTCTCTGTCACGGCCCTCCAAGTCTCTCTCTCTCTCTCTCTCTCTCTCTCTCTCTCTCTCTCTCTCTCTCTCTCTCTCTCTCTCCTAGCAAGCTTCTGAGTTCCACTTCCTCCCACCCAATTTACGTCTACATTCGTTTCACGGGCACACTTCGCCTGCTCAGCTTGAACGTCAACATTCGCGAAAAAACTTCAAGCTTATTGCGCTTTTGGGCTCGTGGAATTTTCATATAGTAAAATCAAATAACTGCAATCATAATGATTGATGTTAAATGGATTCGTCTGTACATTATGAAATATATCAACACCGATTTAGATTCCAATGATGACTTTTTTGACAACATTTAATAACATGCTCCTCTTAGAAATAGACAAGGTAATTTCGGCTGTCAATTACCTTGGAAATACTTCAACAGACTACACTCAGATCATTTCGTGATAATTTTCGTTTGTCTAAATCTTTTTATGGTACTGCTCAATTCAATTCAGAGCCATCTCATCGATGGATTTTTTATGTACTAATGACGAACAAGTATGTAGATGGAGTAATCAAAAATTTCGACATCTAAAAACAAATGTCGAACGACACGAACTAAAAATATCTAAAAAAAACCTAATTTTTTATGTAAAATACACAGTCACGGCGTGAAACAAACACAGGAACGTTTGACTCTAGAATTTTGTATTAATCGTGGCTGAGCATGATTCACAATGACTGCTGCTAAACTCGATCGGCTTCAAAACATTGGTTATCGTATTATCTTGATCAACGGAGCGCAGTACGATCTATTCTTGAAGCCGAATATCAATGACCCCGGGGTATAGTTTCGTTCATTGGAGTACGCTGGAGAGCGCAAGAATCAAAGATAGAGAGAGTGACAGAAGAAGAGGAAAAGCAAGAGAGAATTGGGAAAAGAAAGGGATAGAAGCGCGCCCGAGAGAGAATGAGAGAGAAGGGGGGCTGAGAGAGAGAGAGAGAGAGAGAGAGAGAGAGAGAGAGAGGGAGGGAGGGAGGGAGGGAGAGAGAAGAAAGAAGTGGGGGAGGAACAAAAGTAGACATATATACAAAGGATCGCACACGAGTGGATAGCCACGTGGTTTACCCAGCGGGCCCAGAGTACAACGCGCGACTGACAGTTCTCTCTCTCCCAAGCCAAGCAACAGCTGATCATTCGAGGCTCTCTGAATGCTGAGGGTGGAGGAGGGAGGGGGGAGAGGGCGCTAAAGAGGACGAGGAGGAGGAGGAGGCGTCGGTGGAGGTTGCAGAGAGTCATAAGAGAGAGAGAGAGAGAGAGAGAGAGAGAGAGAGAGAGAGAGAGAGAAAGAGAGAGAGAATGAGAGCAGCGGCAAGGGGGAGGGGTGAAATGTCATGTGGAGAGGTTGGAAGTGGTGGAGGAGAAAATTTGAGAGACGAAAAAGGGGGAGGGAAGCGATTCGAGAGAGAAAGAACACAGGAGGGAAATACCAGAGTATCGGAAAGAGAGTAGGGGCAAGGGTGGACCTCGAGTTACAGGTGGAGGGGGGAGGGGGGGGGGGGCGAGGTTTCGGCGACGCGCGGTCTACCGACTCGTCGTCGAGATCAGCTGATCGCCGGTCGTCGTCTTTCTTCGTCACCATCGTTGTCGTCGACGTTGTTGTCAACACGTGTCTTCTCCTACGGTATATCGCTCCTACTTTTACTATAAACCATCATATAATTTACTCATACTACTAATCGTCCTGACTGAATCGCTCGCTCCCTCATTTTTACGCGTCAAAGTAATGCGGTGATTCTTTAATTCGGACGCACTGTACAAACTTGTACTGATTATTGATAAACGGAGCAACTTCTTTTGGTTCCGTGAGAATCGTGCATTTTATAATATTTTTTTTATCATCCAAAGCTATTTTAAATAGTTTTTTTTTTTTCTCTAGAACGCATTCCATTTTGTTTCAGTTGGCAAGCTTTTGAGCTGAGGAATATATTGAATTTGTACAAGTTCTCTTTCGTAGTAAATTTCAATAACTACGCACCTCCCCCGAAGGGTGCGCAAAAAATTTTCTAGATTTTGATTATTTTCATTAAGTTTCGTTTAGTTAAAATTGGTTGTATTGATGATAGGTAAAAAGATCCTTATTTCACAATTTCTCTAACCTATTTCCATTGATATGTTGATGTATTATCGTTATTAACGTATGGATTTAAAAAAAAGCCCGAAAACCGTCATATTCGAGTATATAAGAGTGGGGCAGGGCTCACGATGGCTTTTTTTTCTCTTTAAGGGTTTTTGCTAAAAAATTTTGAGGTAAATAGATCTTCGTAAAAAATTTACTATTTGTGAAAGTATATTTCCCGAATATACTGGCGAAAGGAAAACGCAGGTTACCGCATTCATTTTAGAGAAATTAATAGTTGATGTTCAAAAAAATGTTAGTCCATTGGATTAGTTGTATCGGGCAATAAGGCCACTACCCTCGTACTTTTTTGCGAATATCGTCCGTAAAAATAAAGAAAATTACTCAAAACGCGAGTACCACATCGAGTAAAGCATATGAGGTGTTCCACGTCAAACCGGCGGACTTTTTCCCTGACCCTCGCCGACTTGGGTAATTATTTTTTATATGATTATATGAAATCTAAAAGACACCCTGACATTTTTTCAGATTTTTCTGAACAGCCATTTTTGAAAAAAAATAAAAATAAAAATAAAAATAAAAATAAAAAAAAAATAAATAAAAAAACCCCTTTTTAAAAATCTGAAAAAATCCTAAAAATCGGTGATTATATGCCAAACATTTTAAGCTACCGCCCGTAGTGGAAGTACGATTTTTTCTGTGTGTTAATCGGCTAATAACGTTAAAAAATTCCAAAAATATCGAAAAACACTTACTCCGGCCCAATAGTTGAATATTTTGGTGCCTAAAACTAATTTTTGTCACAATTTTCAAACAATCAAATCAAAATTAGAACACCGATCCCATAGGATCCTCAAAAAGAATTGATTCTTATAAAATATGAATGAATAAAGATGAATACCTCAACTTTTTTCCTGGCTCAATTTTTTTTGTCTTGTACTGGTCTAAAATGTCCCAAAAAATTTTTTGGGTACGAAAATATTTAACTATTGGCCCGAAATGAGTGGTTCTTGATTTTTTGAGAATTTTTTCAACTTTAATAGCTCATAAAAACACAGAAAAAATCGTACTTCCATTACGGGCGCGGTAGCTTAAAATGTTTGGCATATAATCACCGATTTTTAGGAATTTTTTCAGATTTTTAAAAAGGGGCTTTTTTTGGATTTTTTTTTTTTCAAAAATGGCTGTTCAGCAAAATCTGAAAAAATTTCAGGGTGTCTTTTAGACTTCATATAATCATATAAAAAATAATTACCCAAGTCGGCGAGGGTCAGGGAAAAAGTTCGCCGATTTGACGTGGAATACCTCATATATAGATCAATGTTACCGAAAAAAACAGACAGGTAACCGAATTAATTAACGAGAAATAATCAAAAATAAACAAACGCTTTCCGAAAAAGTGAGGCTAATTGAGAAATCTCTATTGGAATGTGGTAACGTCGCTGCTACGACTATAGCACAAACAGTCAAAGAATCACGACGGTGATTTGAATTTTGTTACAATCAAATGCAAGTAATGAGACCTTTTTTCATTTCATTTTATTTTTCTCATCGTTGGTGCGATGCTTGTAACAATGAGCACGGACGAATCGTTCTTTCTAGCGACAATTTAGTGACGTACTAATATTTTTTTACAGTTTTTCATCATTTTTCGTTGACGCCGACATAACCTATAAAAACACGCGCCAGTACACGTAAAACAGCTGTGACAGGCCTCACCGAATCCAACCTAACAACCGTGCATAATCAAAGAACGCGCGACATTAAATTATCGAAATTTAATTTTCTAATAAACCTAACTAATTAAAATGAACATATATGTAAACAATAATTAAGATTATTACTATATAGTTGGAAAATCTTGCATTATTCGTTCGTACACATCGTTAATATTCAACTTTTATAAGTTGGCATTGCTGACGTCATCCAATGTATAACCATAGGAGCTTCGTCTCTTCCTCCCGCCCTCCAAAAAGATTTAGCAACAACCTTAATACTTGGCGTGAAGCCGCTACCGCGTCTCGTGATTTGACTACTGAGATTTGATAGAACGGTGAATCGAATCACCTGAGAAATATTTTTTTAATCTATCGATTAATATTCATGAATTATATTACGTACAAGGAAACTCTCGAGATTAATTGAATTTGGAGGATTCGAATAAAAATTGAGAATGTCTGGAACTTAAATTTTTCTGTCACTCTCACATCTTATCAAAAAACTTTTTCGGGGTACAAATAAAGTAAAAATTCTTTGCAGTTAATAAAACGCACAGTTGAAATGTGAACAAAGGGAAAGTAAACTTTCTATAGAAATAAAAAAAAATGTTTAAAGAGCTAATGTGCTCGCCGCTGATCGTTGACTGAATAAAGGTCATGTAAATAAAGATCGAAGTGGACAGTACTGAACGCTTCCCCCTCTTTCCGTCTCGTTCATGAAATAAACGTTTTTCTTGTTTCTTCTATCCCAATCCTTCAACGATAAATACGAATAATAAATTCAATACGTATACCTTTCTCTGCAATTTGGAAAATTCAGTAAGCATAAAAATTGCAGAATCAATTATAAGTTAAAAAAGAAGAAAAAAAAAATCTAGTTTTGAGGCTTTCACAGCCATTATTATTACAATAGTTTATGGCTTGCGAATGGATGGTGTGTAGAGTTTCAGCGTATTGCCAACGTTTCGCAAACGTTACAGTTTGCATCATCAGGACTGAGAGCTCCGATACTGAAGCTCCCTGGTCTCAGGTAGTCCTTATATACGCATGGTCATCGTTCCGGATGACCGCACCAGCCAATCAGAGTTTTTTTATTGATCAGCTGGTCAATTAAAAAATTGGCTGATGCAGTCATCCGGAACGATGACCATATATATGCGTATATAAGGACTACCTAAGACCAGGGAGCTTCAGTATCGGAGCTCTCAGCCCTGATGATGCAAGCTGTAACGTTTGCGAAACGTCGGCAATACGCTGAAACTCTACAGGACATCCATCCGGAAGTTATAAATTATTGTAAGAAAAAAAATTGTTTTTAAAAACAAAAAAATCTTACGACTGCTATAATAGTACAACTCTATGAAAATGTATAATTTAAAAAATGCTTCAAAAAAAAAAAAAACAAAGTAATGTTTAGAAAATAAATGAAATAAAAACTCCCCACGAGAAGTAGTAGTGAACTTTAACGGGAGAAACCAGTTTAAGAGGCCGAAATTTTGGTGTTTTTCGTGAATTTTTTTCAACAGGGAAGAAATAATCAGAATTTCTTTAAACTTGGAGGATATTTTATTCATGTTTTGAAGTACACTTTGTAATTTTTTCAAGTCATTTCCGCCGGAAATAGTGGAGTTAGAAGCTGCTGTTCATGGACGACTTTTTTCAACTGGTGGGCATTCTAGCTCAAAAAGTTATTGACCAATCGTTCTGAAAATCTGTGTGAATATTCTTTAGTCAATTACAATCTATATGAACCTAACTCTGGGATGATATTATTATTAAAAATATTTTTTTTAATGCAAAAAAGGTGAAAAAACATGGTATAAAAACATGACATTGTGTTCAAACACCTCAAAAACATGCAATTTTCAACCTTTTTGATCACAATTAGGTTCATATTCTTAGGAAATATGTTGTTAACGAAAAAAGAAAATTGTAATGATTACAGATAAAAATTGTGAGTTCAGGAATGCCCACCAGCAAAAAACTCGGATGGCGATCGTCCATGGACTTCATGATCCATGGACGTCCATCTTCTAACTCCACTATTTCCGGCGGAAATGACTTGAAACAATTACAAAGTGTACTTCAAAACATGAGTAAAATATCCTCCAAGTTTAAACAAATTCTGATCATTTCTTCCCTGTTAAAAACATTCACGAAAAACTCCAAAATTTCGACCTCCTAAACTGGTTTCTCCCGTTAATAGTACTGATGCCAGTTGGTTGGGATGATTAGCGAAAAAATCAAAAAGTAATAATCAAAAGTTAAACGAATGTACGAAAAATGTGGGTACTGAAAAAAATGTACAACCAACATAAAATTAAAAATGTTATTATAATCGAATTCAATAGTGGTCGGGAGACGTTTAACTAAGTCATTGAATGAGAAAAGACACGTCCCCCGACCACAATTGAATTCGATTATAATTATACCATTTTAAAATCTATGTTGGTTGTACATTTTTTTCAGTATCCACATTTTTCGTACATTCATTTAACTTTTGATTATTACTTCTTGATTTTTAATTTTTGCATGTAAATTACTTATCCTACCATCAATTAACATTGACCAGAAAAATTGAATCTTGAGGGAGTTGCACTTACCAATCGAATGATTTTTTATTTATCTGTGTTATTTTGGATCAATTTTTATTTCACACTTTTCAACGGGAGAAACCAGTTTAGGAGGCCGAAAATTTGGTGTTTTTCGTGAATTTTTTTAACAGGGAAGAAATAATCAGAATTTGTTTAAACTTGGAGGATATTTTTTTCATGTTTTGAAGTACACTTTGTAATTTTTTCAAGTCATTTCCGCCGGAAATAGTGGAGTTAGAAGATGCTGTCCATGGACGATCGCCATCCGAGTTTTTTGCTGGTGGGCATTCCTGAAGTCACAATTTTCATCTGTAATCATTACAATTTTCTTTTTTCGTTAACAATATATTTCCTAAGAATATGAACCTAATTGTGATCAAAAAAGTTGAAAATTGCATGTTTTTGAGGTGTTTGAACACAATGTCATGTTTTTATACCATGTTTTTTCACCTTTTTTGCATTAAAAAAAATATTTTTAATAATAATATCATCCCAGAGTTAGGTTCATATAGGTTGTAATTGAACAAAGAATATTCACACAAATTTTCAGAACGATTGGTCAATAACTTTTTGAGCTAGAATGCCCACCAGTTGAAAAAAGTCGTCCATGGACAGCAGCTTCTAACTCCACAATTTCCGGTGGAAATGACTTGAAAAAATTACAAAGTGTACTTTAAAACATAAATAAAATATCCTTCAAGTTTAAACAAATTCCGAGTATTTCTTCCCTGTTAAAAAAAAATCATGAAAAACACCAAAATTTCGGCCTCTTAAACTGGTTTCTCCCGTTAAATGAAGAAACGATAACCAGACGACTCAAGAAGTATAAGCTCAAAGATTTCAGGAATCGATTCCCGACATAAACTAAACAATTAAAACTAAAAATGACACGAAACGCAGGAGCTGGGCATCACTGGATGGACGTCATGAATCACGTCAATAACAGTTAACCACCATCTAAATTGCTAAGTGTTATAACAATAACAGATTACAGTTACTAATTGATAATAAAAAATAAAAAAAACTTTTTGATTTTTAATTTTCTTTCTTACTTTTCTTCCTCTTTACTTTCCTTTTACCTTTTTACTTTTCTTCCTTTTGACCGGGCATGACCTCTCCCCTTATAACAGAAAGAAAGAGGTGAGAAAAAAATGAAAACAGAAAAAATAGCGATATGATGTACATGCCGCACGTTATGCTGAGTGCATGGATCCAAACACATGTGCATGAGATTTCCGATGCATCAAAGCGTTTGTTGTAACGGTTAACGTGCTCTTGCAACTCATCAAACAAACCCCGTGATGCATCTATTTCTGCCAGCGCATGTTGTCCATGTTCGACTGCCCTTCGATGCCAGATAAACGCTGTAGAGAAGACCGCATTTCGAACATAAACTAGTCCACAAAGTGCGAGACCTCGAGTACGATTCAGCACGATAATGTAACGGTAATGTAAGTTCCAACGCTTTACGATATAAACACATCGATTCTGAATAAATAAAATTTACTTTTGAAATGAAAATTGCTTAATTTAATAAGTTGGATTAAAAATCTAATAACATCAATATCATCGAGTAAATGTAATTTTTTTAAGTTACAGATCTTGAGATTTAAAAACATCGTGAAGCGTGAAATGATGAAATTTTTCGCGAATGCCGACCACGTGGAGTCACGCGGAGAGTTTAGCTGAGGAGGAGGGGAAATTACCGAGGATCTCGCGGCAAAACTCGGTGATCGGCGGTCGCGTCATTGGCCCGAGAGGTGCACACACGCGAGTCTCGCGAGCGTGCTGGTGTGTATAAAAGTGCAGTGACCCCCTGGCTCGTGCTGGCCCTGGCTGACGAGAATCGACCGAGAAGAGAGAGAGACATCGAACGAAGGAAGGAAGGAGAATTGAGCGGCGTGCGCGCAGCATCGCAAGAGTAATGGTTTAGCGCAGAGGGTCTGTGATCTGCGATACATGTACCTAATTATATGTTCAATGGTCTTCGTGGCGGCCAAGGCCATCATTATGTCGGTAAGGTGCGCGGGCGCGAGAATTATCCCGAGTCTTTTCGCGGTAGGATCGAAGAGGGGAAGAAGAGAGAAAAAGTGTAAAGTCTCGTGAAGTGTATGCGTCGACAAACGTTTACACTTCTTCAACAGAAGCTTCGTGTCCCACTTTACATCAAAGATTTCGTAATACATCTCTCTTAGCGGTCTCCCGAGACAAACAAAGCCGCGATGCTGCTCAATTCCCAAAAAATCTTTTTAGCCACACTTCCCCTGGGGTTTTAAAACTCGACAAACAACTGTCTGATGCCCCTTTCAAAATTTTATTCCCGTAATTCCGTGTATTTTTAGGGCGATCTATAGGGAAAGGTGACTAACACGAGACACTTGTTTTTAGAAGCTCTAAAACATATTAACCCTAGATTCCTACAACGGGATCTAATAGGACCCCAATTTTTTTAATAAAGTTTTTTTTATCATTTCTCCAAAATGTTGTTTCATTTTATATAGTTTATATCAACAAATTTTCATCAAATTTAATTTTATCATATACCATTCTCTTCGTTATTAAAAAACGAAGAGAATGGTGTACAATTAAACCTTATTATCGCATACGAGGAACATTTTATGCTAAAGAGAACATTAAGGTCGTTTTCGACCTCGTTGTAGGGGGTCTAAGTTTGGAAAAATAGATCGTAGGGGTCTAGGGTTAAGATTTTTTTTATCTAATTTTTGTTTTATTATCCACATATCTGGAATATTGTGCACCAGTTTACCACCACCAGTTTACACCACCAGTTCTTTTATCCTGTTTTTTTTTTTTTTTTTGGAAATTTCAATTCTGAGTGAGAATTGATGAGTTTTCAGATTGATTTTAATATGAGATAACTAGGTTATTTTTCACACGATATAACGTGCAACGGGGGTTACAACTTTAGAACATAAAAATAATATAAATATTTCTGATAAGAAAAACACAGTACTGTTTTTTTTTTTTTTTAATCTGTCGCACATTTCAATATTGTTGTTTCAAAAAATACAAGTAAAAGCAGCAATTTAAATACACACCGCCAAACAAAAGTACTGTTGACTGCGCAGTGAGAACCAGTACTTTAGAAATCCACAAGAGAAATGAGCAAAAAGATATTAATAGATTCGAATATTTGTAAATAGAAAAAAAATAGAAATTTTTTTTTTTCGTCATAGTTTAGCGATGCAAAATTTAAAACGATTCTTCTTTGGCTTATATTCCATATGTGTACAGTGAGATCGTGGGAGAGACAAAATACAGTTGGAGTGTGCATGGGCTCGTTTGACGAACGTCTGTACGTGGAACAGACAAAGTGTGTGTGTGTGTGTGTGTGTGTGTGTGTGTGTGTGTGTGTGTGTGTGTGTGTGTGTGTGTGTGTGTGTGTGTGTGACTCTGTTGGAGACAGCCACGTACATGCTTCGTGGACATAAACGGTTGATCTGCATTTCGTTGAGTTATTAAAGAACCAGAAAAAATGGTCTTTGTCATAAAAATGAGCGTTGTATAAGAAGCTCTCATTTATGCTTATAAAATTTGTATGCATTTGTATTTGTACTCGTATTTCGATGTATAAAAAAAAGACGATGCGGTGCCAAGCAACGTCATCGGGAAAGTTCAAGATCTGACTTAAGGGGGACGAAGTTCAGTTACTTCGAATACATCGAAGTAAAATGTTTTTTGTAAATAATCAAAGTTTCTCCTGGTTGCCAAAATCGTAATATTTTTTATCAGGAATCAAAAGAATTTATAAATTATTTAAAACTGCGAATAATTAGATAAATTTCTCAACAACGTTTCTCGCTCGCTCATATTTTTAGGGTTCCGTATGTCCAAATGAAAAAAACCGGAACCCTTACAGGATCACTCGTGTGTCTGTCTGTCTGTCCGTCTGTCACAGCCAATTTGCTCCGAATCCACTGGACCGATTAAGTTGAAATTTGGTACACATATGAATTTCTGTGACCCAAACACGGACGTGTAACGTAAATAAATGAATTTTGAATATGGGGGGTCACTTTTGGGGGGCAAATTAGAAAATTAAAAAAAAAAAGTTTTGCAAACTGTACAGTGTGACATATCAAATGAAAGGACTTGTTGTAAGGGTCTCAAATATATTTTTTTAATAATTTTAAAATAAATAGTTTTAAAGTTATTTAAGAAAATAGATGAAAATTGACCATCTCCCCTCGCCCCTTATCTTCGAAATTATTGAGCCTAAAATTTTGAAAAAAATACAGAAAATAGTTATTTACTTATAGATTACAGGAAAACCTATAAGAAGTTTATGCTCTTAAAATTTGTAGTTACCACAAACAAATTTGGGTCAGATTTAAAAAAACATGGTAGATAATATATTCATCGTACGGAACCCTCTCCACGCGAGTTCAACTCGCAATTGTCCGTTTTTTTTTTCCATTACCCCGCTAGGAGAATGAAAACCGTCAAGAAGCATCTGCGATTTTTGGTAAAAACGTGGTTGCAGACGTTAATTGCGTGAAAAGATAAAAACCAGCCTCAATAAAGGACAATTGGTGACAATTTTCTAATTCTCAAAATTTCAACCGTGTCTAAATGGCATTGTTTAGAATGTTCATCACTGGCCGACGTAATCAATTTTACCTTGATGGTGACAGCAAGAATTTACCTAATTTCGATGCTAAATAGGCTAATTTACGAGCAATCCTATAAATTACATCGCTTTATGAACGCATATACACGCATACGTAGAATTTACACCACGGTCTTTTCTCCATTAGTTTTCTCTGTCTCGCACTCGTATGTGGCTTTCTATAATACTCTGTTTCTGTCGTCCTACGAGGTTTAACGGTATGATGAAAGGTTTTCAAGTGACAACGTATCTAAAACTGTACTGAGAGGGTCAATTTCATCGTGCGAATGTTATGTATGTACATATATATACAACGATACATTAATATATATATATATATATATATATATATGTATGTATGTATGAAGTAGAGAAGGAGACTCAACGAGGAGAGCACGACATAGCAGCATCGACGAAAGAGCGACGTTGCCGAGTCCCATGATATGATCGAGCCTTTGAAGTAGTCCGTACGTTGCAACGTGGCAACGTTACGAACGTCACCCCCTCCCCTTCTCTCGCTCGCCTCTTCGCTGCTCACCAATGTACACTCCGCCGTAAGTGTGCGACTGTGTATAAAGCTCGTGCGAAATCCTAACCTAAATGATCTGATCCTCGGTTCTCTCGTATTTGATAAGCATTGAATGAAATGAAATAAAAATCGAGGGAAAATGTGGTAAATCTCGGTCTTTTTTTCTCGCGTGTATGTGTAAAATGATATTAAATATGTACCTGATATGAAAAATGGAAATTCCTTATCAGAAAAAAGAGCTCCAATAACGTTACTTTCTCGTGTATTTTATTCGTCCATCGGGGGTTTAAGAGAGTCAATGAAAAAACGATGAAAAGGAAGACGACGAGGAGAAATTTGAAAATAAAATAAAATAGAGCTTTTAGAGAGACCGAGAAAATGTATTCGAGTTTGAGAAAAAATCTCGTTTGTGGCCTGTGTACGAGTAGAGGGCGATTCCGACTTTTTGGATGGTCCGGTGTTGCAGCCAGCTCTGTCTCTCTCTCTCTCTCTCTCTCTCTCTCTCTCTCTCTCTCTCTCTCTCTCTCTCTCTCTCTCTCGTCTGGTGCAGTCTCTCCTGGTGCACGTGTGTGCAACACGAGGTCGCGAACTGCTCTCAAGCTGTGCGCGATGGGCCTCTGCCTTACTCTTTCTTTCCCTCTCTCACTCTCTTCATCTGTGTATATTTATATGTATATATTTGTATACATTTTTCTCCCTTCCTCTCTTTCTGCGTCACGTTTCATGTTACGCTCTCGCTCTTGCGCTGCAGGCTATGCCGAGCCTCGCAGAACTCCGGTTCTCGTATTTAAACAGGGTTGCCGGATCTCTAGCTCTTTCTCACTCGCTCTCTTGGCCTCTTCCGCCTCGCTGCTGTTGGGTTAATAGCTCTGCGCAAGTGTATGCGTGTCCTATGTTTCACTGTGTCGTTCATCTCTTCGTCTCTCTCTCTCTCTCTCTCTCTCTCTCTCTCGCTCTCGCTCTCTCTCGTTCGTTCCTTTTCTCTCAATCTTTCGATCTCGCTTGCTCTTTCTTTCGTTCTGGTGGCCTGGGTGCGCACTAGTGGCTCTGCGACGATGCCGGTATGCGCGGAAGGCAGGGCGCGGTGTTGCCGTATCGACCGAACCACCGGAGAGAGGCAAGAGTCACCAGGCTCTCCTAGGACGATCGCTCGTACCTCGACGGTTCCCAACTCGCGCCTGGGCTATGTATGCGTTCTGTAGCCTTCCCCAATCTGTGTGTGTGTGTGTGTGTGTGTGTGCTCTCGTGCATGTGCGTCCCCGGCACCGCAGCACAGTTTGCATAGCGGCGTACCATCAGTAGCAATAGCACGTATGAATATAGATATGTACGTCAAACAGACCAAAAAGGAAACGCTGCAAGAGAAACGTGCACACACGTACGAAACTTGACGTTTTTCTTTCCTTCTTTCTTTCTTTTTTTCCATATGAAATTGTTTCTGTTTTCCTTTGTATCTTACATTAAAGTCTATATATTTTCAATATCAATATGTTCGTATCGCGACACATTTTCTTAGTTTTGTGATACTTTTTATAAAATAATGTGCTAGTTTTAACGCTCCTCTCCATGCGACAGATTATATTACGAAGATTGTTTCGTTAAATTATTTTTCAATCCTTTGAATTTGAGGAGAAATCTCCTTTAATGTGAAGAGTTCGATAGAAATCGTTAAAGCCTACCTTTTTTTTCACAAGTCTACGAAAAAGAAAAATCAGTGAATTATCATTTAGTCGAAATAACGATGATCACTCTACTACGTCTAGTTGTTTAATGATGCTGGATAATTCTCGTTGTTGCATTCAAGAATTTAAAACTTGATGGCATCGTTGAAATACATCGAAATTTCTCGTTTGTATTTTTATGGTTTCTTTTATTTTAAGTATTGCGCAACATTTTTTTGCAGGTAGAGACAACGAAAATTGATCAATCTTTTCTTGAGTTTTTGTCAAGAGTTCACATACAGAATTTAAAAACAAATTCTGAATAAATTTTGAAGATATGAAATTGAGAAATATGACTGAAAATTCTTGCTGCATTCCGACGATTTAAATTTTAATACCTTTTGAATCCTCGGCGAAATAAATATTCGAGTATTTTTAGTGTAATGTTTCGAGTAATCCTGTATTTTAGTAAAAAAATGTGTAGTTCTCGTTTTGCGCTTGAAAAACTCAAACGATGAGTGAAGAATCTACGGTACACTGCTAGTGGATTTATGGAGAAAACAAAAAAATTTTCGAAAACGTGTAACCCATTCCTAAAATGTGTACTCGTTATCTGAATTATAATTATCGCAGTTGATAAATTAGTTCCTGTTTGCAAAACTAGGTTTTATTTTATTATTGATATGCCAGCAAGGTTAGGTCAGACATTCACTGGACGCTCCATCGGTGAGAGCGAGGTAATGCCGGTCAGTCTGATTTTAAGCGACCCAGATATGATAATAAGACGATGAACCTTATTCCAGCTATACGCGAGAATTATTCTTTTAATTTGAATCGAATGGTGTACAAAAAATAGTAGCAAATGTTTGCTGCTTGTGCGACATTGTCCGAAACAAAATTCTGACAGCTGCCTTTTTTAACGGGAGAAACCAGTTTAGGAGGCCGAAATTTTGGTGTTTTGCGTGATTTTTTTTTAACAGGGAAGGAATAATCAGAATTTGTTTAAACTTAGAAGATATTTTATTCATGTTTTGAAGTACACTTTGTAATTTTTTCAAGTCATTTCCACCGGAAATAGTGGAGTTAGAAGCTGCTGTCCATGGACGACTTTTTTCAACTGGTGGGCATTCTAGCTCAAAAAGTTATTGACCAATCGTTCTGAAAATCTGTGTGAATATTCTTTGTTCAATTACAATCTATATGAACCTAACTCTGGAATGATATTATTATTAAAAATATTTTTTTTAATGCAAAAAAGGTGAAAAAACATGGTATAAAAACATGACATTGTGTTCAAACACCTCAAAAACATGCAATTTTCAACTTTTTTGATCACAATTAGGTTCATATTCTTAGGAAATATGTTGTTAACGAAAAAAGAAAATTGTAATGATTACAGATAAAAATTGTGACTTCAGGAATGCCCACCAGCAAAAAACTCGGATGACGATCGTCCATGGACAGCAGCTTCTAACTCCACTATTTCCGGCGGAAATGACTTGAAAAAATTACAAAGTGTACTCCAAAACATAAATAAAATATCCTCCAAGTTTAAACAAATTCTGATTATTCCTTCTTTGTTAAAAAAATTCACGAAAAACACCAAAAATTCGGCCTCCTAAACTGGTTTCTCCCGTTAACGGTGGAAAAATTTTTAATTAGCTTTTAAAATATACTTGGGATCTAAAATATCCCGCAAAGTTTAAACCAAAATTTGAACACCCGATCTTTAGAAAATTGATAATTTTTCTTAACAAGTTGATCTATTTATTTATTTTTTTTTATATGAAACTGTTCTGTTTCATTAAGAAATACTTGAAAATTGTACACAAATTTGTTCAGGTCTCAGGCCTCTTTGCTTCTAATTTGGCAACAGTTTAAAAACGCTGGGATAGTCTGGACCCAATGTAGCTTTTGTATCACAGCAGGGAAGTACATTCTTTAAGGTTTAAACACAAAAAATTATTCTTACTGATCTAAATTTTGTTACATAACAAATTGTTTGTGAATTTGATTTCAAATACAAAGTTTGATTCGATGTCTATAATGATTATTATTGTGACGCTAATCGCGTCTTAAGTGAAATTGAAAAATATTATCGATATAAGTATTTTCTGGGATATTCACTTTAACTAATAATTGCAGTAACTACTTTGAACTAATGAGGTTAAAACACTTTAATGTTCCCTTTTTTCTTTACACTGCCACCTGTTTTCTAATGAACAATATTCCATGGTTTTAAGTATATTTTTCGGCCAGTTTTCCGCGTTTACTCTTTATGATAAAATTATAAATGCTGATCATCGCTGGGAGTTGAAAAGAAGAAAAATAATTGTCGTTGCCTAACGAGTACAGCGAGAATAATTAATTGGATATTTCCCGTATTGCATCACAGCCTCTGATAAGTTTTGACACGAATTGCCGCGTAAAAAAAAATAGAAAACCGACAAAGTCGACAAAGAAAAATATAAATGATAGAAACGACGCAGTTGTTATGTGTTGAGCAGACGCGAGAATTGCGAGTACACTGCGAACGGCACCTGCTGACTCACACGCTGCAATCCTTTGCTGCATTCCCACTTTTTTGGCCTTTGAGCCCTGATTGCCGCCGCCGGCGTTTCACAAATTCAGGCCACTGCGAATTCATTTTCATTTTTCCGAATTCACCTCGCTCA
Organism: Rhimphoctona megacephalus; assembly: GCA_963989365.1. Taxonomy (NCBI): domain Eukaryota; kingdom Metazoa; phylum Arthropoda; class Insecta; order Hymenoptera; family Ichneumonidae; genus Rhimphoctona; species Rhimphoctona megacephalus. Next base: position 48,546,007 of record OZ022415.1, on the reverse strand, counting down.
ATCTTCTCGCACAGAGAGTGAGAAAGAAAGGAGCACGAAAAAAGGAAGGATTGACAAATTCATTAGATTTAACATACTTTCGACCACCTCAAGCCAATTACAAAAGTTTCTGAATAAGCCCTTTTCGAACATGAGTTTTTTGTCCCTCAAGCTTTTCACAATTTCCCCTCCAATTATTCCTGAGCATTGCTTGCTAAATACAGACGAAGTTATGTCAGTATTTGTATTCATCAAGTGTATTCGCGCATTGAATTTCGTCTGAATATCTTGAAAACTATATAAAAGTTACGAGTCTGTGATAAATTGACGGACATGACAAAACTATAAGGGTTCGTAGTAGCCAACGAAGTGCATAGACAATTTTACTCTCAGGAGCGGAGATATAAATTAAAGAAAACAAAATCGGGTCCAGACCAGAGGGGCGCGAGAATCGAAGGGAAGAAGAGCTATAAAATAACAAGAGCTTTGGTGACTATATTTCTAGAGACGGCCATGGCCGTAAAACGTGTTCGCGCGCCCTTGAGCGAAACGAGATCGCGGACGGGATTGCCTTTTTTGCTTTCTCATATAGAAAACTTTCGTTTTATAGAAATAAAATATTCTTTCCTTCAGATAACATAGCGAGAGCGATTTAAGTGTCACAAAAAAACTGAGAAAATGAGTGATAATCAAACTCCAGGGAGTTATACCGATTTGAGAGGGACGATGAAAATATGTAGAGAAAATACTGAAAATTAGAAATAAATGGAATATCTGAATTTGAAAATGGATATACGTTATTTGTGAACATCGTGTACTTCATATTTTATACATATTGGGTTTTAAACTTGATGCCCGCTGTTTTATATGAGATGGGGTAACTAGCATTATTTTCATAGAAGTAACACTAAAACTATACTGTGTTGAAGTATTGGACATAACTCGCAATATTCAGTATTCGAGAGTGAATTCACTTGTACACATTAATTGTTTTATAATATCGAAAATGTCAGGTTTTGAACCAACGAAACAGCATATGCGGGAAGCTTTGCTTTTTTGCTTTAATTTAAGAAAAAGTGCTGCTGAAAGTCATCGCTTGTTTTAAGAAGCTTACGGTGAACATGCTCTATCTGAGACAACGTGCAGAGATTGGTTTAGACGATCGAAAAGTCGCGATTTTTACCTTAAAGACAAAGAACGTCCAGGACAGCCAAAAAAATTTGAAGATGAAGAATTGAAGGCCTTACTCAATGAAGATCGATGTTAGACCCTTAAAGAATTGTCTGATACATTAAACGTTACTGAAGTGGCTGTTAGCAAATGTTTGCATAATCTTGAATTGGTTCAAAAAGCGGGAAATTGGTTACCACATCAATTAAACGAGAGACAACTCGAAAAGCGAAAAACGATTTGTGAATTGCTGCTTGAACGATGCGAAAGGAAGTCATTTTAACATCGAATCGTGACTGGGGATGAGAAATGGGTTTATTATGAAAATCCCAAATGAAAAAAAAGTATGGGTACTGCCAGGTGAACTAGGTCCATCAACGCCAAAACGCAATGCTCGAAAGGTGATGCTGTGTGTTTGGTGGGATCAAGAAGGTATGGCGTACCGCGAGTTGCTGAAACCGGATGAAACAATCACAGCTGCTCGCTATAAACAACAATTGATGAAACTAAACCAGGAATGAGAAAAAAGCGGCCTGAGTACGCCAAACGTCATAACAAACTAATTTTGCTCCATGACAATGCTCGGCCACATGTAGCAGAAACCGTAAAAAAGTATATAAAGAATATGAACTGGGAAGCCTTACCTCACTCGTCGTATTCACCGGACATTAGCACCGTCTGATTATCATTCGGGTAAATATTTAATCGCCACTTTTGCTAAAAACGCCTTCAAATTTTTTTCTTCATTCCATAATGATAAAAAGTGGTATATCGTATAATATTAAGGGGGGGGGGGGGGAAAGCAGTTTTTAAGAGGGTAAACAATTTGTTTCCAAATTGACAAATTATTTTTGAAAGTTTGATATTAATGAAAAATGATATCCCATGCCATATTAAGGAGCTAGAATTTGTTTTTAAGGGGGTAGCACACAACAAAACAACACAAAATTTTTCTTTTCACTCCATAATGATAAAAAGTGGTATATCGTATAATATTAAGGGGGAAAGCAGTTTTTAAGGGGGTAAACAATTTTTTCCAAATTATCAAATTATTTTTGAAAGTTTGATATTAATGAAAAATGGTATCCCATGCCACATTAAGGAGCTAGAATGTGTTTTTAAGGGGTTAGCACACAACAACAGAACAAAGTCAGTGACTAAAAGGCAGAAAAATAAGAGAAAAAGTATATGTAAAAATAGTAGGGTGGGTTTGTAACATCTCAGAATGAGCATGTGGATCGTTGCACATGTAAAAAGAGTAGGGTGGGTTTGTAACATCTCAGGATGTGTGTGTGGAATCGTTGGACATGTAGAAATAGTAGGGTGGGTTTGTAACATCTCAGAATGTGCGTGTGGAATCGTTGGACATGTAGAAATAGTAGGGTGAGTTTGTAACATCTCAGGATGTGTGCGTGAAATCGTTGGACATGTAGAAACGTTAAAAACCCATCCTACAATTTCTACATGTCCAACGATTCCACACGCACATCCTGAGATGTTACAAACCCACCCTATTATTTCTACATGTCCAAAAATTCTACATATACACGTGTGTGTGTATATATATATACACACACGTGGCCAATATACTATGGATAATTTTTCTAAATACACAACCATACACACAATCTGAAATTTATAATTCAGTGAGAATGAAAAAAATGTAAACAAAATTATTTTTTCCCCCTTCCCCCTCCCTGAAATTACTTGTCATATCATTTTTTATTGATAAGAATGCTTAAAAAATAATTTGGCATGCTTTTTGGCAAAAGTGGCGATTGTAAATATTTACCTTCATTTGTTTCGAGCGATTCAGAATGATTCGTCATCACAGTATTTCAAGTCTTTTGAAGATATCAAAAAATGGATCGACGAATGGATCGCCTCAAAAGCAACGATTTCTTTTGGTGTGGAATCCACGTGTTGCGTGAAAGATGGGAAAAGGTCGTAGCTTCTGAAGGACAATACTTCAAATAGAATAGAATTTACCGTAAAATATAATTATTTTTTTTTTTTTATTGAAAAACAGCGGGAATTAAGTGTAAAACCCAATACCAAAGTCTCGTACTGTGACGAGAGTGAGGAGGTGAACAGGTATTTTTTTTGTTTGTTTTTAGATAAATATATCCCGAGACTGTACCGAGTCTCCTGATATTTTATATGATATTGAAGCTTGCATCGTTGGAATCCAACAAAAAACGTTTGTTTAAATCATTATTTTTTTTAATTGTTGAAATCGTCCTATTTTTCCTGCAGATTTAGTTTTTAGGTCCCGAAATTTAGCTTTGCCAATTATCATAGCCAAACATTGAAAATAAATTTCGTGCTCTGCTGAAGAAGTAAATAGAAATTTCGTTGCATTCCAACGATGCAAATTTCAACATCGTTATTTTTTTATACATTCGTGTATGTACACGGAAAAGTATGTACGTACGTTTCTGTACGTACGAACGTTAAGTGCGAGCGATCGAATAAAAATTAAGTACCTTAGCAACTTGCTAATCCATTATTTTTAATCAATATTAATAACACGTTGGTCGGAGTATACATTTTTTATTTCTTGCTCTTTATCTCGTATTTAACTTATTTGTTATGGAAAAGAATTATTTCTATATAACAAAACACATCGATCATTCTTAAAAAATAATGCACTTTACTTAATCGTCAATCAATGCAAGAATATAATTAAGCAGGCGAGTAAAAGAACGGAAAAACAGAAATAATTAACTAATGTGAAATGATGTATTGTGAAAAAGGATGACTTGAACAAAATGGATTAAATTACGATGAGTTTGAACATTTTTTGATGAGGTAAAACACCCAGTCGCCAGCCATGTACCAATAGTCGGCCTCTGTCCATACTTTGTATGAGTGGAAAGAGTGCGGAAGACTCCACACTCTTATTACCACTCATGGAAGGCCGACTACTGGTACATGGCTGGCGACTGGATGTTTTACCCTAGTTCCCAGAATTTTTTTTGTCTATCTTGAATTTAAAAAAAAACTGAATGTATTCTTCGTCTGTAAAAAATCTTCATTTATTTTATTGCGCATTTCTCGTATCCGATGATTTTTTTTTGTGAAAAATTCAATTTTGCCAAAACGTTTTTTTTTTTTCTAACTGGATTACTGTGTCAACGAGAGTACTCTAAAGTTTGTCGTACACTTGGGAGGCTCACGACAAACGTCGAACCCTCTTTTCATCCACGGAGTTCGCAGGAGTTCGAGCAGAATTCTGTCTTTCTTATGCGTGGAAGTCAAGTTGAGAAAATGGTTCTTCGAAGATATGTGTCGCTGTATCGTCGTGGCAACGAAGATGATATGCTGAGCAAGAATGAAACAACAAGAAAAGGTGAGAAAAAGCGAGGAGAGCGAGACACGCGAACGCAAAGATGAGAGTGCGAGCTGCTTCGGTTCTAAGACGGCGATCAAGTTTTGTCCTTTATTCGTGGGACTATATTTTCACGGATAAACCAACACTGTGATATGGCACGGCATGGTGAAGTAAGAATTTCACGGAGAGGCGATAAAGTACGTGAAAGGGAGGGAGGGGGGAGAGGGAGAGGGGGAAGGAAAGGAATGAGAGTAAAACGAGAAGAGAAAGAGATAGAAAGTTCGGAAAGCTGAGAAATGGGAGCTCGAAGACGAGATTTGAATTTCTGCAGAAAATATGAAAAACCCATACCCCCCCCCCCCTCTTTCTAGCAAGCGGCTACTAGTCCAGAAAGGATATTGATGTATCTATATCTTTACATATCCATCCTGTATATAATATGTCCCATCATTATCAAAGTACTGTAGATAAGAAGAATATTTCTATACTGTATAAAAGAGTATGAAGATGTGTTCGAGTTTATTGATCGTGGCATGCGATGCTCGTCAAAATAAGTATATCCTCGAGCGAATATTTGTTACGTATGTTTTTGCATGTCATCGATATCGTGAAAACCGATTCTTCGCACGAAGATAATTCTAAATAAACATTGTCGTTATTTATTGTTACAGCAAAGAAACGCCAAAAGTGCGCGGTTGTAGTAACATCAACTTTCGATCTGTCTAAGCGTTTTTATCTTCCAACGCATTGTATCTGCGTAAGATCAAAATAGATCTTATCAATTTATAGACACACACACACGCTGTTCAAGGAACTCGTCAACGCGATGTTTTGGGAGTAGTCCAGTCACCTTAGGCCATATTTTACGAAGTTCTATTCAAGAGACCCAGCCTCTGGCCAATTTTTTTATAGGTTGTTCGGACCTGTAGGAATATAGCCCCGAGTTTTCGTAAAAATCCGAGTTGCATTTTAGCAATAAAAAATTATTGAAAATTAAAAAATCGATTTTTTTTAGTTATTTTTTTTGGAACGCGTCCTATCAAAAAAAGTTTCGAATAAAAGTTGTTCATCATAACGTCCTCTATAAAAAAGGTCCTATATACAAATGAGCTAGCATTGTTAATTAAGCGGTTAATTTAAAATGAAAAAAAAAAAAAAAAAAAAAAAAAAAAAAAAAAAAAAAAAAAAAAAAAAAAGTCAATTTAATTTTTGCAACCGCAATCGATTGTTTATCAACATATCGGTTTGAAGTTCATACATGATGTAGGGGAGCCGAACCCCAAGAGAATCGTGCAAGATTTATCGATCTGCGAGATATAGTTTAGCAACAATCTGCGATCATCGAAAAAACTTTGGCATTCAATAGAATTTCCCGACGAAGGCCCACAGCGTAGAAAAAAATCGAGGAGCTTTGTGTCATCGTGCACAAGCGATACGGAAAAAAAAAATTGTTTTCGTTGAAAATAAATACTGTTTTTTGACGATTTTCGATTTTTGCTTATAAACAAATAGCAATTCTGACCAAAGTTACAAAGATATCCGGAAAATTATTGGACCTTCTAATGCGTTTTTGAAAAACGAACAATTAAAAAAAAAAAGTTGCAATATCTTGATTACAGCCCGAGATATGGATAATTTTAAGTTTTTTCAATTTTCTATTGTTGTAATTAAGATTTTTGCAAAATTCAAATTCGTTAGCCTTTCCTACGCTTCCGGCTACGGGATTCAATAAAATACTGACCTTTAGGAGGAATTATGCCATCACAGTTATTAACGTATCCCGATCGACGGCGCGCGGCTAAGCGCGCGGCGTCGGCCGCTTGGCCGAGCGGCGTGTTGGGAGTGAGTATCCTCTCTCTCACTCCGCAGCCTCGCGCGAGCGGCTTAGTTAACAAATTTGATAACTTACTTAAAAATGGTCGTAGAACAATTTATTTTTTTTTAATTTAACGTGTTTTTTTCTCGCGAACACAACGGTATCCTTAAAAATCATGTTCACCCCATAGCAGACCCATGACCATCGTTTTTACAAATTTTACATATAACCGTGCTATAAAATCATTTACTATGAATGGGAAAGGGTATCATAAATAAATCTTTTCTCCGACACTGTTTCATTCATTACAATAAGTTTATTAGTGTGAAAGAAAAAAATTTAGGAAAGAAAAATTCATTACAAAAACTCCCTTTTCACTCTTTTTTTGTTAGGCTCATACTCGTCGTCACTATCTACATTTGTTGGAGGCGTTACTATGGGACAGTCAATTCCAATTTCGTCGTCGATTGCCTCTGAGAATTTGGAAAATTCTTCCTCTTCCTCATCATCGCTTAAAATTACTTCGGCTTCGACAGCGTTCGCACAACTCATACCGTTACATTTTTTGCATCGAATCGTGCATTTCAGTCCTAATTTCCGACACGTACAGTAGGATGTGCAGCCACTCTTATCGCATGAGCATGATATAATTTCCAACAAGTTGGGCGGAAAGGATCCTTCCTTATCACGTTATCGGCTCTAACATGTTTCTACTTTTTTTCCACCCCCACTGCATCGGGTTCTTTGAACATTCACCTTGCCATTGACAAACTTGTAAAAACGTGCGAAGCGAATGTTCGTTACAAGCCTCAGCAGTTGGGGAAAGAGAACTTAAATTAAAGGTGCTCTTAAGGCTCCATTTTGTGAAACACAAGTATCGGAATTCGTCATAACCCATATTATCTCCATTACGCGCACCATACATGGCCATTACTATATTTTGTCCAGCTGCTTGGATAGAGTTTTTCAAAGATGTCGGATCATTAAAAAGCTCAACTTCTTTCTGGAGGCTCTTACGGTCACTCTATAAAAGTTTTATTAATTTCGCTTTTCCCTGCTTGTACAGCGAAGAAGTTGTATCGCAGCCTGTGAAAGCGTGAATAAATCCGATGAGATGTTGAATGCCAGGATATTGAAAGCTACTCGTGGAATACAATTTTTCTTCGACACTTTGACGGCGAGGTTTGAGCAAATAAATATGCGAAATTCGTTATTCTTTTCAGTTACTTGTGCTCAAGAAAGCAAATTGAAAATGACCATTAATTTCTTTGAAATTATATTTTAAGTGCATTACTAACTTATTGTAGTGAATGAAACAGTGTCGGAGAAAAGATTTATTTATGATACCCTTTCCCATTCATAGTAAAATGATTTTAAAGCACGGTTATATGTAAAATTTTTAAAAACGATGGTCATGGGTTTGCTATGGGGTAAACATGATTTTTAAGGATACCATCGTGTTCGCGAGAAAAAATCACGTTAAATTAAAAAAAAAAAAAAAACAAAAAAAATGTTCTACAACCATTTTTAAGTAAGTTATCAAATTTGTTAACTAAGCCGCTCGCGCGAGGCTGCGGAGCGAGAGAGCGTACTCACTCCCAACACGCCGCCCGGCCGAGCGGCCGACGCCGCGCGCCGTCGATCGGAATACGTTGATAACTGTGATGGCATAATTCCTCCTAAAGGTCAGTATTTTATTGAATCCCGTAGCCGGAAGCGTAGGGAAGGCTAACGAATTTGAATTTTGCAAAAATCTTAATTACAACAATAAAAAATTGAAAAAACGTAAAAATATCCATATCTCGGACTGTAATCAAGATATTGCAACTTTTTTTTTTTTCAATTGTTCGTTTTTCGAAAACGCATTAGATGGTCCAAGAATTTTCCAGATGTCTTTGTAACTTTGGTCAGAATTGCTATTTGTTTATAAGCAAAAATCGAAAATCGTCAAAAAATAGTATTTATTTTCAACGAAAACGATTTTTTTTTTTCATATCGCTTGTGCACGATGACACAAAGCTCCTCGATTTTTTTCTACGCCGTGGGCCTTCGTCGGAAAATTCTATTGAATGCCAAAGTTTTTTCGATGATTGCAGATTGTTGCTAAACTATATCTCGCAGATCGATAAATCTTGCACGATTCTCTTGAGGTTCGGCTCCCCTACATCATGTATGAACTTCAAACCGATATGTTGATAAACAATCGATTGCGTTTGCAAAAATTAAATTGACAATTTTTTTTTTCATTTGAAATTAACCGCTTAATTAACAATGCTAGCTCATTTGTATATAGGACCTTTTTTATAGAGGACGTTATGATGAATAACTTTTATTCGAAACTTTTTTTGATAGGACGCGTTCCAAAAAAAATAACTAAAAAAAAAAATCGATTTTTTAATTTTCAATAATTTTTTATTGCTAAAATGCAACTCGGATTTTTACGAAAACTCAGGGCTATATTCTTATAGGTCCAAACAATCTATAAAAAAATTGGCCAGAAGCTGGGTCTCTTGAATAGGACTTTGGCTAAGGTGACTGGATTAGAGCTCGCTGTTGATGATCTGCAACACAGTCGCTCCTCACATTTGAGTTTAACTGTACGCAACACCGTCCCTCGTTTCACGCGGTCCATTTTCCGTACTAACGTTGTGAACTATCCCCCCTCCTTTGAAAAACGCGACTGTGCTCGCGCCCTCGGGGTCCATTCTCTCTCACTTTCTCTCTCTACCTTCTCGCGCGATTGACCCTGACCTTCACGTTACTTCCGTTTCGTCCCTACACCCGATTAAGCCTTTTCTCCCTCCCCCCTCCCTCTCTCTCTCTCTCTCTCTCTCTCTCTTTTTCGCTTTTTCTACGTCACTGTATAGAATAGCCGCAAGTCTGTGCGCGATTGCTGCGCTTCGGAATCCAAAGTACATGCCGCGAGCAAAGAGAGAGGGCGCGCGCACGTTCCATTTTCGACTATCGAGATTATGGAGTGGGGGGAAGATGTGCATACGGGATGCTCACAGGACAGTGTCGATGACTCTTTTTCTCCCTCCCTCTTCCTCTCTCTTTCTCTCTCTTTCGCTTTTTTCTCGTCACTTCTTACTCGTCTTACGCTATCGCGCTCTTTAACTCTTTTCCTCTTCCTCTCTATCCCTCTCTCTCTCTCTCTCTTTCTCTTTGGGTTCCTACCGTTATGTAATTTAATGACGATGAATCTACGGGAAACTCTTTGCTCTTATGCATCTCGACGGCCAGCGGAGAATCTTGTATGCCCTGCGAGCTAATCTCAATGAACGAACGCAAAACGAGAGTGTACTTTTTTACACCTCTCTCTCGGGTGGAGGTTAATATGTAGAATAACCAAATTGTAGAACGGCTAATATTTCGAAATTTTAGTATTCATAACATTCGATTAACGAAAAATAAGAAATTCGAAGTTTACATTTTCGATATTATATTAAGTTGAATGCGCATTTGATGTAATATTTTTTTCTTTGATCGCGCATTTATTCGAAAATATATATTCAGACTGTCTATACTTAAAATGCAGATAATATAGATTGTCCTAGTGTAAGAAGTTTATATTTTCTAAATTCGAAATGGAGAGCAATTCTTTTATTGAGAGACCAAAATATGTAGTATGAATAATTCGAAAGTGAATTTTTCGAATGACTAAATATTAGAAGTACAGAATAGCGAACGTTGTCAAGCACGAAGAATGACAAGCAATATTTTACAGCCCAGAGGCTCTCGCTATTTCGACCGTTCGACTTTCTGGTGTTTCGCTATTTTGACCACATTAATATTTTGTCTTTCGTTAAAATATATTTGAAATTGTGAATATTCATAATATTGCCGATTTCAGTATTTGACGACTCGAATGCGTAATAGTCGAACTTTTATAAAATTGCTATTCCAGCCTTCGTCACTTGAGCTACTGTTATATTTTGTTTTTGACGTAAATGTACTTCGAACTCTTTAATTTCTCATTTTTTCATTTCCAGCATAAAAGCTATAGTAGAATTAATCTGTCTACATACTACTATTCTTCAATTAAAAAATTCGCAGTTTTACCCGTTCGAAGTTTTAATCATTCGAAAATCTTACTTCCACCTCTCTCTCTCTCTCTCTCTCTCTCTCTCTCTGTCTGTCTCTCGCGCGACACTTTCGAGTCGAGACTCGAAATTTCTCTCCCAATCGCTCGTACCAAAGCCAAGAAACACGGAATTCTCTACTCTACTCTTCCCCGACCCGGAACAACGGAAAACTTTTATCGCCTTCGTGTGTACCCGGCCCGACGACGAGTTTCTAAAGTTGTCGCGAAATTGTTGATTTTCCCCAATTAATGCAGCTACGAAGCTCGATTACTTCGTCAATTTTAGAATGACGAAATATAATTGAATTTTTTCAACGCAGTCTATCATTTTTTTCCACCTGTAGTCATTTGTATTTTGCTTACGATTAACCGGTAATTCATAAATTTTCATTCATTTTTAAAATTTTTGACATCTTATTTTGTGATACGCATATTTGCAATTTTGGGTGGGGGTAAAATTTTCGAATGACGAAATTTCGAACAGCTAGAATAGCGAATTTTAACATACAATTATATATATATATATATCGATAACTGTATGTTAAAATTCGCTATTTTAGCTGTTCGAAATTTCGTCATTCGAAAATTTTACCCCCACCCGCAATTTTGTATACCAGCGCGTACTCGACCATCAGATTTTTTTTGCCTGCTTATAAATGACCACTTTGAGTGATGTAAATGCAAGTGATTACTCGTTTTATTCACCTGCACTCCATGAGATCACATATTTCTTCTTCTTTTTATTTTTGGTTTCTATTTTCTTTTCATTTCTAATCTTTTTTCGGTAAATGTCGAGAAAGTAACGCCACTCTTTTAGGAGGGAGGGGGTGGGGGGAAAAGGGTTGGGGGAGGTCCCTCAACACAATCCCAAAGAGAAATAGCGGCGATCACCCCCCTCCCCTCCTAAAAAATAAAAACTCCGTAAGGAAGCCCATCGATTAAAATTCCATCTCAGGAAAATCGTTAGGGAAATGAGAAACGTCTCGCATGGTCGGTCAACCCTCCCCCCCCCCCCTCCCCCCTTAAAAAATATAAGCCATCAGTTTGCAATATGCGAATGAATTTTTTGTTTTCAATAATCCTGTATTGCTGTATTATTTTAGTTACGGGTATATTTGAAGGTAAACTCGTCATCGCCTTTGTTTACAAAATTCGTCGTCGTCGTGTCATCGCCATAAGGATTCAAACACTTGACCGTAAACCACAAGATCAACTTTGTAGATACGCATGCCCACACTCAAAACAACGAGTATGGAGAGACTGCGAGGTGCTGTGCCGAAATATGGTCGGATTTCAAAACATTGATCGCTGTATATAGCGGAATATTTATTCAAGTGAGAACACGAATATCGTGATAGAATTCCGGCTTTTTTTCGGACCTTGCGAGACACGTTTCCGATCCCAGACGTCAATTTTCCTGAGCTGGAAGCTTAATCAATGGGCTTCCTTACCGTGAGTTTTTTCAATTTTTAAAATAAAAAATAAAGAGGGGGGGGGGGTGACCGCCGCCATTTCTCTACGGAATTGTGTTGGGGGACCTCCCCCCACCCCCACCTCCCTTAGGGGTGGATTACTTTCCCGACATTTACAACTTTTCGTCAAAAATTTTGTTGACGGAAACAAATTTCATTACACTCAACCAAAATATTAGATCGATAGGGGCAACAAAATATTTTTGAGATAAGAGAAAATAATTTGTGAATGCTGAAACAAGTTATTGACCGAACCAACAAAACTTTGGTGCATGCATCTAAACAAATTAATGTTAATGCAACAAAATATCATACAAATAAACTAATTCATTTATTCGTCCTAACGATTACCGTTTAATCAATTTGGTAACTGAGATACAAACAAATATTTTATTAAAACAACTAAATAGTATGCGTAAGCAAATAAATGGTATCAGTTGTTCGACCAAAATAATTTGGCTTCGGTGATTTAGTTGATTAACCTACAAGAAATGTTCATGCTTTTATTTGAATAAACTGAATCATTTGGCATTCAAGAAAAAAATTGTTGTATTCACCAATTTTTCATCCAACAAAATGGAATTAGTTCGACAAAGAAATTTTTTTTTCTCAGTGCGGATTGAAAAAATTGTAACGAGCCGTAAACGAAGACCGGAAATGAATCAAATTGCACGTATCTCGAAACCACAACTCCCTATTTTTCTTAACGTACATTTTGGACCGCGTGAGAAACACGATGAAACACACGTGTTGTGATTGTTTTTCTCTTTTCATCTCACTTGACTATTCTTCCATTTTACTAAACTCACACACATCGTGCACGTAAATATTTCAAGCCCGAGCTTTTATGGGTCACGAGTTAAGAGTGTGACGTCGTCTTTTGCGTGTTTCTTGGAGCATTTTTCTTCACCACGGAATTTAACTGAATAATTTATCCTTAAGTGTGTCGCGAGTTCGTTTGTTCAACGAGAAAAAAAGATCGAGTTAGAAGAAGGAAATATAATTCATTTTGTTGGTCCTGGGGCAAGCTGATTTATGGCTAATTCGTATCGATCCTATTTGATTTTATATAAATGGTACACTATATTAATGAATCAGCTATTTTGAGCTTTTTATCGCAATTATTACTGGTTATACATGCTCCTCGATATTTAATTATTGGTTCTTTTAACTCTACGAAGAATAATTTTGACAGAAGATAATAACAGCAACAATGTCGAGCTTTACACTGGATTTTCTTAACATTCAACAATTTATGGTCTATTATAATAAAACGAATTCAAATTAAATGATAAATGATTGATTGATTAATTGGATAATGGAAAGTACGTTGTACGTCGACTACGTTGTGTCGGCTACTACGGCTATTTATTATTGACACTATTGATTTATTAGCAAATAGTAGGTGCATACATTACATAACGAAAATAATGATGGAACTTTGGTTAGCATAATTCGTCTAGGGATTTTCGTAAAATTTACTAATAATTGAACGTCTAGTTCAATTTTCTTATCACAACTTTTACATGGAAATTATTGTAACGCTTATAAGAAATTTATGAAATTTGTAACACTTGACTTGTAACGAGTTTCTTCAGCAATTTTCAACGAGCAAAATGAGATAAAAATCACAAATAACTATTCCCCACCAAGAAAATTTTTTTATTTAGATCTACTAGGATCGTTTGTTCGATTTTTTTGAACTCGAATTAACAAAATTTATATTCGCTTTAGCTATAAAGCTGTATTTAAATCAAATAGATAATGCTATTTGGGTTCGTTTATTCGAGTACCCACGTTAAACCTTCTCGTTCCGGCCACCACGTGGCGCAGAGCGTCGAGGCATTTCTCACATACGAATTGCGCTCTGGATGTGCATAAATTGGAAGAACCAAAGTAGTTTTATTATTTTCGATGACTATATCTAAGAAGTTGAACGTGAATTGTTGTACCTACCCAGGGTCGCAGACCCATGAAAATATTATTACATAATATTATAATTGAATATTATAAATAATAATATAAATATTATTTTTATTTCAACTTGATATTCGTTTAATTTTTAAGATAAAAATATGTTCGATTTAAAAACGTGTATTACATTTTTCATTAATCAAAAATATAGAAATAATGTGATGAAAAAAAAAAATAATTTCTTAAAGTTAAATAGACTTCTATTTAGTCGTGAGGCAAGGAAACAAATTTATCTGATTTAACTAGATCCTAGTTAAATCAATTAGATATTTTTTCTGGGTGCAGACAAAATTGAATGCTATCATAGTGAAAACATATTTAATTGTGCACAAAACAAAACTTATCTTCAATGAGTTTCAGAGAATAATAAAGGTAGTGGCAACAATTGAATAATGGGATTATTAGAAAAAATTTACCAAAAGATAAGGTATCGAAAAATTCTCACGGTTTTCGATGACTCTCTCTCTCTCTCTCTCTCTCTCTCTCTCTCTCTCTCTCTCTCTCTCTCTCTCCTCCCTCCCTCCCTCTCTCTCTCTCTCTCTCTCTTTTTCTCCGGTGATAATAAATCACAGTTGTCCAGACTGTCGTCACTCTCCTAAGTAATCGGGATGAGTGGCCAAAGCCATTTGGTCGATACATGTACCGTATAATCACACATATATGCACGTAAAGTATACAGAAATGCTATAACCAACATTCTCGGATAGAGATCAGTGAAAGTGTGTAAATCGAACACGCCCTCGTATCGTCACGACCGCGATCACATCCTCTTCTCATTGATCGAAAAAAAGCTCAAAGCTTGCGCAAAAATGGGGAGTTATCCAAGATATTAAGGAGGGAAAGTCATGTAAACGTACGTTCTTTCAAGATTTTTTTATAGAGAAATGGAATAGTTTATTGAATTAACATAAAGCATATCTCAAAACATATGATGTAAGGTACATTGATAAATTTTTTTAGACTAATGTATTTCAAAATGGCTGCGTCACAGCTGCTGGAAATCGGCACCTCAGAGTTGCGCTGTGCAACCTACAGATCTTAAATTTCAACTAAAATAAAAAAATCAAATGTTTATTGTTAAAATACATTAATACGCTTTGCATGACGGAGAGAAAAAAGAAATTACAAATTTAGGACCATTTAAAAAAAAAATTACTTATTTTTGTATTTTTGTAAATGGTCCTAAATTTTTAATTTCTTTTTTCTCTCCGTCATGCGAAGCGTATTAATGTATTTTAACAATAAACATTTGATTTTTTTATTTTAGTTGAAATTTAAGATCTGTAGGTTGCACAGCGCAACTCTGAGGTGCCGATTTCCAGCAGCTGTGACGCAGCCATTTTGAAATAAATTAGTCTAAAAAAATTTGTCAATATACCTTCCATCGTATATTTTGAGATATGCTTTATGTTAATTCAATAAACTATTCCATTTGATTATAAAAAAAAATTTGAAAAAAAAAAAAAAAAAAAAACGTACGTTTACATGACATTACCCCGTTAATTACACAGCGGCTGTGGCCACGAGCGATGAATTTCATTAACCACGTTGGTTTTCATACTTCTCTATAGATACATTATAAATTTTTTTGTCATCATCAGATAAAAATTAAATCGTTTCCTCATAGAATAAAAAATTCATTATAGACTAAACGAGCAATAATCGACTTGGAAAAACAATAAATCATCGCGATTCTTTGACTCGCATGACTGAAACACAACAGCCAGTGTTTTTTTTCTCGCGTTTTCCAAATAGTTGTTCAAACTCTTGTGATAAAGACTTTTTCGTCGATGGTAAAAAGAGAAGAAGAAAAAAAAGCGAAAATTTATGGAGTTTCAGTACAAGTGGCAAAATTTAACCATTTACTTCAAATTTACACAGTATACTCTTTGACATATACTAGATGTGTTATCCAAATTTTAAATCGATCGTCTACACCGTTTTTGTGAAATTAAATGTCAAAAAAAAAAAAACACTTTTTAACATGGTGAGATGCCTACGGTCATTGATGAACGAGTTTTACGAATGGAATACTGAGAAAAAATATTAAAAACTAATTGAAAAACTGCCAAACCACTAAGTATACTATTGCAATTCCGGTGTCGAAAAATTAAATAATTCGTCTACATGGTTTATTAATTATTCATTTATTCATCAACGAAAACGGTGAGTTTTCCCCCCATCGATCGAACGAACAGGCTTTTTTTATTTGTTTTCGACGAAATATTGCTATGTGAAGTTGGCGCTTTGCTTGAAAACAATAGAAATGTACCGAAACCCCTTAAGAATCGTCGTTCTGTTGTGCTGCATTTTCGGCGCGTTAATCACACGGAGATTTACAGTTTTGGTGCAGAGTCGCTGCGACGAATTCAACACTGCAAACTGCAACGTTTTATTCCTCTTTTTTGATTTGGTTTTTCGTCCGTACTCGTGTATGTTATTCTTAGTGGATGGATCACATATTAACCGACCTTCGACCTTTACTAGTCACTGCAGAAAGGGTCTCTTTAAATTTGTGTTCCAATTTATTTTTTCATAACGGAAATAATTTTTATAGGTATACAAAGGTAAAATGAATTAACGTAAAAAATAATTGCAAGGAAAATTTTATACAAAGTTATATGAAAAATCATATAAAAAACATACTATTTTTTTTTTAATGTTGCTTTTAACTGATAAAACTTACTTTCATCCATCCACCGTGGGCTGTGACGAGGACATACAGCAGGTAGAGATCGATGTCCTTGCCACTGATTTTTGGCAATTTCTTAAAACCCGTTCTGCAAAACAGAAATATATATTTCAGTCAGACAAGCTTTTCGAACGAAAGCTGAAACAAAATAAATTGTAAAAAATACAAAGGATGGTCCGATATTTCAATGCACATATAAAAGTTCCCGAAAAAATGGAAAAATCGTTTTTTATAGTCGAAAATGTGTAGCAAAAAGTGTAATAAAAAAAACGTTTGTACGAAAGTGTTTTTTTTTTTTTTTTTAAATGAAATAAAGCAACGAATCGACTGTTTTTTTGTTATCGTCAAAAGATAAAACCACGAAGTATTTCATCTCCCGTACGTCAAGTGTTATAATAATACTCAAACTATCGACGAATTTATACTCGTTCTTTTGCTACGTTACTTCTCTATACACCCAAGTTTTTCCAGAGGGAAAAAGAGAAGAGAGAGGGAGAGAGAGAGAGAGCTTGCACTGAAAAGAGTGACTGAAATATTAACATGTGAACGTGAACGACTCGCTTCAAACAATCGACCCCTCTATAGATATAATGAACCCTGAGAAACGATCTGGTTTGAACGACAGTGAAAAAAGAGAAAAAGTGGAAAAATACAATTGCTCGGTATACATTCCCAACAACGATCATCTTTTGAGTGTCCATCGCGAAGAAATCCAATTAAAAAAATATTCGATATTGCGGTGTATCTTGACCGACGGACAGGTTAGCATAAATATTTTGAGAAAACAAAACCCAATCTCGTGTATAGATACTCGGCCCCGTCTTGCCTTGGACGTTCAACACTATCTTTTTAATACTTGGCATCAAGACGCTGCGGCGTCTCTAGATATGCAGAGAGCTTGACTCGATTCAATTATTTCGTGTCCGAGCAGTTAGTTCTTAAATCGAACTAAACTTTTTTAAAGACCATAGAAAGATTATGTTTTCAACAAAAAGATCACGACAAAAAGCAAACTATGACCGGAATTTGTTAATTTTTGGTTTTTATGGTCGATGAAAAATATTGACAACTATTTTTTTTTTAACCCTAGAAGCCCACAATCTATTTTTTCTAACGTAAACCCCACACTGGGGTAAACAATTACCCCAATCTTCTCTTTAGCATAAAATGTTCCTCGTATGCGATAATAAGGTTTAATTATATACCATTCTCTTCGTTTTTTTATAATGAAGAGAATGGTGCAAGATAAAGTCGCATTCGGTAAATATTTAATGGTGAAAACTCTATAAAACGACAGGAATGGTTTAAAAAAATTGGTTTGGGAAGGAAATTTGACATTTTCGTGGGATAACTAATTACCCCGTTGTGAAGTTCTAGGGTTAATTAATATCCATCAAATCAAGTTATCTTCACGAACTCGGCAAATAAGAAAGATCAAATTCATTCCTGAAGGATTTTCAAAAATATATTAAAAAAAAAAACAACTTTGATTCCAGTTTTGAGGCTTTCACGGCCATTATTGTTACAATACTTTATAGATATTTACAATTTACAATATTACAATGGTTAAAATAGTTTAATGGCCAGGGAGTTTCAGTATCGGAGCTCTCAGCCCTGATAATGCCAACTGTAACGTTTGCGAAACGTCAGCAATACGCTGACACTCTGCACGGCATCCATCCGGAAGCCATAAACTATTGTAACAACTTTTATTATTGTAAATACGATTCAATTGTTCTGTAATGAATTTATAAGTTTTCAGAATTACTCCAATATGTCGAACAGAAAATTCATTATAATTTATATTTCCGTCTATTAATTCGTTATTTAATATAAATTACATTGATGTGTAAGTTTCTAAGTATGGAATATTACGATATGAAGAAAAATAATAGGGAGTATTGCCAGAACTTTAAACAGAGGTCAAAAAGTATGCAGCTACCTCATGTGAACCGAAAATCCCATTTCTGGGTCATTTCGGTCATTCGGTTTCTCGTCAAATTAACGTGCTTGGAAAAATTGAACCAGTGATCAAAAAGCACGGTTAAAAATTTGATTCTATATGAATTTCCGGGTTCAATTTCGCGAGGAATATTCAAGAAATATTTCGAATTTTTCTGTGGACAGCGACTTTCAAAAACAAGGTTGGAACAATTGCGAATTTTAGTATAATGTAAAACCCCATTTTCACTTTGTTGCATTGTTTTCATTGAAAGCTGAACTTTTTTTTCGTAAAACTCAATTTGAAAATAATCAACTTTATAAAGATTGCACAAGAAAAATATGAAAAATATGAAAATAAAAACGAAAAAAATTAATAAAAGAATAAATTAACAGCAAAAAAAACGTTTTGTAAACATTAATAAATGTAAACGAAAGCATTTGCTTACCCTCTGGTTTCGTGAAAGTGCTGAAGCTCCCTGAGGAAGCTGTCACGTTCCCGTTCATAGGTGACGGGGTCCTTGTTGAGGATATTTGCCATTTTCGTTGCTCGTATCGGCCCGTTTATTCGTTCAATTATGATTATTCTTTTTAAGGAGAGGGCAATTTAAAAAATTAGCGCATGTTGACGAAGGACGACGTTGATTTCAACATCGAATTTGAGGATGGCACATTTGGCCGTGCCTACGAGATTACATCGAGGATCGAGTCTGGACGAGGTAACGCGTTCAAATTTCGACATCAGCACGCGGAAACTTGACGAAAAAAAAGGAATAAAAAAAAAAAAAAGAAAAGATAATTAGCACAATTAGTGCGTCACTGTAAACCGTACTTTTGCGTTTCTCAATTCCGTCACTTTTCACTCTTTATACCATTTTAATCTCCGAACGACACAAAGCTTAAATAAAAAAAAAAACACCAATTAAAACATAATATTCGGTACGTCGATTTCGTCGTATCGGTTAATTTCCCCTACTCTCTTTCTCTCTCTGTCTTTCGCATTATTATTTCTCATTCATTCTTATCCACATCTCTTGTTGCGAAGTAAAAAAAGAAAACAAAAAAAAGCATCAAAAAAGTTGAACACTTGAGACGCGTAGATCATTCTCCGGTCAATCACGGTTTTTATTTATAAGATAAGAATATAAAAGACACGATATTTTTTTACAGGCAACGAATAAACACGCGCGCGCGCAACACATGCATGAATTTATATGGAACAAGATATTCGCGAATATCGTTCACTTTTTACAGAGAATGTTCCAAACGTCGACGAATGTGTGACAATTTTGGCCGATACATAGGACGAGGGGGACGAGGGATGGAAGAAAAAACGAAAAAGGCGGGTTCCTGAACGCTCGAGAGCGCGCCTAATTTTTTGTCTCCCGTTGTCGATTACTCTTTCTTTCTCTCTCCCTCTCTTTTATAGCTGAAGGAGTCACCCCTTGGAGAGTATCGAGACAACGAAGGAGAAAAGCACATGCATATTCGCAACGAGACATTCGAATCGGCGCGAGAGAGCGATACGTTTTTGTTGAGGTGAGATTACTAAGCGAGGGAGGTTAACGTACTTCGGGGGCTGATGGTCTCGTATTGTAGTCGGAAGGAGTAGAAAAAAAACAGTAGTAAGTTCACGGGATGAAACACTCGAGAATTCGGGACCGGGAGAGCGCGATCTTTTGGTGAGTACGTTGCATACACTTCTTTGGTGAGTACGTTCACTATACGAGAAATATACACTTACGGACCGACGAGAGAAGATATCCGCGGACGCGTCGAGAAAATACTTGGGTTAGTTCTGCGCGCGTTCTATCTCGCGCACATACACGCGAGATGGCGCTCACATGCATACGCACACACATAGGCATGAATATATGCGGGCGCATAACACGGAGAGGCACGCTGAAATACAGACAAGCGCATACACCAGCAAGACAACGTATTAAGCTCCGCGGATCGATTCACCTGTCACTTGTCACAGCGTGTGGCACCAGGCAACGTCGACGCACGCTACTCAACTCTTACACTCTCTGACACAGACACACACAGGCATATATACATGCTCGATCATACTAAAGAATCACACAATTCACAAGCTCCCTCTATACTTGGCGCTTCTTTATTTTATTTTACATTTGGTCTTCATGAACGGGGTACTCGGCTACACTGTTGACAAAAAAAAAAAAACAAAAAAAATGCGTTCGAGGAAACCAGCGTACCGCGACGCCCCCAAAAATCTACGAAAACCCGTAACGTGTGACCCCACCCGAGCGCAGAACGTGTAAAAAAAGCAAAAAAAATGTAAATAAATAAAACGAAATAAAAAGGAAAAAACAATAAGAAAAGGTCAGTTTGAGAGAAAATTATTTCACGATACTCTCTCGTTTATTTGTTCCTATTCGGAAATACCGAATTGCGGGGGGGATGCGTGTGTTTCTTTTTGTTTTTAAGGGGTGGAAGGGCCCGTCTTCGACTGTATACGTCGGATTATGTTAAAAAGGAGCACGCGCGAGCGCGCGATTTTGCGTTCCCGTTCCTTGACGTCCGAGCGTATATCAAAATGGCGTCGTATCTCGTCGCTCTCTGGCATCCATTGCCAGTTCCGAAGCCCCTCTCGCTCCCCGCCTCACCCCTCGACGCTCGAACGATATTTTCACCGTTTGCACAATCACACATACGAACGTACACATGCACGTACTCGCGTATACACCGTGCTTCCGCCAGAGGCGCGGGTTGAGTTAGACGGCGGTGGCGCGCCACACGCTCGCCAAGAATCAAAGACAGAGAGAGAGAGAACGCGTGAGGAGATTCCCGAATGTAGTGCTAAACGCACGACGCACGGAACGGCCACGGAGAGGACGACTCCGCGACAACGACAATGACACACTATCACATACCTTCACGACTTATCCTACACACTCGCTCGCGTCACTCTTCTTTCTTTGGATTTTCTGTTCTCTTTCACGCACCCATACACCCACTGACGTTCCACTGTTTCGCTGTATCCCTTTTTCTAATCGTTCTCGTCTCACGTCATTGTCAGTGAACCGGCGTCCCGATCGAGAAAGCCGGCTTCTCAACGAACACCTAATTGCAAAAAACCCAACTTGTGGTACAAAACAACCTATTTTTCTGTCTAGATTTCCCTCTGTGTGTACATTATATATGTACACACCCGCGTCAAGCACGAAAAACTCCCGGGTCACCGCGGTAGTAGTATTTTTACTTTCAAAATGGATGTTCCTCGCGACAGAGCGGCGGACGTTTGAATTTCCGCGTTTACTGCCACCAGAGGCGCTAGTCACATTCGTTGTACCGCAGCGCCATCTCGCCGAGTTTTTGTTAACTTTCGATACTTGCTCTTGAAGGGGCGGGGGGCGGGGGGAGGGAAGTTTTTCTTTTACACCGATGCGCGCGCGTACTATATTCCGATTACGACGCACACTAGCGCGAAATGTTGACCCACACACGCGTTTAACCTGTACGATGAACGAGCGAGACGGAAGAAAGGGAGAGAGAGAGTGAGCGAGTGCTTGGTGGACCAGGCACACACAACGAATGGTTTACTCACTCCCACCCCCGCCCGCGGGAGAGAGTGAGGTCTGCGATGACGAGGGGACTACTCTGTGATAATTCCCGTTGAGAGCACATGAGTAATTACAACTCTTTCGGCATCTCTCTCTCCTGTCCTATTATTTCGCGTTTTTTTTCTTTATTTTTTAACAATGTCGCATTGTCTTCATTTTTATCACCTTTCCGCTTTTTTCCCGTCAATTCTCCGGCGGAGATTGTTTCCCTCTCTCTCTTACCGAAAAATAAAGACTCAAGTGTTCGAGCGAACACGCGAAACTCTGAGATTTCAGCCAAAGCTCACTTTACTCGGCGGCGAGAGAACATTTGTCTCTGAACGGCATATACACACACGCTTTCACGAAAACTCGTCGAACGTACACGCGACTCGCGAATCGAAAGAGAGAGAACGAGCGAGACAGGGTGGTGGGGGGAGGATCCAAGCGACGCAGTCAAGTCTCTCGTGCTCCTTCGGATAGATACTCCCAATCTCCCGACGCGACGACGGAGCACAACTCTGCTCTACCGCGCGCGCGATCTGTGTATTGTATCCGCACTCCTTGAAAAATCAAGCGCAGCAGTAGCAGTGTGAAATATGGCGGAGCTAGTCTCACTACCAAGCGCACTCCGTTCGCGGTACGATCGTACGATTTACTGACGAACCGGAACGGTACGTCGTGCTTGGACAGTCTGGCCAACTAGCGACACCGCTTCCTATATAGCTCTTCGTGTAAAAAATAAAAAATACAAATCGACATTTTTTACCCTCATCCCGAACGTTCGATGAATTCGATCGAGGCTTTTTATTTCGTATCTTTCGGAACGTTCGACCTTTTATTATGACCGGCGGAAGACCTCGCGATGATCTATAATCTTCCGGATCACACGCTCGATCTCGAAGTACCGCGCGCGGTACTTCCTGAGCGACGTATCTACCCCCTTCTCTCGTGTCCTCTAATTCACCCATCTCCCACCGGATGGCGCAAGAGCCTACGTGCGCAGTAGTGTACTCGTTTTCAAACGCTGTTGCGCAGTCTCGCACCGCGTACTCCATTTTTTACTATCGTAAATGTCCTAAAACTCGCCGCTTTAACCCCATTTGTTCGAGAAATGACATATAAGCGAAGAAAAAACGTCAGGGGTGATGGGCATCTGAAAAAAAGTTGGAGAACGAAGAGACGGACGAAGGATCTTGACGAGGTGAGTTACAGAAGATCTCAGTGGATTGTTCGACTGCACGTGCGCGCGCCTCCACGTGGTCCATATTCTTTCTCATCTTTTCGGTAATTGTCTTCTTTTTCTTCCTTCCTTGCGACACAGATCGAGGAAGATATAAAAGACGAGAATGCAAAGAAACTTTTGAATCAGGAGATCGATCTTGACAAACCCGGCGCGGCACAGCATTACTGCGTTCATTGCGCGTGAGTTGAACTTTTTATGCCCCCCGGCTTTTTTCAGAGTTGATATAACCTGATTTATTTTTTTTTTTTCTTATTTTCAAGACGCTACTTTATAAACGAGCGATCGTTGGATGATCATTTCCGCACGAAAGTCCACAAGCGTAGATTGAAGGCGCTCGAGCTCGAGCCTTACACCGTTGAGGAATCGGAACGTGCTGCGGGACACGGAAATTGGCAAGTGGCCAAAAAGCGAAAGATCGAAACCCTGAAAGCTTCTGACGTTGGTGGAATGGACGCTGATGGTGATTGCGTCTCTAATTCTAAAATCATGAGGATGGAATAGGTTCACAGGTTTTGGAGTCTCGAGTTTGAGGGTCGAAGCCACAACATGACTATGACGAGCGTCATGCTGAGATTTTCAGGTAGAGCGGCAAAACTTTGCGCTCATCACTCTGTGAAGAACGAGGTCAGATCTTACACCTCTGCGCTATTCATTCCGGGAAGCAAAGCCAACAAAACTTTTGCTCTACTCTCGCCATACTTGGATTTTGACCAACGTTTTGAAGATCTGGAAAAATTGCGTAGAGAACTGAAGCTGCGAGGGACTAAGATCGACGCTGATGAACTCTCGAAATCTTGGGCCTTTTACAAATATATGGATGCTAACAGATGGGCCCTGGAGCATAAACGGAATGAAATAGCACAGAGCATAAAGAAGTTGAATAAGAAACAGAATTTGAGCTGCGAGGAAGAAAAGGAAAAGATACGGCTGATGACACAGGGTAAAGTTTTAAAACAAGAAGTGAAAATCATCAAAGAAGCCCTCTGGGAAATGGAAGAGGACGTTGTGATCAAAGGCCTGAAATTGCCTAATGAAATACATGAGAAAACACCGCCGGCTGGTCCGCGAATATTGAGTCAGGTGGGTGAAAAACGACAGCCGGAAGCGAATGAGATTAAAAGTCACTTGGATGTAGGCTCTTCTCTGGGACTGATAGACTACAAAAATCCATTAAATTGCTATTTGTGCGACGAAGCTGCACTCTTCGAACTTGCAACATTGAGTTACGTAGGAAAACATTTGGCAGAGGCTGAAATGATAAGAGTAGCTGGAACAGACTTCGCTCGTAGCCTTGTCATTGAGGCCGCTGGCCTTGATCACGAAGATCCTTCGCAAGCTTTTCTACTTGAAAACAATGAAGACATTGATTCTGACTGCTGCAATCGTCTTCATCTAGTCGGTGGCGCTACTCTTCTCTCTTTTCTCGCTATGCACACCAAACAACTTATTAATCCTAATCACTTGCCTGTTAAATATTTCGCAACTGGACGACAGTACGTACCTCATGTCGAAGGCACTGCGACCAACGGACTTTTCACCATTTGCCAATCTTCCGTTGTACACGCTTTCGCATTGGTACAAGATCCTCTCACTTCCGAGTATATTTCTCAGTTTGAACAAATTTTGGCCGCTGTTACTTTCTTGTACAACAGTTTTGATGTACATTATCGTACAGTCATGAGATCTGCCAATCAACTCAAACCTTGGGAGAGCCTCAGAGTCTCCTACGAAATGTGGTCTCCCTATTTGCAAGAATACATCGAAATTGGTCATGTCTCTCTGTGCGGACGATACTTGAGCAGACGACTTCTCATCGCCTATCAAACACCGACCGGAAGAGAATTTCCAGCTATTATTAGCGGCACTGTCCTCTCCGTTCCTAGATTACTCGCGTGCTTGCTCGAAGAGGATCCTAAACAATTTCGTATTCCAACGGAAATAGCTCAGCATATGGGATCATTTTGGTAAAAACAAGCAAGTTTGCATCGCTGCGATCAACGGAGTATTTCTTAATTTTTCGTATCTTACAATTTTTTCTTGCACGATTAATTCATGAAAAATAATTAATAACTTCTTTTCAAATCTTTGCTAGACTAAATTTACAGATTATTTCTGTTTTATCAATTTAAAAAAATAATAATAATTTGAAAAATAAACCAAACATTTCGTAGTATTCCAACGATGTAAACTTCAGTACTATCGAATTTTTGAGATTCTGTACGTTCTTATTCTCTCGAAATTTATACGTTCACACGTTTCTAAAGAAAATGAGCATTGTTTGACATGATTTGTTAATAAAAAATTTAATCGTATGTTACATCGCATTTGCCATTTTCTTATACAGTTTCGTTTGTATTCAATTTAATGAATTTCGAGTTTTATCAATTGGAGATCCATGTTGCACTGTTATCTTCGAAAACAAGAAACTGCTTTCCATATAGATAGCGTAATTCTTCGTGTTTCAATTGGAAAAAAAATAATATTCATTTGCAGATACAGTTGAAGTATAAGAGTTTTATACTGTAGTTAGAAATTCATATATTATGCGAAAAACTACGAATAGAAGTGTTTTGTCTCCGGTAATCGTTTAAAACAGCGATTTTCAATATTTTAAACCTTTTTTCGGTATCAACGAAAGTTTGATATGTACGTTGAGAAAAAAATCGGGGACGGAAAAATGTGTAAAGATTTTGAAATGGAAAATTTTAACGGGAGAAACCAGTTTAGGAGGCCAAAATTTTGGTGTTCTTCGTGAATTTTTTTAACAAAGAAGGAATAATCAGAATTTATTTAAACTTGGAGGATATTTTATTCATATTTTGAGGTACACTTTGTAATTTTTTCAAGTCATTTCCGCCGGAAATAATGGAGTTAGAAGCTGCTATCCATGGACGATCGCCATCCGAGTTTTTTGGTGGTGGGAATTCCTGAAGTCACAATTTTTATCTGTAATCATTACAATTTTCTTTTTTCGTTAACAACATATTTCCTAAGAATATGAACCTAATTGTGATAAAAAAAGTTGAAAATTGCATGTTTTTGAGGTGTTTAAACACAATGTCATGTTTTTTCACCTTTTTTGCATTAAAAAAAATATGTTTAATAATAATGTCATCCTAGAGTAGGTTCATATAGATTGTAATTGAATAAAGAATATTCACACAAATTTTCAGAACGATTGGTCAATAACTTTTTGAGCTAGAATGCCCACCAGTTGAAAAAAAGTCGTCCATGGACAGCAGCTTCTAACTCCACTATTTCCGGCGGAAATGACTTGAAAAAATTACAAAACGTACTTCAAAACATGAATAAAATATCCTCCAAGTTTCAACAAATTCTGATTATTCCTTCCCTGTTAAAAAAATTCACGGAAAACATTAAAAATTCGGCCTTCTAAACTGGTTTCTCCCGTTAAAAAGTACACTAAAATTACGACATAGTCAAATTAAGAACATTCATCTTTAAAAGATATTAACTAAAGTTATAAAATTAACATTATTTGAAAAAATTTATTAGTGGTAATTCATTTTCTTGAGAGAATCGTTTCAGTGCATCGCTATTGCTAATAGACTGCAGGTCAAAAAATATTTTGAAATAATTGCCGTTTGATGTTTGTGCACGGTAAATGAATTTTTTTTCTTCTAAGCTGCTAATAAAATGACAGCAATCGTATCAAATGAAATAATAAATGATGCGACATTATATCCTGGTTTTTCCACCTCGGTAAATTTTGTCTGATGGTTTTCTGTTTCAGGTTTTCATAGGGAAATTATAACGCGAAATTATTTTTAATGTTCTTGCGCATATATCCACGAAGAGAAAATTTCTTCAAAAATTACTATGGTACGATAGTAACCGGATACCATGTCGTCACATTTATTAAATTGTACAAAGTACAATTTAATTTCTCGAAGAGTAAGAGTATGGTAAAAATCGATCCTCAATTTATGAAAAAGTAAATTGCGAGACAGTGAAAAGTTACCAAAGGCAAAATTTTAACGAGTGTACACTCGTCCAAACGATTGTGGATGCAACAAAATATCGTCACGCTCCGAAAATTTACCATGTGTTCCTCTCAAATGTGCCTCTACCGAAATTTTACTATGTGACCCTCGCAAAATGTTATAATGTGCGCCTACCGAAATTTTACTATGTATGATGTGCAAAATTTCAATATGTTCCAATCGAAATTTTACGATGGATCAGTAGGAAAAACTTGCAATCTTCTTATATGAATTATATTTGCGTATGGATGTACTTTTTTTAAAATCGGTTCCGATCGCGGTTTGGTTCGTTTTTTTTTCCAGGGATTGCAGGGATGAAATAAATATAAGATTGTGAATAATTTCCATAATAAATATACTTTATTCTCTGCGACAATCTTCTTGATGAAAAACATGACAACAAACAAAGGCAAAAAATTCCTTAAAAAACAAGCGTTCAGCTTTGATGAAAAATATTTCCCAGATCTTGACAAGGCCGCGAAATACACCAAAAAAAGACACCGCACAATCGTCGATGCGAAAAGAGTTCGCGTCTTCAAAATTCTAACGAGTGTACACTCGTCCAAACGGTTGTGGATGCAACAAAATATCGTCACTTCACAGTAACGTGAACGATTTTTTCGAGTAACGCTCGCACACGACCTGTGTGAACCTAGCGCCCGACTTTGAGAAAATTGTTTTTTTTTTTTTTATGGAAGGTTTCGATAAGTAGTGGTTAGTAGTAACGCCAAAAAAAAATATAGCGAAAAAAAACGTCATTCCCCGGAATGAAAAAAATGAAGTTTTCCGGTTGATTTTCATAGAAAAACGTTAGTAGTGGATAGTAGTGAAATTTTTTTCGTTAGTAGTAACATAGAAAAAATTTAAAAAAATATTTTAATTTTTGAAAATGATTTTTCCGAGATAATTTCTGTTTAAAGATCCAAACAAGTACTACGAACGACAGAACTGCATCGAAAACGTTCCTAGAGGTTACAAATGAAAGAGGTATCAGTGGAGTAAAATAAAATGGAGTAAATTGAGCCAAACTTGATTCGAGATGATTTTTACTACATAATTGGCATTGAAAAGCCTATACGATTACTACAAAGGGTGGTGGAGTATCGTAAAAATGTTCTTAGAGGTTAGTAATGACAGAATTTCCGAGTGTAACAAAAAAAAGTTGATGCTAAGCGAGTAACATGAGCAAAACGTATTTCGAGATTATTTTCCCAGCATAATTTCGGTTTGAAAGTCTATATGATTGTTACAAACGATGGAATAAGCGTGAAAATGATCGTAGTGGTTAGTAACAGAAGAATTTTTGAGAGTAGTAAAAAAAAAGTTGTTTTTAAGTGCGTAAAAAGAGCAAAGTAGTGGAAGAAAAGCAAAAGTAGTGGAAGAATTTTTGAGTAGTAAAAAAATACTTGTTTATAAGCGAGTAAAATGAACAAAATTTGTTTCGGAGCACATTTTATGGGATCGTTTCCGATTGAAAATTTGTACGATTACTACAAACGATGGGATAGGCTTGAAAATATTCGCAGAGATTAGTAGTGAAAGAATTTTTGAGTGTAGTAAAAAAAATAGTTGTTTTTAAGCGAGTAAAATGAGTAAAATTTGTTTCGGAGCTCATTTTATGTGATCGCTTCCGGTTGAAGGTTTATACGATTACTACAAACAGGGGAATAGGCTTGAAAATGTTCGTACAGGTCAGTAGTGGGAAAATTTTTGAGTATAGTAAAAAAATAGGTGTTTTTAAGCGAGTAAAATGAGCAAAATTTGTTTCGGAGCACATTTTATGTGATCGCTTCCGGTAGAAAGTTTATACGATTATTACAAACGGTGGGATGTGCTTGAAAATATTCGTAGAGGTTAGTAGTGGAAGAATTTTTGAGTGTAGTTAAAAAAAAATAGGTGTTTTGAAGCGAGCAAAATGAGCAAAATTTGTTTTGAAGCACATTTTATGTGATCGCTTCCGGTTGAAGGTTTATACGATTACTACAAATGGTGGGATAGGCTTGAAAATATTCGCAGAGGTTAGTACTGGAGGAATTTTTGAGTGTAGTAAAAAAACAATTGTTTTTAAGCGAGTAAAATGAGTAAAATTTGTTTCGGAGCACATTTTTTGTGATCGCTTCCGGTTGAAGGTTTATACGATTACTACAAATGGTGGGATAGGCTTGAAAATGTTCGTAGAGGTTAGTAGTGGAAGAATCTTTGAGTGTAGTAAAAAAAAGTTGTTTTTAAGCGAGTAAATGGAGCAAAATTTGTTATGAAAACGTTTTACCATATTCACACGGTGCGGTTAAACGGTCACCCAATCAAGTACAAGCATTGCCGAAGGTTATTTAACTTCAAAGATCGCCGACGCGACACGCCGACCATCCACCGATTGCCGTCGGTCATATGTACAAATCAGTATATCTGATTTTCCTACCAAATTCTTTTTTTTGTGCGTAAATTTTCGTGACATACATATATTGATGAGGAATTAAAGAAAACATTGTTGAATTATCCGTCAGCACAAACATTTGACGACATCCACGCGGTACAGTCAAGCGGTCACCCAACCGAGTATGAGCATTGCCGAATGCTGTTTAACTTTAGAGATCACCAAAGTCACCCGACGTCCATCCACCGATTGCTGTCGGTCATATGTATAGATCAATATATACGATTATTCTACCAAATTTTTTTTATGCGTAAATTTTCATGACATGTAGGGGAGGGCCGGGCAAAGTGGAACACCCGGGCAAAGCGGAACACCCCCCCGAAAAAAGTGAAATTTCTTTTTTCAGTGGAAAACTGAAGAATTCGATCATTTGACTCGGGACATGCGTTGAAAAAGTAATATTCACTGAAACGACTGATATTTCTAACATAAAAATGAAAATATATTTATTAATAAAAAAATAAATATTCAACGAAAATTTGTTTGAACAAACATTTCTTTTGCTGCAAAATGGAGATGTGAATGTCTGACGAGCATAAGAAAACTACTAACAATGCTGTAAACATGTTTGAATATTATTAATTGTTCATTAGACTGATGCAAAATGTTTTTTTTTATCTTCTTGCTCCTACTCGTGTCTTCTTTGGATATTGATGAAAAAAATCTCTGATAAAAAATGAGCTCAATTGCTCAATATTTAGAGGCGACTCTTTCAACTTTTATTGATGTTTTAATTGTTTAGAAATATTTTTTATTTAAAAACACCATTTTTTTAACTTCTTTACTTCCTCTCATGTTTTCTTTCGATATCGATGAAAGAAAAATTCTGTTGAAAAATAATTATAAATAATTTTCGTGCGACCTAACCTGTTTTCTACCAGTATTGCTGAAATAACAGTCCCGTTAACAAATGAGCTTAATTCTTAAGATTTTGGAGATGCCCATTATGACTTTTATTTATTTATTTATTTACTCATAATAGTTTCATTTGAGGGTACCCTCCCATCAAATTTTTTGAAGTAATCGATTTTTTTCTTCGATATTCTCCCTGTCATTAGTCTCGCTATAGCTCTGTCCCAAATAATTAATTTTTGTTCATCAATTTTTTTTATAAACAAACGAACGTAAAAAGTCCGGGATTTTCGCAACTCTATTTTTAAACCATTGTTAAAAATTGTGGAAATTTTTTTTCATTTATGCTTCTTTTTGCGATAACCATCCTCAAATGGTTCAACTTTTTTCTTGGTACTTTTACGTCAGATTTGTCGAGTCGTCGTCTCTCGAGTTACGTATTTTTTTTTTTGGCGTTGTAAAGATGATGACGGAATATGTCGTGTATTTTTTTTATGACAAAAATTCAAAAAAATGTTGTGTTTTTCAATAGATTTTGTGGGAGGATGCCCATAAAATAGTTTCAAAAATGGCATCAAATAATCATATTACAGTCGATACAGACACCTGTGAAAATTGACGAATTAAGATAATTTTTTTCGCCAGAATTTTTATACGATCAATCTCTAAAGGAAAACCTTTTTGCCCGAAAATAAAAAAATCTAAAAATCGTGCGATTGAAAAAATAAAAATAAAAGTTGGGTGAGACACCTCTGAAAATAGAACAATTGAGCTTATTTTTTAACAGAACTTGTTTTTCATCAATATCTAAAAAAAACATGTACGAGAGGGAGCAAGAAAGTTAAAATAAAACATAAAAAAAATTAAAACATCAATAAAAGTCAAGAGAGTCACCTCTAAATATTGAGCCGTATTGAGCTCATTTTTAAACAGATTTTTTTTCCTTTCATATCCAAAGAAAACACGAGCACGAGCAAGAAAATAAAAAAAATAAAACATTTTGCATCAGTCTAATGAACAATTAATAATTTTCAAACATGTTTACAGCACCGTTAGTAATGTTCTTATACTAGTGAAATATTCACATCTCCGTTTTGCAGCAAAATAAATTTTTGATCATACAAATTTTCGTTGAATATTCATTTTTTTATTAATAAATATATTTTAATTTTTATGTTAGAAATATCAGTCGTTTCAGTGAATACTACTTTTTATTATCGAATGATCGAATTTTTCAGTTTTCCACTGAAAATAGAAATTTCACTTTTTTCGGGGGGGTGTTCCGCTTTGCCCGGGTGTTCCTCTTTGCCCGGCCTTCCCCTATATTGAGCGGGAAGTAGAGAAAAAATTGTTGGATCGGTCGGAGGTCGCATGGTGGGAAAAGCGCGCCTGCTGGCCCCTGATTGGTGCGCAGGTCCATATTCGGACTTCGGCTGCTTAACTTTAGAGATCAACAGAACCACCATTTAACACAAAATTTCATTAGGTTTTCTTTGAATATTTTTTCCTAATATGTACACACATCATCACACGTAACATTATTAAACTAGTAGCAACTTAATTCTGACTTGCATTAGCATTATATGTAAGGAATCAAAAAGAAATCACACATCTCATGTACTTGAACTTATTGTACAAACCTTTGATAAATCAATAAATACTATTTTTGACATTGACTTTGACTCAGAACCCCTCGCCGACTATCCACCGACTGCCGTCGGTCATATGTATAGATCAGTATATCTGATTTTCCTACCAATTTCTTTTTTTATGTGTAAATCTTCGTGACATACATATATCGATCAGTCAGTAAAGAAAAAATTGTTGAATTGTCTGTTTGCTCAAAAGTTTGACCATATTCACTCTGTACGATTAAACGGTTACCCAACCAAGTATTAACATAGCCAAATGCTGCTTAACTTTACCGATCATCAGAACCACCCGCCGAGCATTCACCGATTGCTGTCGGTCATATGTATAGATCAATATATACGATTTTTCTACCATGTTCTTTTTTTAAGCGTAAATTTTCGTGATATACGTACACTCCCGCTCAAAAGTTTGGAAACACCCGTCGTTATTTCTTCCCGCACTAAAAGTTAGATAGCGCCGTCAAAAAGAAAGATAATCAAATTTAACGAACGGCCTTTTAAAGGAGACAAATTCAGCTTCATTTTTCCGTTTTCAAATATTTTTTACAATTTTTTTGGACCCGCTACGCATTTTTGAACGTAACCGTTTTTCGGCTATTTTTCGACCGTCGAGAATTGGGCGCATAGCTTATGGAAATTTTTTTCGTCACTTTTATCCATAATAAACTTGAAGGAGGTAGCAAAAGCTTCATTTTCATTTTTTAGAAAGTTTCGTGCGATTTTTTTCCACAAAGTTATTTCATTTTTGGCTAAAAAGACAAATTTTAGAAAATTCTAGTTCAGTGGAAATGTTAAGAATGTAAAAAGCTGCATAAGTTTACACTGGATTGCCTGGAATTTTTTCAGAATTTTCCTTGGAGATTATTTTTCTAACCATTTTTGCTCGGAACTCTGATGAATAGGATGGCTTAACTCGAGAAGAATGACGTTTGGGACAAGATAACAAAAAAATAAACTTTTTCACTTTTCAATTTTACATTCGTTAGAATTTTTTCAGAATTTTTTTTGCAATTTTTTTTTTAACGTTTTTCGCCGAAACTCGAAGTATCGTCCAATCAATTGATTAGCATATCTCGAAAACTATTGAGTTTAAGACAAAATGTCAAGAGGGACAAATGTTGCAATTTTTCGATTTAAGTACGTTGAAATTTTTCCAGATTTTTTTTCAAAACGTTTGTTATTATTTTTTTTTTCAGGTCGTCGAGGTGTTTTTTCTGAAAATTTATTGCAAACCCTATGCCAGCAGTTGAAAACTTCGAATTGTTTGGACTTGCTTTATAACGCTAACAAATAATTTTAATCAATTAACCTCTCTTACCTCATCTAGACGAGTTTTTCCTCGAAAAAACCGCCCTTGGCTTTGAGTACCGCGTTCACGAGTCGCGGCATTCGCTCGATTCATTTATCGATTTGATCTTACTCGAGGCTCGTCCATGCATCCTGTAATATTTGCCATAGATCTTCGACAGACGAGGGACAGAATATTCTGATTTTCCGATCAAGCTCTTCCCACAGAAACTCAATCGGATTCAAGTCCGGCGATTGTGGCGGCCAAACCATGTTCACGATTATCTCGTTCTTTTTCTTGTTTTCTAAATATCCTCTGCAGAGTCGTGAGCTGTGCTTCGGATCATTATCCTGCTGCATTATAAAACCACGACCAATGGTCCGGAGACCGGACGGAATGGCATGCCGAATGAGGTATGCCATGCATGTTTATAATGTTCTTTTTTCATAATTCCCTCAACTTTTATTAAGTCTCCGGTACCATGACCGGAAAGCAACCCCACACCATTACAGACCCACCACCATGATTCACGGTGGGCAATAAACATGGGGTGCCATTTTCTCCGCGGGGTTTCTCCTCACGAAAACTCGTCGACGACATTCGAATACGACGAATTTTGACTCGTCCGACCGCAGAACATTTTTCCAATCATCGACCGTCCGTCCGCTCTCGATATTCTAGAGCCCACTGGTATCGTTTTTTTATTAACTGGACGCAGCAATGCTTTTTTCACCGCGACGCAGCCTCGAAGTCCAGAATTGAATAGCCGACGTTTCATTGTCGCCAGTGATACAGGGATTTCGCTTGATTCGTTGAATTTTGCTCGGATTTCAGCAGCTATTAATCTCCGATTCCTCTTACTGGTAAGAACAACCCGCAAAAAAACAGCATAAATGCTGTAAAAAAAGTTGAGACAAATACATTTACTCCCCCCAAATAGTTTGTCCGGTAACAAATCTCAGTTTCGACACAAAACCTTCACTAAAAATTATAAAAGAGATTTTCTCCTAAGAAAACCAACCTTGCAAAAATTCTCTGATTCATATCAAATCTCTCAAAAAATGATAGGAGAACCCCACAAAAATTTTCTCAATAAATTAGAAACTCACAAAAAGTTATAAGAGCCTCTCAAAAATTTATCAATCAAATCATAATTTCACAAAAGATGCCAATTCAAACCTGCCCAAAAATTAAGTCTAAACTTCACAAAAAATTATTAAATAAATAAAAATGATAAAAGCATTAATAGTCAAATACATTACAACCTATTAAAATCCAATAAAAACACTTTCAGTGAATTGAAAATACAGTTGTTCTACACAACAAGAATAAGAATAAAAAATAATTATGAGAAAAAATTTTGATACAAAAAAGATTTCAAACGCAATAAATTAGATTGAAAAAAAAATTTCGGCCGACGTACTTGGCGAGTTTGTAACCATAAGTGATATATTATGTAAATTAATGTATTTGACTATTAATGCTTTTATCATTTTTATTTATTTAATAACTTTTTGTGAAATTTATACTTAATTTTTGGGCAGGTTTGAATTGGCATCTTTTGTGAAATTATGATTTGATTGATAAATTTTTGAGAGGCTCTTATAACTTTTTGTGAGTTTCTAATTTATTGAGAAAATTTTTGTGGGGTTCTCCTATCATTTTTTGAGAGATTTGATATGAATCAGAGAATTTTTGCAAGGTTGGTTTTCTTAGGAGAAAATCTCTTTTATAATTTTTAGTGAAGATTTTGTGTCGAAACTGAGATTTGTTACCGGACAAACTATTTGGGGGGAGTAAATGTACTTGTCTCAACTTTTTTTACAGCATTTATGCTGTTTTTTTGCGGTGATTTGTGGACTTTTGTATGAATTCATACCTTGAAAGGAATTCATACCTTATCAATTAAATATGTCTATATTGTGTACGTACTTGGGTGATACAAAAAAATCAGCATTTTTTTTCGGTGTTGCAGCAAAATATAATAATATTTTATCAAAAAGTGATTCTATCAAGAATTCGATCCTTAATAAAAAATTTAAAGGCCACTCTAGCGATTTTTTTCTGATTTCGGCTAAAAATGGATACATGATCGAATTTCGAGCTACTGTATCGCTACTATATCGGGACTAAAAATGCATTGTGAAATAGTTCTCTAAGAAGTGTTCAAGTGAATTCAAACTTCGTAATTAACCGTCAGAACTTATAAAATTATTAGATTACTTAAAAACTTGTAGTAGTTCTGAAAAGATACGACGTATAAAAGAACCATGAACAAATAAGAACTCATTTTTTTTTAATTTTGTAAAAAAAAATTGTTCAAAAAAATATTTGACCGAAATATACATACCAACAGAAATAAAATGCACTAAAAGTTTTCGAATTTAATAAAAAATCTAAATAAAACAAAATTCTCGGAACAAAATGAAGTATGTAAATTATACGACGAATTAAAAAAAGAAATTGTTAGGAAGAAAAAATTCCCTCTCGAAATACCATAAATAATTACACCGAAAAAATACTTCAATAACAGCAAAATTCACTTAAAGTTTTTGAATAAATGAAATCAAAATGAAACGATATTTTGAAACAAAAAATGGTATGTGCGCAGAATATCGAGAGCAAACGTTCGATTACAAAAAAGAATTTCGGCAGAAGTACTACACCAGTTTTTTTTATAAAAACTGGTGTAGTACTTCCGTTTTGAGTTGGTTTCATTCTGATTGTTTTTTTCATTTCAAAACTTCAAGTGCATTTTATTTCTATTAGAATATTTCTTCATATACTTAATCTCTTTTTGAATTTGCGAAACAACCAAATTTATGCTGACAAAGGTACCGACTAAAAAAATTTGGATGGAAAAAAAAAATTTGGACCGAAGTACATAGCGAGGTTATGACAACGTTTATCAATTATGCATAGTACATTGTGTACATTTAGCAATAAAGAATGAGCGAACTACTTTAAGCCAATTTTTTTCCAATAAAAATTATTTTTTTTATTTAAAAATTATTATTTAGTTTTTTTAATTATAATTTATACAATGTGCTTAATTCAATTCGATTTGCTCAATTCATTCATGATTACAAACTTGTCAAGTACTTCGGCCGAAATTTTTTTTTTAATCTATTTTTTTTTCTTTTGAATTTTTTTGTTGTATCTAAATTTGTTTTCATTCCAATTTTTTATTCTTGTTCTTTTTGCGTAGAACAACTGTACTGTAGTACATCCATATTTTTAATTAATTGGAAGATTTTTTATAAGAAGTTAATAGGCTTTAATGTTTTTACTATTAATGCTTTTATAGTTTTAATTTATTTTTGTAAAGTTTAGACTTCATTTTTGGTCGAATTTGAATTAGCATCTTTTGTGAGATTATGATTTGATCGGTAAATTTTTGTGAGGCTGTCATAACTTTTTGTAAGTTTCTAATTTATTGAGAAAATTTTTGTGGGGTTCTATAATTTTTTGAGAGATTTGATGTGAATGAGAGAATTTTTGCAAGGTTAGTTTTTTTGGGAGGAAATCTCTTTTATAACTTTGGTTAGGGTTCACGTTCAGAAGGAGATTTTTTACCGGAACAACTATTTGGGGGGAGTAAATATACTTGCCTCAGCTTTTTTCACAGCACATATGCTGTTTTTTTGCGAGGATTTGTTGACTTTTTTGTATGAAATTCATAGCTTGCCAATTAAACATCTCTATATTGTGTACGTATCTGAATTATGTAAAAGAATTAACATTTTTTTCGGTATTGCAGCAAAATATGGTAACATTTTATCAAAAAGTGATTCTCTCAAGAATTGGATCCTGAATAAAAATTTTAAAGGTCGCTCAAGCGATTTTTTAATTGTTTCTGCTAAAAATGGATATATCCTCGAATTTCGAGCTGGTGTATCGCGACTATATTCGGACTAAAAATGCAATGTGAAATATTGATCTAAGAAATGTTCAAATGAATTCAATCTTCGTAATTAACCGTCAATACTTATAAAATTATTAGATTACTTAATACGTACAGTAGTTCTGAGAAGATACGACGCATAAAAGAACAACAAACAAGTAAAAGCTTGAATTTTTTTAATTTTGTAAAAAAAAAATTTCAAAAGATATTACACCGAAACATGCGTGCCAACAGATCAACGGATCGGAAAATATTCCATAAAAAATGATACCGAAGAAATACTCCAATAGCATCAGAATGCACCGAAAGTTTTTAAATAAAAGTACTCATAACGAAACGAGATTTTGAAACAAAAAAGTATGCGCACAAAATTTCGAGAACAAACGTTTGATTGGAAATAAGAATTTTGGCCGAACTACTACGCGAGTTTTTCTTTTATAACATTTATTGATCACGAATTATATCTTATGAGCAATAGGTAAAAAAAATTGGTGAAGTACTTATGAATTTTTTTTTTCTCAAATCAAATATCTTTTCGCTCAAAATTATTTCGCATCACTTAATTCCGTTTTGGGTTGCAAGTGCAAATAGTATTTTCATATATTTAAGGTCTCTTCCACTCTGGGGTGATTGAAAACCATATATAATTCAAACATAGGGTGCTATCATACACCATTCTCTCAGTTATATAAAAACGAAGAGAGTAGTTTTCAAATAAACGTTATTATTGCATGCAAGGGACATTTTATAGTAAAAGAGAAGAGGGAAGAGGCACCGTTTTCGACTCCGTTCTAGAGTTTACGTTCAGAAAAATGTTGGGGCTAGGGTTAATAAAAAAAATTATTTATTTAGGCACTATGCAAAAGTTTATTTATTGAATTACACTTTATTTTTGCATTATCACTCTTCTATCTATATATATAAAAGTCAATTTAACCAAAAGTTGAAACTGACCCCAATCTTTACAACCTCACGACAAAGATATTAAATAATCATTGAATACGAGTTTATCATACACCATTCTCTTAGTTATAAAAAATAAAAACGGAGAATTGTTTTTAAATAAACCTTGTTATTGCATTCGAGGAACATTTTATGGTAAAAGAGAAAAGGTATCGTTTTCGAATCCGTTGTAGCGTTAGATGTGGAAAATAAAAATTACAGGCTTAAAAATAATAAAAAATACATATTTGTTCAAGCATTGTTTGAAAGATGATTGAAATGAATTGCACTTTATTATTTTCGCACTATCACTTTCTTGTTATAATAAAAGTCACTGTAACCAAAAGGCGACCGAAACTTACTGCGATCTTTATAACCTCATGACTGTTCAAAAATATAGTACGGTTGTCAGTTAGCTGTCATATCCAGCCATCGTTTGAATATTACCAGAGTTTTACAAATATCACTAGTGTCACTAGACAGCGACTGCGAAAAAGATAGTTGCGCATTAAAATGTGTGCGAAAAAATGCTCAATTTTTCGGCACAACGAAAAAAAAAACATTAATATCTTTAATACTATTTAAGCTACGAGGTTCTAATTAGTGGCGATCGAAAGAGAAAAAAAATAAAAAATATGTGAACTTAAATGAACCTCCAAAATGCTGTAATTTAGTTTATATTAAAGAAACAATTTTCTAGAACAAGTAGAATCACGGTCCTTCTGGTAAAAGTGTCTTGTGTGACTCGTTTCGTAAATGTACTTGCCTCAAGTCGCTACCGCGACTCTTAATATTCTTATCGCCTTCAGCAGTTGTTACTTTTGGCCGGCCTAAGCGATTACGGTCCTTATGTGTACCGGTCTTTTTCTACCTTGCTATTGTTGTACGGACCCCTTTCAACGACACTTTGATGTCTCTGGAAATTCGCCGATACGAAAATCCTTTTTCCCGTAAAGCAATTATTGCATCTCTTTTATCAACGAATAGATCCCATATCCATCAATGACCAGCGATCTGTATCCGAAAGTTCATAATTCAAGAGTCAAAAGAGCGGGCTTTGATTTATAGAATGATTGCGAGAGAAATAAGGGAATTGAAATTTAACAAATAAGTATAGTGACGTTTTTAAACAACATAATCGAGTATACGAACTCAAGGCCATGGTCGGTCCAAATACGGCGTACCAATCAAAATTTTAAAAATAACTAATATTATTTATTAAATTTTTTGACCTATGTAATACTTTGAACTGAATAAAATAATATCATTTCCGAATATCGTTCCAGTCATGTGTCGTGAGGCAACCCAACGAATTGTCAACAAATAAGCATGAAACGCTATACCAATTCTGAATTGATCGGTAATTTTGGCACGATGCCGGAGAATGGGGCACCGACATTTGTCAGTACCACGGGGCTAAGTACTTGATTTTATAAATATAAAGGCCAATTTACGGCTGATCACGGCTCGATCGGTATATTTGTTTATGAAAAAACTATGTCTTGAACAAGTACTGCTTGAGAAATTAATATGTGAGCACTATTCATATATGAGCATTTGGTAGCAATTGTTTAATTGAGGATAATTATTAAAAATATTAAATTCAACTTATTTTACCGAAATATAATGTGTCACTTATTTTAGTTATAGTGAGTTCCGAGGTTACCGAGAGCTTTTCAGCTGCTAATTATCCAGATGGGATGATCTGACGCGGTAAATAATTATTAATATTGAATATGTATAAAAACTCCTGCATAAATAAGCAATATATTTATGGATAATCATTTTTATAGGGCTTTTCAGTTTTATTCGTGCTGTGTGAGCGCATCGAACGATGTAGAATTTTTCAGAACTTTGTGCACTCACAATCCTTAATTGCTTAATTGTTATAAACTGTGATTACAAGCGGGCAATATTATCGGTAACTCGATCATTCTTTGAAAACCAAGCCCACATAAAAGGGCCTAGTTTTATTTTATAAGAGTAATTCATACTCGTCAATAATGGATAAGTACAAACATTAATTATTTTTAGAATGTAAAATAATTTTAATATTCATATAAACTGTTGAACATTATTTTAGAATCACTATCGAGGAAATGGAAAAATCTAAACTCACGAAGGTTTAAGATAACATCACACAAACATTAATTCTGTGTTCGAATCGATGATACGCATAAATGACATTCGTTATGTAAATGATAACCGGTTTTTCTTAAAATTTAACTTGGCATGCATTTAACATTCATTTAACATTCATTACAAAAATATCATAGTTGATTGGCAAAAAATGGATGAAAGATTAGTACAGTATCGCCACCGTCAGGTTTCCGGGGTCCTGAACTATTGATCGAAAGGAATTAATGAATACCACCGCATCAAGATAAATCCTGTACGCATTGTAGCTCTGGTAAAAGTTAAATTGATAAAATAAAGATAAAAAGATAAAATATACATAAGATATACTAAATAAATGATCAATAACAATATATCTTACTTTCTTTATCTTCTTGGATATATTACGTAAAATATATCAAACGCTGCGATTCCGGGCTCTCTTCATCATTGCAATGTGGACAACCCCGACGACAAATCCCTGATCCACCACAACCACGGCCACTTTAACAGTAGCGTATTATATCTTGTGAATTTATAACTAAGTAAACAGATTTCAGTAACATAAAGACCTCTTGTCGTTTATATATGATTCACGTCGAGCTTTTATATAGAAAATGCTTATGTTAAACTTTCCCTTTTTAATACTTAGTATCAAGACGCTAGCGGCTCTTCTGATATTCTAATAAAAACTATATAGAATAATGAGCCTCTGAATACTTACCTTTTACTAATAGTACATATTTTCTGACGATATATATTATTTTATTTAATTGAACTACTTTTTTCATTCATTATTACGTCTGTAATAACACCTTCATATAGTAAAACGTTATTTTCTTTATACTGGTCCAAATCGCCTCGTCATTCTGTACGCCTCAATTTCATGCATGTACACGCGCAAAGATACTCGAGACTTTGCATGAACTCACCACGCTATGATTCTTCAACCCGAAAATTGCCCCAACAGGTCGAAATACCGCCGAAACATTGATTCTGTCTCTTCAAATGCAATTGCTATGATCATTAAGATACATAATAATATTCAATTAAATAATTTAAATTTTACAAAAACATGTCATAGTTATGCCAAGATCTGAGAGTTCAATTTCTCAGTCGATCAGTCCATACAATTTTATTCGCTCTACTATTTCGACCGCCGATAATTTATCATAATATGCAGCTCGATTGTCAATTATTTTTATCAAGCATAGAGATGTCTTGGAATGGAGATGCTTGGAATAGAGATGGCTTAGAATAGAGTTGTCTTTAAGGACGTTCACGAATGAAAATCGGAGACAAAAGTTCGGCATACGCTCGGCTTAGTTCAATTGTCGCTGTGTAGCGCGCGTCGCGCCCCCTACTCCGAAATTCTTAGCACGGACTCTACGCACTAATACAAATAAGGCTCTGGCGCACCCTATACATATACACTAATACAAGTATCCTTAGAGCGACGCGGAGATCTGCCAGCGTTGCTTGCCTGCCTCGTGCTGAAAGCACGAGGCAGGCAAGCAACGTTGATAAGGCAGTTGTTGATAATTTTTCATATCTCATTTTAATATTTATAATCTCGATTGCAAAGTTGAACTTTCATATGAACAACTTATTTTTAGAAAAAGTGTCGTTATTCCTAAAAAGTCTCCAAAATTGAGAGATGCATGCATTTTCTTATGATACATTAAAATGTCTAGCCAGAAATGCTTAAATTGGCAATTCTTTGTGAGATAAATCGTTGAATATCATGAAAATTAATCCATAACAGTGTGCATACGCGTGTAGTCCCCCCCGTCCCCCTTGCTCTTACGTACCGTCGCCCGGCAGCGTTGCCGCTGCGCCACAGCGTCGTCCCCTCCATGGCGTGGCACGCTCAAAAATACCATCAAATTTATAGGTTTGAATCGCTATTGCGTATGAACGACACGGCTGAGCATCTCTATTTTTTTACATTTCGTTCCTCATATCAATATCTATCATTATGCAGTTTTTTATCAAAATCTATAGAAAATTGTGACTGCTATGAATTAAAATGTCTCTCAAGCTCATGCCTCGCCTATACCTTGCATGTTAAATTTCCCAACTTCAACAACGAATATCTCCACTTTGGTACGGGCATGGTCTTCAGAATTTTGCAAGTACATTAAGGAAGCTATAAATAATGTGTCATCCAAATTTTAAGAAAATCTATAGAAAATCGATTTACTCGTGAACGTCCTTAACCATATTTAAGAATAGAGATATATAAGAATAGAGATGTCCGAGATAAGAGATATTTACGAATAGAGATATTTAAGAATAGAGTTATTTACGAATACAGTTTAACTAACCACAGAGTTATTCAGAATAGAGATATTTAAGAATAGAGATGTCCAGGAATAGAGATTTTCAGCATAGAGTTATTTAAGAATAGAGATATAAAGAATAGAGTTGTCTTACTACCTTAACCGGAAGCGATCACATAAAATGTGCTCCGAAACAAATTTTGCTCTTTTTACGCGCTTAAAAACAACTTTTTTTTTTACTACTCTCAAATATTCTTCTGTTACTAACCTCTACGAACATATCCACGCTTATTCCACCGTTTGTAGCAATCATATAAACTTTCAAACCGAAATTATGCTGGGAAAATAACCTCGAAATACGTTTTGCTCATGTTACTCGCTTAAAATCAACTTTTTTTTGTTACACTCGGCAATTCTGTCATTACTAACCTCTGAGAACATTTTTACGATACTCCATCACCCTTTGTTGTCATCGTATAGGCTTTTCAATGCTAATTATGTAGTAAAAATCATCTCGAATCAAGTTTGGCTCAATTTACTCTCTTTAAATCGACTTTTTTTACTCCACTAATACCTCCTTCACTTGTAACCTCTAGGAACGTTTCCGATGCAGTTCTATCGTTCGTAGTACTTGTTTGGATCTTATTTAAATAGAAATTATCTCGGAAAAATCATTTTCAAAAATTTTCAAAAAATAAAATATTTTTTTTTAATTTTTTCTGTGTTACTACTAACGAAAAATATTTCACTACAACCCACTACTAACGGTTTTCTATGAAAATCAACCGAAAAACTTCATTTTTTTCATTCCGGGGGATGACGTTTTTTTTCGCTATATTTTTTTTTGGCGTTACTACTAATGAAATTAGTGTCACTACTATCCACTACTTATCGAAACCTTCCATAAAAAAAAAATATCAATTTTCTCAAAGTCGGGCGCTAGGTTCACACAGGTTCGCACACGTGCGTTAAATGCCACTGTTCAATGGTGACTGAATAAGGCTGATGTTTATTTTAGGACAAAGCCGTCAAAATAAAGCTATTCGTTCAAAATTTTACAATGTACTATAGTAATTTTGCAAACAGTAGCCGAGCGATTTCCGTACTCGCCCACGGGCGTTCGAAATATTTTAGAATGTACCATAAAAATTTTTTGAACTGTAGCACGGCGATTTCCGCACTCGCACACGAACGCTTAAAATTTTGCAATGTACCATAATAATTTTTTAAACAGTAGCACGGCGATTCCAGTGATCGTCCTC
The DNA here is from genome assembly GCA_963989365.1 of Rhimphoctona megacephalus. Taxonomy (NCBI): domain Eukaryota; kingdom Metazoa; phylum Arthropoda; class Insecta; order Hymenoptera; family Ichneumonidae; genus Rhimphoctona; species Rhimphoctona megacephalus. The sequence continues at coordinate 48,501,998 of OZ022415.1, read as the reverse complement.
GAACGGTCATAATTTTATAATGTATCATGGTAATTTTTCGAACAATAGCATGGTATAATTGATGATCGCGTAGTTACGCTCAAAATTTTACTATGTCCCACTTTAATTTTTCACTGTTGACATGGTACTAATTATGATAGCTCTAGAATCTATTTATAAATAAATATAGAACGAATTAATATTTACTATGTTACATTGTAAAATATAATTCATCGCGGCATCAATAACGGCGACAGGCAGTTGCGGTGGAAGATGCAATAAATTTTACAATGTTCCCTGTAAAAATTAGCTCTACAGTAAACAAATTTTTACGCTCTTCTCCAAGCAAAATCCGTGATTTACAACTTTGATTTTGAATAAAGGCAAAAATTACTATTTTTTTGGGTAAAATTCCACAAAAGTGACAAGGTAGTACCCGGTCACGATGGTACCATAGCATTTTTTGAAGAAACATTCCGTGTCTTTTCGGGTTTTTACGAGCTCGTCCCCTCACTTTAACACCACTTTTGCCCCACTTCTCTGACTGCCATGCTCCTCTGAGAATTCCCAATAGTGTTGCCCATAGTTATTCTTTGCTAATTGAATGTTGTATCGCATTTGCTCGAGAGCCAAGGGAGACTGGAAAACCCGCCCGAAACAGGGGATTACATTTTTAATTACAAGGAACAATGCTTTGTTGTTCGCCTCTGATTTTGTTGAAACTCTTGTATATGAAAAAGCATTCGAAACTAAGAGATACGTATTTTTTCTTTTTTTATCGCCGGATAAACGGTTTTAAGGATTCAAACCACCCTTCAAAATAAGGCATGTTAAGGAGTGGTTTGGCAGTTTCACATACAAGCAATCCACCGATTTCGATAAAACAAATGCGACGGTCCGGTATTTCATCTAAATAGACGATTCGCAAAAGAGAGAATATAGGTGGCCGTAGCGTAGTGGTTAGCGCTCCCGACTCAGACTCCGAGGATCCCAAGATCGAACCCACTCGACTCAACTTTATTTTCTCTCATCGTCACTGGATCGTTCTTCACACTCTCTGCCGTACCGATGGGTTGGACTATTATACAAAAACCGAAATCTTTCTTATCCTGAACGATGAATAGTCCAGCATATGTAGAGGGAAAAAAATAAAAAAATGAAGGGGTGAACCATCCAGCATATTTATCTATTTCTCACTCCCCATTTTTTAATAGGGAGATGTTCACACCTTTTTAGGGCTGGATCTATTTTAATGAAACGGGCTCTATATCGATAAAATCATGAAAATAAATTTCACGTGTTTTTGTATTTTTTTTCAAAATAGCAATGGAGGGGGGGGGGGGGGAGGTGAAAAATAGCTAAATCCAGGGGTGGTTCACCCCTTTATTTATTTATTTTTTTTCATTCGTTTTGGTATTAATTATCGAGGATTGATTTAAAAATGAGAAGTTAAGCTTAATAACGTTAACGTTAACGTTAAATCGAAAGAGCATCACTCAATTAGTCAAAAGTTCGCTTTTCTAGCCGCCAAATGACTCCTACACTCTACAATTAGCGAAAACGTCATAAAATTTTTACCTCCGCCACCGCGAATCGCTTTGTTTCGAGATAATATAGACTCGCGGCAAGCGCTCGGGACACCAAACGACAGAGCTGCCAATGTACTTGTCCCGAGACTCTACCGAGTCTCCTGATAAAACGCTGAGTTAAATTTAAAAATTTGGAAATTTAAATTGTACTTATATTGTAAGTAAAGTGTTTTCAAATTTTCATTCGAAAAAATATTTTCATGTATTTGGAAATTCTATCCAATAATGGATTTTCCGCTAGGACCTTCTTATAATTCATTATTCCGTAGGAAAAATAATTGATAATTATTTAAAAATCTTAATGGCTAAATTAGAGTGTATTTTCTGGGATATGTTAAGCTAGTATTTTTAAACTCTTGCACTTTTAAGCGCAATTGCTATTGCTGCAATTTTACAAGTTATTTTAACATTGAAAGTATTTTAGCGCCATGACAGAAATTTTGATAGTTTTACAAAAACAAAAAAAGTATGGATTTACAATACATCAAATTCAGATGTCAAGTGACAGATGATGCATGGAAAGTGGAGAATTTATGGTTTTGACATTAAAGATGGGTGGTGAATTTGGTGCATTGGGTGTACATATTCGTCGTGTAGTTTATTACAGTCTGTCACCTTTCGAGCAAAAAGCGTGGGTTCGTTCTATTTCGTGTGGGTTGCCAAATTTAGGAAAACGCTTTGTATCAGCTCTTCCAACGGTGGTCCCAGGTAACATATTTAGCTTGTAAATTCTCGAAAGGCTTTGTCTCGCAAAATTTCGTCTGAACGATAATTTAATATTCAAAATACGAAAGCAATAATACGAACGAACAAAAACTCTGCTCAGGATTTCTCATGGGAGGTTGGATTTATCACTGGACCGTCACGGAACACGAGCATTTGTTGCGAAAAAATCCAAAGGATTTTGAGAATGACGAATAAGCCGAGGGGTTAAAGAAATAAAAAGAGAAAAAAAACAAAGTTTCTCCATGAAACACTTCGAGGAAGATTTTATCTGCGTTCTTTGTGGCGACCCAACAATCCCTAGAAATATTCTGACCAATTTGTTATTATTATTAAATTAATATACCGCGTACACGCAATGGAACAACAAAGAAGAAAAGTCTCAGTAAAAAGAGCTTTCAAACAACGAACCGATACCGTCGGCGAGTGAGTTTTGGCACTAAAAGCTTTTTCGATACATATTGACATAATCGAACGAGCATTGGATAAGTGATTGCAGTCAAGCTGTATTTCACAATAAAATTGCTGCTGCTTTTTATTCATCATAAAACAAAGAGTCAATCTAAGAAAAAACGCAATTTTTCATCATATTTGCCATATTTTCTACAAAGGTTTTGGAACTAATTTGTGATATTTAAAAATTTAATCATGTGATAAATATCGTTGGAATATAGTGCAATATAAGAATTTTCTTGAATAAAAAATTATTCACGATAATACAAGCAAATATTTGCTTGTTTCAAGTTACTTATTATGAGATAGTTGCGTGATATGAAACAAAGTAATATCTCAAGATACGGAAAAGACAAAAATACAGCATTAGTGATACGTGGTCGTTGGGAGCTATATCTTCAAACATCTATCACTGTGACCCCAGCAGAACTTTGTTTGATGGCATGTATTAATAATTGTGATTGCCTCAAGGTTAATTCGGAAATTTCGCCACATTCTACTTTCGATTCCTGTCGCACATGTCTAACTATTTATGTATGTGTCTTTACTGAAAATTTGAGCAGTAGCAGTTGCGCATGTTATTTACAAAGTTGTGAGAAGAAAAATACAAAATGTTCCGTTATGCGGAAATTGGCGAATAAACAAAGTCCACGAAGCTTCGAAAAGAATATGAATTTTTTAACGAGATTAAAGTTGAAGAGTTTCTTTCTTCGCGATTTTTTCTCTGACGTTTTTATAAAGTATGAAGACATCGGAAATTGTCCGGATAAAATTTTATCTATAGACAGCCTTTTTACGCCAGTTTTGTCATCGTTGGTTGTGTCTTACGTTTACTAACGCGTGTGTTTCACAGTGGCACACCACTTGTTGAAGATGGGGTCAATAGTTTACCTTCTGGGGGTGCGGTCGACCTATTATAACGAGTCATCATCTTTGTCGTTTGTTTTATCCACCAACCAATTCTTTACGTATGCTGACCCATTTATAAAATACAAAGTTATCCGTTTTATTCTCTGTTTTCTATGCATCGCAAATACTTATTTTCAAACCCATTAACATTTTGGAGTTCATGCAATATATTTAAACGTCGTCGTATCTATATTGATTCTGTTCGCTAGTGTGTTCTGAAAGTGTCATTTTCGAACTCTTTGAAGCTTTTTTTTTAGTACTTTACGATGCTCGGTCTTTTAACAAGTCTTTTGTCACTTCATGCTTACACGTACATACATTAATTAAATCTCAACTGTAATTGAATTTTCATTTCAGAAAACCATCAGAGGAAAAAGTATTTAAGGTAAATATTGATGTACTGCGTGCTAGTCAAATGAGTGCTAAAACTTCACAATGTTTTTATACCAAGATTAATGCACTAATTATATATAGTGAAGGTGAATTTGTAAGATGACATGTCTAATTAACCTAGAAAAATATTAAGATGATCTATCAGTTGCATGAGTGGGGGGTCGATAACTGAAAAGTAGATACACGTTTTTCTCGGACACGCTTAATATTTCGAGAAAACGAAGAGTTACACGTTGTTCTCTGACAAGAAGAAAATAACGTGTAACTCTCAGTTTTCTCGAAATATCAAGCGTGACCGAGAAAAACGTGTATCTACATTTCAGTTATCGGCCTCTCACCCATGCAACTGATAGATCACCTTAATAACGATACATTTGCGAAACCATTAACTGATAGTGGCAAATTTCCGTTATGACACATTTTCATCGGAACTTTTCGAAGAATAATCTGTATTTTTCAATCGATTTTAACGTACCACGTTTTATTTTGTTCCTCAAGAGATTCTCTACGAATTCACTACGTAGATTTTTTCGAAGTTTATTTGTTTGGAAATTATTGCAATTTGTTTATGAAAGATTTTTTTCGCTAAATAAACAATTGGCTGCAACAGTGGAACGATCAAGCTTAGAAGAAATGTATGTGGTGGATTCGTAAAGGATCTTTTGAGGAACAAAATAAGACGTGGTACATTACAATCGGTTAAAAATTACAGATTATTCTTTGACAAATTCCGATGAAAAAAATCATTTTTAACCCTAGCTACACACTATAATTTTTAGTACCTTACTTACACACTATCGGTCTATTGGACCGACGACTTTTATTGCTCTATAATGTTGTAACAAATGCGTGTGTTGAGGTTTAATTGTAGTGAAATCGAAACGTCAAACTCCGATTAATCTGAAGAAGCAATCGGTAAAGCCAAAAAGTCGTTTGATAAAAAGTTATTATATAACGTTTATGAAAAGACATGTGGTAAAAAAAAGGTGAAAATGTAGTGTTGCTCTCGGTCCATTGGACCCCGTAGTGTGTAGCTAGGGTTAATATTTTTCTACGTTAATAAAACATGCTGTGATATAAATCCACTAACACTACGTTCAATTAGTGCATTAAAGCTTGGCATAGAACAATTGTGAAAATTTAGTACTCATTTGACTTGCATGCAGTATAGCATATATCTTAAAACAATGAAAAATAAAAATCCGGAAACCATAAACTATTGGAAAATTAAAATGTTTTTGTACCTATATTTCCCATTAAAATTCTGTAATAACTCATCAATAAAGGTAATGATTTTTTATTCGTTCTCAGAAATTCCATACCATTCATTATTATATATTAATGGTCATATTGTTTGAATACGGAATTCGATGCCAGAATTTTTCATCCGTGATTTTGATGAAATTTTAACACCAAATAAATGGATAGAATTTCCAAAAATATTCACTACGTACAGTCGATTATGATGCTTAAAAAAATCGGTCGAGCCATGATGCCAGAGCGCACGACGTTGGTGCTATTTATTACACTTTTAATTTTGAAATTTATACCAAATATTATTGAAATGTTAAATATTAAAAGTTTAATAACTGAAAATCCATTTTTTCTATATGTTTTCTTAATTACCTGGAACGTTGTTAGTACCTTTATAAAAATTTCGTAAAACTGCGATAAAACAAAGGCTTCGACTTTGTTGAAGTTACGAAAAATAAAATAATCTGTATTACATCCTTTAGTACACTTTTTGTTACATGCATGACGACGGTGAACTTAATAATCGAGAGCGCAAAGTAATGCCACTCCTCTTTTTATCCAGTGAGCTTGAGTTTTGTCGCTGGGAATTTCCATGTTGAGAACGAAATTGGTAGAATGTCCAGTCGTACTGAGAGTTCCGGCACGTTTGATCGTTTTGTAAACAGGACAATCGTAAATTCCGCTTTTGGGAATTTTATGACTCACTTCTGGTAGCAAAAGTACAGGTGGCATTTCTAACGAACAGGGAAATAAAGATAGGAGAAGATAACAAAAAAAAACAAATACTATAATTTAAGGTAGTTCGGTAGAGTTTGGCCGAGTCCAAATGTGGACCATTTTTTAAATTTGTAAATAGACGATTAAATTACAAAATCGATTTTAAAAATCATTTTCATTGAAAATAAAATTTATCAAATAGCGTATACTCTTATAAATCATCTAAATGACAATTAAAATTTAATAAGATCTTGGCCTGACTCATGTAGTAACAGATCCGTGGATCGGTGAGAATGTAAACTAACCTCGAAAATTTTGCTGCACGATGAATTGATTAAGTGCTTCTTCGGGCAGTTTTATCAAAGAAAATCAACTGAACCAACGTGAACGTTCACTCGAAGTTCTAGAAACATGCAATGAGTAGAAAAAAATTGGAAATGAAACAGCTAGTGGCCAAGAAAGGCCTTCGTCTAATTGACATTTCCTACCGGCGGGCATAAATGAGCCGCCATTTTGATTATCTCCTGACTTCTGAGAGAGAGAGAGAGAGAGAGAGAGAGAGAGAGAGAGAGAGAGAGAGAGAGAGAGAGAGAGAGAGGGGGGGGGGAGACGGAGAGGAAGAGGGAGAGGGAGAGGGAGAGGGAGAGGGAGAGAGAGAGAGAGAGAGAGAGAGAGAGAGAGAGAGAGAGAGAGAGAGAGAGAAGTCCGAGTCAAGCCGACAAAATTCTGCTATGCGTGTAATTTTATTTGCGATTTCTCAATAATTATACGGTGAATCCAATTGAATTTCTCCTAGAAGATGCTTCACATATTGTGGATTAGAGCAATACATTTTTTTTCGTGGGTTGCAGGACAAATTTTGGAGTATTCTCGAACTGAAAGTTGGGGGTGGGTTGAAATTCCGAACTTTAAAAATTAGAACGCTCAAAATTCCGAATTTATTTATCTAGAACATAATACACCTGGAAATTTACAATTCCAAAATTTTGTAAACAGAATTATTGTATAACCGAAAATAAAAGTCCACTACGAAATTCAATGAGAATAATCATGGATCCGACCGATAAAGTGTCAACATGAAAACATAGCACGTAAAACATGTATCAACTTCTCATAATCAGAGAGTCCATAGTTCCGAAAAAATGTAGAGTTATATATTCAAGATCCTGAATGGCGAAAGTTTCTACAGAGAAAAGTTCTGAAAATAGGAATATCCGATAGGTGTAAACATCCTCATATTATATGTTTACAATAGAACGTGAAAGATGATCAATACTCAGAAAAAATTCTACCGAGAAAGATCGAAATTCCGAAAGAATAGTACTCTGAAAGATCAAAACTTCGAAAAATTTTTTCCCGAAGACCGAAACTCCGAAAATCCATGCGATACAGCAGTGGTGCTGCCATCTAAATGCGTCAGGCTTACATGCTATCTGTTTTATGTGTGAGTTTTTGGAATTTTTATCGTTCTGAATGTTCTATATCGGAATCTTATTCTATCTAAACTTGAGTTTTCGCAAACTGGATGATCGAAAATATAATTTTTTGATTCCAAAACTTTCGGGAACCTGACGAATCTCTTATTAGCTTTTATTATATTTAAACTTTTTGATATAGTTCGTTTTCTAGAATTAAAATTTCGGTAATTTGTGGCGTGTTTAATATTACATATTCGGAGTTTTGTAAGTCGAATTACTGGTCATTCAAATAAAGCGTTGATCTCAATCATACGATTTCTAAAAATTATCTCGTATAAGAAATCACATTTGTATCCTTTTCCTATCGCTACTCATACCGTTCTACATCATTTACAGTCAACTGTGTAGACTTTTACTGGCATGATCCTTACGAAGCTTTCAGTTTCGGAACATTAGAATTCGGAATTTTAAACCGTCGGAGCATTTAAAGTTCGGAATTTCAAACCGGCCCCTGAAAGTTCTAGCCCACGCTATCGTCTGCGTTCTCCTATGGTCGCAATGTATTTTTAATAGCTAATATCTCAAAAACTACACGGTAAAAAGAGTTTAAACTTCACCAGCACATAAGGAAAAATTATCTTCTTTCGATTCCATGCAAAAAAATATATGGTCACACGTCTACCGAACTACCTTTATACACGTATAATTAATAAATGGCTGACGTTAATCTATCATTTAATAATTGAGTCTTGTGGGGGTAATTTTTTATTGCTAATTATACCGGTATAGAGTTCTTTGGGATACGACTCGGCCAGGGCATTTCCACCCCATCGACATCCCTCGAGATAAAGCCCATACACGATGCAACCATCCCTTGATCTTGAGCTTGGTTTCTCGCGGACAACCTTAATTATATTTTCAAATAATTCATTAAAAGCACTGTTTTCTTTTTTCATAACGAATTTTAATTTAGTACAGAGGTGTTAAAAAACTTGTTTTTTTTTTTTAATTACACGATGATAAGATCGTTCAGAAAGTTTTTATGAATAATGCCACTTACATGAAAGCTAAAATCGATCGTATCTATCGACACCACGTGCTGTCGTGCAAAATTTTGCAAAGTACCAGTGAGAAAAGCTTGGGGAAAATAAAATCCTGATATCCAGAATGCAGGTGGGATTCCCTCGTTTTGCCATTTGTTGATGAAACCAATTCTCTCTTTTAAATCGATCACCCATGCTCCTGCATAAATCAAGTATCAATACACTCTATTTACTTCTCTCCGTTATGTCGCACTAATTGATTTTCATTTTTGCCGATTCGATATGTTAGTACATTTTAATTTTCATTAGTCTCTATAAACCCTGGAATTCTAGATTTTCATATAAATTTATCAGATTAACTTCCGCTGGATACACGGGGTCATAATAATCCCGCAGGCTCCATTAAATATTTGTCATGGTAGTTGTTAAACCATCAGTTGAATTGAGATGGAATAAATACGAGTGTCACTTTCAACATATCCAAACATGAATCAATTATATTAACATACGAAATTTAATAATAAATTGCTAAAAATAAAGTATTAAACATACAAATTCATAAAAAGTTAAATTTTTCACTATGAAACTCATAACTAGCTCATTTTTTCTTTTGTCATCATAACGTTTATCAAGAGCCGCGGTAGCGACTCGACGCTAAGTATTAAAAAAAAAGCCAGCACGAGCCCTGCTGCACTCTTATATACTCGAATATGACGAAACCGTTCTCACGGAGGAGTGGGTTGAGTAAAAAATTTGACTGTAGAGGAACAATTTTTTATTTATTTTACCCTTTCCATTAGTCTTTGTTGCAAGTCGGTCGGTCCACCCAATCCCGAGATATGATAATATTGTGCATTAAAATTTAATGTTTCGGGATATTTTGTTTCTCGGAGTTAGAAAGGCATACGTTACGCTTGTTTACGTTTGGACATACGACCTTTGCGAGACTGGTAGACATTTGCCCACCCTGTAGTCGCCGAGTCCGCTGAACGAGGCTACCCCTTCTTATCGCACGCCGCCCAGCGAAAGAGACGAAAGCGCGATATATTTATATGTATAGATTATTTAGATATATAAAATTATTGTCCTTTTTAAAAAGAAGTGATAACGAAAAATTACTTTTCAAAAGTAAAAAAAGAACGCCAAGTATTAAAAAATCGTGTCCTAAGTTGCGGATGTGTGTCGTTTACTCAAAAAGAATTTAACACAACAATTTATCAAATACATTGAACCTAATAATAGCTCGGAAGTTGTTGAATATATTGTTGACGACGAAAAATTACAATTACTTTCGGAAAAATGAGCATACAAGTTTTGAGCAGAAAAAATGAAACAAATTATAATTTTTCAACAAAATAATTTAATTGAAAAAAAAAATGTTCAATACAGTACTTGGCGAGGTCTATTTTGTTAAAGAATTCCAGTGAACTCGCACGTTTTTATGAGATAAGTTATTAGTTTATATTTGAGTTTTATGAGTCAATAACTAACCGAGAGGCTTCAAGGAGGCATAAGCTTTATCTTGCCATATTTTTGGGACCTTATTGTTGAAAAGACTAGTCACCATAGTTTCCAAGATGTCTGACATGACAACGAGGCCCTTGAGAGCTTTCAATAAATCGTTTAGGGTTGTCACTATTTCGCGTAATAGGGCATTGTAACGTTTTGCTTCTTGGTGCAAAACGGTATTGAGTGATTCCTCGTAAAGAACGGGATATCTGTTGAAACATTCGTAAATAATATAGCGCTAAGAATATATGTATGTTATATATCAAAAGTAAACAGGAAAAAATTACCGTGAAGAGTATTAGGAATTATGGTCAATCAGTAATGGTCACAGAGTTTCGAAACGAATGAACCAATTTGAAGTTACAATACTTACTGCTTTTGAATGTTTGTCAGATCAAACGGATCTGGTATGTTTTTGAGAATTTCTCTGGCAAGCTGATCGGTAACTTGATCAACGCTTATTGATGCACCACCAACCTCTTTCGGTTGTAGAGCAAGTAGAGTATCCAAACAGGCATAAGTTTCAGCTTGGGCACAACTAATATCAGCATTCGCGTGAAGACCAAACAAATTTGGATGATCATTTAATGGTAACGACTTTATATAAGATATGTACTCTTGAAACATTGAAGTTGCCGGTAACTAAAAGGAGGAAGGAAGATTGGAAAATACACATTTAAAAACTGTGTTAGAATGATCAATGGTGATGATTTTGTGAGTGATTTATCATGCTTGCCTGATGATAAAAGCCTTCAGGATCAAATTTATACTTAGCGTTAGCTACTTCGGCTTTGTAAAAATCTCGAAGAATCGTCAGAACAGCACGACGATCCCAATCGTCCGTTATTCTCCCACCATAGTTGATGTGGCCAGCCGTATAAATGAGTACCTTAATAATTTACAATTTATATACGAACGCATGTTAAAAAAAAAAAAATATTTTATATTTTTCTTTATTCCTTGATATTTTCGCCCAATTTTCCATATCTGTATAATTGCTGAGAATGTGTGGCTACGGTGCAATTCGGAGACGTAAATGTTTGAACTATTTTTGTCGTCGTGTTGGGGCAAATTATGAAAATATGAATATATTGGGGTTTGTAACCAATCGCGCCTCCACGGTTGTTATTTCCACGGCTCAGGGTCCTTCCCTTTTAGCCTCTCGGCGGCCCTTTCTGACTATTTCTCCATCCATTCCCCCGCATGTGCGGCTGCACCCGACTTATTCCTCCACTGTATCGCATTTACTGAGGGCGAAGGGAAACTGGAGAAAACCTTGCCGATACAGTCAGTACCTGACTAATCTCCTCGGGTGGCAATGCGAGCACGCTCAAGCACGGCCACCAGAGGCGCTCAGGCAGGCACCACCTTCTCAGCTGCGATGCAATGAGCCAGCCAGTGCACGGCTAGAGGGCCACCATCCGCACGATGAGAACCGTCCACGGGAGACCACCAAAGCCGTACACATACCGACCGCTCATGCATCATAGAGAGGTGTCATTTGGGTATGCATTTATGAAGGTGGAATCCGAACCACTCGGGATTGCAGCAGAAACACTTGAAAACATTTTCAAATTTTCATTCGTGTTTTGGCCGGGATTTGAACCCGAGACCCGCGGCGTGCGAGCCCGAACCCTTACCCACCGGACCAACCGCTCTCCCTAAAATATGAATATAAAATTCCTTAATTTTACGTTATATCCCTCACAGAACCGAACAATTAATGGACCTCTTCTGGCCTTGTACACGTACAAATTACGTCCTTTGAGTGTTTGGTTCTGTAAGTGATAATTTGCGTCTATGAGAGCGTAAGTTTTAAATTCTTGTTATTTGGAAATGACTTAAGGGGTTATATACACTTGTAAAAGTGGACAAATCACTTTTTTGAAAACTGACATATTTTGAAAGTATAACATCTTATAAATGTTCCCTGAGAATTTAAAGGTGATCGGATTAAAATTCACAGAATTATAGGCAATTATTTTGAAGCCCGTCAGAACGCTCAAAGCGTCTTTTCGAAACTTTAAACGCGTTTATCTCGAAACTACGTTTCCAAAATCGGTGAGCAAGATATCTCGAAAACTATTGCATCGATCGTTCTGAAATTTTTCGAGTTTTTTCTAGATGTAAAAATTTAGTATTTAATCGAAGGAATTATTTTTCCGATGTATACTCGCGATTTGATGAATGAAAAATGCCGACTTTGTTTTTGCAAAAATGGAGACTCACTTTGAAAATCCGCCAGTTTGTTTTAATTTGATATTTCGGAAGTTCCTTCGATTAATTGCAGGGTAAACTAATATATTAATGGAATCTTTTTGGTTTTTTCATTTCAGATGACTTGGGTCAGAATGGCATTGCTCACCGCAAAAGACGTTTTTCAAAAGTGCTTCCCGGAAATCAACTGTATCTCCGTTATAAATAAATATTTTTGAATAAAAAAATTACTGATTGTTCTTCAAATGTTACTTTTTAATGTACCAAATTCCTGTTAAGATTTATAATTCCGATTTTCCAAAAAAAAGAGTTGCAAAAATACGTCTATTTCGGCCCAACAACCCATTTCATACTCCATACGTCCCATACGTCTATTTCGGCCCGTTAACCAATTGCTTTGATATTTAACTTTGAGCTCTGCAGTCAAGGAGCGGAATGTTCAATCGCTTATTCTGTTGGAAAAATGAAATATTTCCTGGAAGCTTTTCAATATAACTTACGAATATGCGGAGAATTTTCCTGTGATTGTTATTAAACATGAACTAGCTAGAAGGAACATCTGAATGTTTAATGCATTAAAGATGAACTGCCAAAGGAATTATAGATGATGAAGTTGGACGCAAGGAAATGAAAAGGCTGCTGAGTTTAGTGAGAATCGTAAAAATCGTGATATTTGAAACAATGCTGATTTCGTTCGGTTCAAGAACGCCAAGAGTCGGAGATTAGTATACGGAGAATATTTTCCATATATGTTTACTAAAAATATCTATAAAAATTACTGTATCACACGTTTTCGTGGGACTATGTCAGGCATTCCGTTTAAGTGTAAAGAGTCACACAGTGCAAATTTGAAACTGAAAAATTTAATAGAATTTAAATAGCTTATTACTGTGCTCTAGCGTGACCATTTACAAATTATTTTTTTTTAATTATACAATTACTTGTATTCTACTCATAGTAACGAAAAATTACTGTGTTCCGCTGTCAGTTTTCAAGACTATAAAATGGAATAGTCAACACAAAACTCCGATTCTGTAATGATTCGACACACTGTTAACTAAATCGAAATTGAAAAAAGCAACGACGTGATGGAATATTTTCTTCACGCAAAAAACCTCAGGGTTAAACGTGTAATCATTAGTGTAAGAAAAATGCATTAACAAGAAACAAAGTTTTAGGCTTATGGTATTAGGATAAGATAAAACCGTTATAAAGACTCAGGGTGGCCACTGCCAGGGAAAACCTGGAAATGTCAGGGAATTTTTTAAGTGTCAGTGAAATCAGGGAAATGTCAGGGAATTAAACATTAGTCAGGGAAAATACGAAATATGAAATCGAGAAAAAAGTGTAAGGGCAAACATTATATTTGTGCGCATTGTTGAAAAAAAATTATGAGAGAACATTTTCTTCTGTTTTTTTTTCCAAGAAAAATAAAAAACAAATCCAAATTCGCGATCGCGATTAATAATCCATCATAACTATTAATTAATAATCGGGCATTCTATTCACCGTTAAATGTTAGTGTCAATGCCGAAAACCAAGAAACACACGCGACTGTGCCCGCCAGCGACACGTGGCAGCACCGATACCCGCTGGTATATACAAATTTCCTCAAATCGGTAGCAGAGCGCCTTCATGCGTGAACGACGGTCAACATAGTAGTCATATTTTCTCTCTATCTCGCTCTCGCTCATCGCTTATACTGCTTCAGTTGCGCGCTGAAGCCAGTCCGGAATCGCTCTTTGCGACTGGCAAGAACCCATATCCTCGCCCCTTCGAAGAATTTAACAAACTTTTTCTTTTAGGTAAGGTAAGTTAATATTTTATACGTCTCGTAAATCAACTCGAATAGTAATTAAAGGAATAAATGGAAAAATATGCATCTTTTTAATTCGTGATCAGCTAATGCTGCTGTATAATGTCGAATCACAATAATATTAAAATTGTTGGTTCATTTATTGCCGCGAATACAATTGTCGAACGGCTTGACGTTTGCAACAATGTAGTACTGTTTGCGTGCTTGCATCATTTACATGGCCTTTTATTGCTTTTCGTAATTCAATGTTTTGTGTCCGTTTTGTTTGTATACTGTTTCGTGGCCTCCCCACAATGAGGAAGACATTGACTGCACGCGGTTTTTTCCTATTTTATTTACAGGAGTAAGGAGAAGAGCCGAATTAAAAATGGTAGGAAAAACAAAATCGACAGCTTTTAATCCCAATTGGCTGAACGATTCGATATTTTCATCTTGGGTTGCATGCGTTCCTGAAAAACAACAAAGTGCACGATGTAATTGGTGTGCAACGACGTTTTCGCTTAGCAATATGGGTAGACGCGCTCTTATAAGTTACGCAGAATCTAAAAAACATCAAGCCATCATGAATACGAGAAAAAAAACTCACGATGTACGAATTTCGCTGGCTGTCACACAAGCCCCGACTGTTGAAGCGACTAACACCGTGACTTCATCCCAAAAACCATCGAACGAGCCAATTTTCAGTTACAGTGTGGCCGAATTGCAAAGCGAAAACGACAAAAGTATCACGTTGCCGCGCGGCATCCATTCGTTTTTAATCGCAGAGAATGTCACACGTTCTGAAATTTTATGGTGTCTTCACACGATAGAGGTGCATAATTCTGTACGTTCAGCAGCGAAAAGTCTCGTACTATTTCCGAGTATGTTTCCGGATTCTGAAATTGCCGCGAGGATGAAGATGCAAAGAACGAAGATTGGGTACATCCTGGTACACGGCTTAGCGCCGTATTTTCATAACAACCTCATAAAAGAATTGAAAGATTGCGATGACGTCATAGTTGGTTTCAACGAGTCTCTAAACAAAATGGCTCAGCGCGATCAAATGGACATCTTTGTTCGATTTTGGCGAAACAGTACCAATGAAGTAGCCACTCGGTACTTCAATTCTGCATTTCTAAACCACGCAACGGCTGCTGATCTGCTGCGAGCATCTACGGCGAGTCTATCGGACGTTGGTCTCGAAAAGATCCTTCAAGTTTCTATGGATGGGCCAAATGTGAATATGAAGTTCCATCGTGACCTCAGCGATAAGTTGGTTTCAGATCCTGACGACAGAATACTATTGAACATCGGCAGTTGTGGACTGCATAATGTGAATGGTGCTTTCAAAGCAGGCATGAAAGCGACATCGTGGGATCTATCGGAATTCCTTCGTGCTTTGTACGTGATCTTAAAAGATACACCAGCTCATCAGGGTGATTACACCCACTACTCTGGCTCGAAATTATATCCGAAAAAATATTGCACGGTTCGCTGGCTTGAAAATGGCCCAGTCGTTGAAAGAGCAATGATCATTCTACCTCATGTTCGAAAGTACCTCGAGGGAATGGAAAAAAATAAAAAAGCGATACCGGACAGCAAAAGCTTTAAAATCGTTCGGCTGGCATTGAAAGATCAATTGTTAGAATGTAAATTAGCATTCTTTCAATCGGTCGCGGCTGAAGTCGAGCCATTTTTGACTGAATTTCAGACGGTCAACCCCGTAGTGCCACTCCTTTTCGAATCACTGTCGAAAATAATGATAAACATCATGCACAGATTCGTTAAACCCGAAGTAATGACCGTTGCAAAAGCTGTTCATGAAATAGACATTTCGGCAAAGAGTAATAATCTTTTGGACGCAAAGCGCATCGATTTGGGATACGCGACACACGATGTTATCCGAAAAGTTCGAGCCCAAATCACCGATCGCGATATACTGGAGTTTCGGCAACAGTGTCGTACGGGTTTTCAGAAGATGTGTGAAAAACTTCAAACACGGTCACCTCTCACTTTCTCTCTCACCAAAGGCATATCCTGCTTGGATCCAGCGATAGCAATAACCCCGATTACCCGGAATAATCGCCTTCGTATAGCCTTAAACACCTTCGTGAAAAACCAACAGATCTCTGGCGTTATGGCTGACACGGTCGAAAGACAATTCCTTTCGGTTTGCGAAAGACCAGCATTCATGGATACAATGAAACATTTCTCGCGAAAGAATGATCGACTGGACACTTTGTGGATAAGTATGGCGAAAGACGGAGACGCGTTGAACAACGAACTGATCGCGTTTCTAAAGAAGGTCCTTATTTTATCGCACGGAAATGCCGTTCTGGAAAGAGGCTTTTCCGTAAACCGTGAGTGTATAATCGACAATCAATCCGAAGCATCGCTCGTTGCTCAGAGGCAGGTTTACGATGGGCATACAGCGGCTGAAGGGATTCAAAATATAACAATCACAAAGTCGATGATTCACGCAAGCCGTAATGCTCACGCACGCTATCAAGAGAGCATAGAACTCAAGCGAAAGGAAGAAACTTCGGCTACATTGAGGAATATAGAAAAAAACGCGCGGGCGCTCGAGCTTAAAGAGCTCGAAAAAAAGAGAGAAGAACTCGTGAAAAATGCGAAACAAGAAGAAGCTCTTCTTAATGAAAAAATCAAGGCGTTACAGAAAGCAAAATAGTTCTGACGATATTTCATGTATTCCTTCCAAAGATATAATTTAATAAAAAATACCAAAGAATGAATAATAATAAACATATGCAATGTTCCTACCGTGTTACTTTTTTCCACAATTCTGAATGGTTTGTCAGGGAAAATTTTAAAAATATCAGGGAAATGTCAGGGAATTTTTTTCGTCCGATATAGTGGCCACCCTGAGACTACCGTATCGTCTATCACTCCATCAGATAATTAAGATAGAAATGGACGGAAGAAAACAGATAATAAGGAAACGAAAGAAATGCTTATGAGAAGCCCGCGGTGATGAGTGACTCGATGAGATGTCTGATCTATACAAACGTTTGATGAATTGTGCCAATTTTATCGGGATATAATAATCGTGACAGAAGTCACAATGTGTCTCAAGTCTAAGTGCGCCATGTCTTTATTGGCCACAGTATAGTTCGATTGATTAATATTTGTTTTACTATCGTGCCTTTACTGTGGCAAACAAATTGGATCGAAATGAGCGATTTTTTGAAGCATGTTTGTCCCTCAAACTTCTCAAGAATATAGCTCGAGGGTTTTCCTTTGAAAATCAAAGAAAAATAAAAATACCTTGAACGGAATCGTTGCGTATTCCAAAAGAAACATCTGAAGTTGGGAGATACATATAGTCAAATCGCCATCGGTAAAATCGTATGGTATATTGAAACCCAACGGTCCGAATTTTCGTCTCTCAAGCAGTGTAGCGTGAAACATGCACAACGAAAATAATAAAAACTTGAAAGATTCCACTTTGGGATTTTCGGAATGCAGAAATTCTTGCATCTCGAGAACTTGAGTTAGGTAAGCTCGCAGCATGTTGGCCTAAGTTGTATATAAATTTGTACAGTCGTATTTAATTAGATAAACGATTCGGTTGATTAAACAAATAATAATTTTCATCACACCTCTATGGATAGTTTGATTTCCTGCCTTGCGTAAGTCGAATTTTCCGTAAAGATGTGGTGAAACGTGCATATGCAACGCGGGAAGGAAAGTAGACTATCCTAAATCACGTGCTTGGCACCTTTGCCTTCGACTCGCGTGGCAATTTCGCACGTGGTTTAACATAGCCTACTTTCCCTCCCTGGTGGCGTAATATACTATCAATGAGAGGCACTTGACACTTCTTTCATACATCGAAAAGCATTTTGCTCTTTTGCGAATAATAAAAAGAAATCATTTTAAAACTCAAACAGCATAAATTAAAGCAGCTGGCAACCATCGAAAAAATGGTCAAATTAAAAAAATCGCGAGAGGTCAAGATTACAAAAAGTCAAAGTGGCGTGAAGTGGCTCATATGTTTACCAAATCAGTATTGGCTCATTGTTTCATTGAATTAATAATATATCAATATTCAGTCTTACTTTAACACCACGTGGTGGTTCTACAGTCATTTTGCATCCATTTTGAAGTATGCTGGCCGGGAAATCAGGAGATGGAGTTGACGTGAGCCAAAGACGAAATTCTCGGTGTACGGTATCCGGTTGAAGAGTTTCAACAAGAAATTCAAGTTTTGGCATCCAGCTCGGTGCTAAGTGACAATTCTGAAACAAACATTGAAAGAAAATTCATATATAAATATCATAATAATAAAAAAAAAAAAAATACTATTTATCGGAATATACATCGTAGTACGAGAAAAACTACAGTTGCGTCTTATTTTTGTTATTCAATACAGTCCATAGAGCGGTCCACGTGGTATTCCATTGACCTTGAACAAACAGTCCCCTTGATTGCAGTAAAATAAAACGTCATTTTTGTTACCCTTATCTACGTCGAACTCTCTGTCATTATTATTATAACGTTGGAATTGAAATGTGCCGAGAAACCGGAGATCACTAGTAATCATACCCTTGTCATTATATCTCGTGAATCAACCTTGTCGTTCTTAGATAAGGGACACCGTATCGAAAGGATCCTGAATCAAGTATAATGGACTGCGAAAGTGACAGATGAGAGTTTACTGTATGCGCTCTCCCATCAGCTATTGGGATCAAGTTTTGTATAAAAGAAATCAATAGAATAAACGAAGAAAATGCGACGTATCAAAATAAATAAAGACCCAGCTATTTTTTATATTCAAGGAAATCAATTTCTGAATTTACACCCTTAAAGCCGTTTTTAGGGGATGAAATTTCAAGAGCGAACTTTTTACGGGTAAATTATTTATACACTTGAGTATATTAAAGCGTTGAGTATATTAAAGTAAAAGTAAAGAGTAAAGTAAAGAGTATATCAGTCATTCGGTTGGTAAAAATCCTGATACGTTGTTTTTTCTCCGACACAGTTAATTTTTCGTGAAAAATAAAAGTTAAGGGTGAAAAATAAAAAGTTATAAGGTGTAACTTTTCTTTGTCTCCAAATATCAAGCGAATCCGAGAAAAATGGGAATCTGCTTTTCAGCTATCTCTCGCGTACTCACGGAATTGATAGGGCGCCTCAAAACAACGAATATTCGATACGAATAACAAAATTACAGTGGACTCTCCAATCTGTCAAACTGACGTGTTCGAGGAATGAAATCTGGTCCCTTTTGTCGACTCCTTCTCCATCTTCACTCTTAACACCGCAGATACAGGGCAAACATCGCATAAAAAGAAAGGTGATGCTGAACGAGCGAAGGAGTAAATATTTCAAGTGTCGGTCTGGAGGGTGGAAAGTTAATACATGAGAACAGACGGAGCTGACATAAAGGAGTGGTTGATAAATGGGAGAGTCACACGTATTTTGAAAATAAGCCTTCGAAATAAATCACGAACATTTTATTATTTTGAACTTCGGCAGCATTCGATGTTCAAATACGATTACATTTGGGGTTATGAATTTTTTCACTTTTCCCATGAAAATATTGGAAGATTAATGTGAAGTTTAAGAGACGATGAAAAAAAGTAAAAGGATAACGAGAGTAAAGCAAAGCAAAAAAGTCAAGCATGTCATGATCGTGTGGGAGAAAAGTTTCGAGAGTTTCTTGAAAAAGTTTTCGTTATACAAAAGACTCATTTGTCAGGCACGTCCTGAACCATGAATAAGGTGTACAAAAATCTAACTCGTAAAGCATGTCGATATCTTTTTCTTTCTTTCTCCTTCTGACAGTTTTTTCGTTCTCTAGTCAGCAGAAGCTCAACTAAATATTTAAATTTATAAGTACCTGAAAGAACACCCAATTTCCAGCTTCCATAGAGCTCTTCATCATCAGCTCTGCTCGTGGACCCTGCCCCTGTCCGAGTGAGATCGTGTACAATTTCTTCGCCATTTTCAACTTTTCAGCAAACTTGTAAAGTTCGGCGGCGGGGTCTGTGCCGATTGATAGTACGAATACGAGGGGAGTGGTCGGTAATGATTCTTTGTAGATCGTCGCAAGATCGGTCGTTTGTGGCTCCACGAATTGTTGACCGAGATAACGCGCCAGATAAAGCTGCATAGCGTTCGTAACTTTGTCCGGACGGAAACACTTTAGTACAATCATTCGTTGAAAGTCGTCCAGTCTCTTGTCAAAGGGCTCTGGATATGGTTCTCTATGCATATTTAATATAGAACAATTATTCCTCTATTAATGTAAATAATTTGGTTATTAACCCGTCAGCAGGCGCGCTATGAGACTTTTTCTCACACTTATATTAAAATGATGATTACTCGAAAATGTCAAATGGCATAAGCATTTGAAATTTTTTCTATCTTCACCAAATTTATTCTTCTGTATGATAGAAGAGTTAAAAAAATTTTTTGAATTTTTGTTTTTGAATTTTTTGAATTATTATTTTTTGGTTTTTAGTGTCAATTATCATTGTATTTATGGTTTTTTCTAAAAAAATTAAGCACTTGAAGCTATACATGTGAGAAAATCTCTCATCGCGCGCCCAATTTTTAAAGTGTACGTGGCGCGCCTGCTGACGGTTCTATACCATTAATGACCATTAATGATCAAAGGTTTGGTAGCCCTGTTATTAGAGAATAATTTATTTTTTATTGTTTCAACTATTTTAATACAACGAACCCCTTTTTTATGCATCGCAACATTTTTACTATTGATCGAAGTTAGTAGTGAAAACTTCCAAAATAAAATATCATACAATTTGAATAAATAAAAAAAAAATAAATTAACTTTACTTTATTCTTTGAGTTATTCAATGTTGTGTGCTTCATATTTAAGATTCGCTTGCTCAATCAAGACATTTCAGGAAAGTTTAATTATTGACCAATTGATAATCCATTTTGTTTTTCCATTTTTTTTAAATTAACACCTTCCTTTAATTAAAAAAAAACTTTAATTAAAAAAAAAGGTGTTAAATGGAATATTTTGGCCAGTCAAACGATATTTTTTTTTTATAAAGCGTTTCATACAATTATACCGTTTCCAAATGTTTGAACTTTGAATTTTGAACACAAGCTGTTTATAAAAGTATTTATATTTTAATTATTGTTCAAACCCCATTTCACTGATTCCTTTTTGTTTCCTCATAGAGGAAGCTATGTGACGGTAAAAATTTTTTTTTTCCCGTTTTCAATGTCAATGTGCTTAAAATGTCCCAAAACATCGAAAAATCATATCTAGAAAAAAAGTCCGGATGTGTGTGTGTGTGTGTGTGTGTGTATGTGTGTGTATGTTCTGGCACTGTCAAATTCAAACGTTTATAACTCGAGAACGGTTTGAGCTACAGGGCTCCCGTTTTGCACAGATATTAATCTATACCAGATCTTCGTTCCCTGAGAATTTTGTCGAAATTGCTATAAAAATACGAATTCTACGACATTATGAAATTTTCGAAAAAAGGGTGTAATCACTCTAACTTCCACAAATTTCAAGATTTATTATTAATTTTTTTTTTATAAATAGAGTATCATAATAGAAAGGTTGGTATTGAATTTGGGAAATATCGGTTGAACGGTTTAAATTTTATGGGTTTTCGAATTTTACGAAAATCTTAGTTTTTCGAAAAATCGTTTAACCGCTCAAATTTTTGCAAATTTTCCAAGATATTGTGTATAAGTTCGTACTTCCTCTTTACTTTCTAGAAAAGTTCTCGAAATTATATAATTTAAGGGCAGGGTAAGGTTTTAAAAGCGAAAAAAGGCACATTTTCATGATTTTTTTGCGCCGATATGAGTAATATTGTTTTATTCATTTTATATATATATATTATAGTATAACTTCTGAAGTGTATTAGAAAAAATTTTCAATAAAAAATATTGATAAATAAGCCCGTGACAGCGAATCTTCGAAATCGGGAAATTTCGAAAAGGTGAGAAATACAATACGCGCAACGGGAGTGAAATTAGACTAGGGCAGAATTGCCCGATTAGCCGAGCCGAAGGCGAGGTTGACAAGCACACAAACAAGTAGTCTACTTTCCCTCCCTAGGGGCATAATCCACTATTTCAAAGTTGTAGGACATTTTAAGCACGTTGACATTAAACCAGAAAATATTAAACAATATAATTAAATTATTGAAATTATAGCAATGCGACTTGGATAATATTTAATATAACCTAGTATGATATTTTATTTAACTTTGCTTTACGCAGCTTTGAGAGATTCTATCTTCTTACACATATCGTCATATATGCTTATTGGGAATGTTCATAGTTATTATGAACATATTTGGCTAAAAACCAACTAAAATATAAAAAAATAATATAACGATATTTATATATAATTTTTAGTAATAAACCTTTTTCAAATTAAATTATAAATGCAAATTTAGAAAATTTTATTTAAAAACGCTGCAAATTGAAAATAGCAAATTGTTTCCTCAAGATTTAGCACGATGATGCTCAAAGCTTCCTCTATGAGGAAGCCAAAAGTAAAAATATAGCACCTCATAGAGGAAGCTTTGCGCATCGTGCATCTTGAGTATCGTGCATCTTGAACATCGTGCATCTTGAGCATCATGCATCTTGAGCACCGTGCATCTTGAGCACCGTGCATCTTGAGCATCTTGAGGAAGCAATTTGCAAATTTCAATTTGCAGCGTTTTTCCGCCATTTTTGACGCATTTTCGTGGTACATTTCCAATAGTTTTTCTACACTTTTGCTGCATTTTAGGGAAACTTTCCGTGCATTTTCGTGGCACATTTTTTTTATGTATTTTAAGTGTATTTTAACCCTTATAACTTTTAGTACCTTACTTACACACAATCGGTCTATTGGACCGACGACTTTTATTGCTCTATAACATTTTAACAAACGCGTATATTGAGGTTTAATTGTAGTGAAATCGAAACTCTAGACTTCGACCAATCCGGAGACGCAATCAGTAAAGACAAAAAATCGTTTGTTAAAAAGTTATAACGTTTATGAAAAGGCGTGTGGTGAAAAAAAGGTGAAAATGTAGTGTTACTGTCGGTGCATTGGACCCCGTAGTGTGTAGCTCGAGTTAAATATAAAAAATTTTACCTTACATAACTGTAGTTATATTTTATTTTTGTGGCAGGCAAAATTCTTACGTTTCTGGCTGTAGAGAATCGAATATTCTCTTAAATTCACTAAGCTTGCTCGAAAATGTTTTTACGAATCCATCGAATTTACGAAGTGTTTCTAACGCTTGAATTTCTTTCCAGCATCTCGGGGATATCCATTCGGAAGCCGGATTTGGTAGATTCTTTTTGAAAAAGAATATTAGATCACGAATTATCGGAAACGAGATAAAAAAAAAAAATAGTGCAGATCGATACCATTCAAGAATTACGTATTGTTTGGGTGGTTTAAGGGGGGCAATACATTTGGAACTTTCAAAAATTCGAAAAATTTCTCGATCCATAAAATATTTATAATACATGTCAAAAATATGCCTACAATTCTTTGAAGCGAAATTTGAAATGCTTCTAACGTCATAAGGCCCGTAAACGTGACTTATATGCTCTTAGTGCACACTTTATTTTAATTTGTACTAAAGTGTGTTTTAAAAATTGGCGTAATCGATATCCGTAAAAATATTTGATCGATCTCGTTCAAATTTTGCTCACATCTAAATAACAATGTTCCATCCTAAATGAAACTATGAGTTTGCAAAAATCGATGTAAAAAGTATTTGCTTTATTGCAAAATAATAATTTTTTTTTTTGTAAAAAACAAGCTTTTTTTTCAAGGCGTCCCATTTATGGAATTATTAATTCTTTTTTCACTTTTTGAGGTTCGTTGACAATGTATGAATGTTAACAATAATAATAAAAATAAAATTTGATTTCTGTCAATTACGCCATTTTTAAACTCGCTCCATGACGTTCCGGGAAAACAGCGTCATTGCTTCGCCATTAGGTAAAAAATTGAAAGAAAAAAATATATCGTTTAATAGTCAAGACTCATAATCATTCATACTCAAAATTTCAAAAACATTAAACGAACCGTTTGCTTATTAAAAAATCATAAAAATTGAATTACTTTAACCGATCTAAAGGTATTGCCCCCTTAAAACATGCTTAAAAAAATTATTCAAATGCGCTTGTAAAACCTATCGAAATTCGATCGTAGTGTCAACCATTTCTTCATGAGCTACGATGCAGAAATGAAGTAGATGGAAAAGAATTTCTTTTACGAATTACGCGATATTATGGTTGTTTATATGAAGTTGTTAACCGAAACCTTTTTTTTAACAGACTGGAAAATTTGAGGCACTTTTTTCGTTAGTCGATTTTTTTTCATTGCTTTGATATATAAATAGAATCAGTTACGTTGAGAAAGATTTCCCATGGAGTTAAGTTACACGTGTTTGGACGGCCCGAGTTCGATCCTTAAAGAGTAATCTTATAAATATGTTACGTGTCGAATCATACGGAATGTTACTTCCATTAGTTTCACTCAAATAAGTGATTTACCTGGGTGGGGACGGATCCGGAGAGTAAGAATCGCCATTCGGTTGAATCTATGAGACCCGCATCAATTCGTATACGGGTACAAACGAGAAAAGCGAAGTGTAACTTATGTCTCTCAAAAAGACTTCGGCATACGTTTGCGAACAGGGAGAACGTGAAATATTCGTTTACTCTTTGAACTCGTTTCGCAATGTCAGCTATTCATTAATGTCGAAAGAAAAAACATATTTTTTCTTTTCAAATTCAAATATTAAATTCATAGCTAAATATAGAATAAATTATTTGCTCTAAATTCTGTCGATCAATCTTTGGAAACTAACAATTTTTCTCTCTACTTGAAAGAGCAATTAATTATTATAATACAAATTTATTGATTTCGAATAATTTTGTCCAAAATTTGTATTATATTTTATGGGAATTATGTTTTATATGTTATTCGACAGCACCAGCCGTACTCAAACGAGGGATATTTCATTTGGAAGTTGATAGATCTACAGATTTTGAAACTGGTAATAGAATAAAAAATTGGGAACTTGTTTTAATCAGAAAAACTCACGAGTTTTTTCGGAACCGAGGATGCTCGAAATGAAAATATTGATGAACCATTCGAGAGAGTACTGATACATCGTATCCACAAATTGCAAATCGGAGAGACAAAAAAATAGAATCTGAGCTCTATTGGCTACCGGAATGTAAAGGGATCTCGTAACATCGATATCTGCCTGTGTTGTTTCTGCTGATGCCATTTTTACCTTTGGAGAAAAAAAAATGTACATGTATTTTTCCTGTGAGTGAATAAGAATACTGTTTTTTCATTCAGAATTTCCATTCTGCACAGAAAATGTTTCTCTTCCTTTAAAGCGCGCTCTATTCGTCGTTCTCGGTAAAAATGCTGCTGCGTATTTATCACCGATACAGTTGAGTTTCCGAGAAAAATAAAAGTTCCACGTTGATCTCTCTTTTTATTAGGGAATGATTTCGAACTTTATTTTCTCCAAATATCAAGCATTTTCTCGAAATAACTGATAGAGCGTTTTCAGAATGTACTTTAACCCTAGCGGATTCGACAACCGTCAGTGACCAAATTTACGGTCACTAATTGGCCGTAAACAACCGTAAACAACCGTTTTCGGTCGATTCGTTCCATTTTTCGACCAAAATTTCGGTCACTGAGGGTTGCCGGATCCGCTAGGGAAGTTCTGAGAATACTCGTCACGGTATTCAACCCGAACAAGCGGCTACGCATGCAATGGGCTTAATTAACAGCAAACGTAATGAAAATTTAACCTTTATTTCCTCGCTTTTAACTTTCGAAGCTTCGAGGGTAAGAATCAAATCAATGTCATCAACCGCCGATCCTTCGGATGATGAGAGTTTTTGCAATATTCGATCCTCGATGTCTTTTAAATCTTTTTTCATCTGAGCATTCGTTATTATTAGGGCGCTTCGAGTCTCTTCGAGGTCGGACCGTTCTTGCATCACGACCAGTGATAACATCTGATCGAGAAGTCCACTTCAAGGAATGAATAAAAATGTAATTTATAATTTCATTGATTTGTTGTAAATACGATATTATTATTGAACAAAAAGAGAAGCTTTCAATGTTTAACGACTTCTAAATATTTGGGGGGAAAAACAACCAGTTGAGAAAACCACATTTGGAAGGCTTCAGACTTTTTTTTTACCTTCCTGTGAGCGTAAAGTTAACGAGCAAAACTTTGACAGTAACCTCCGGGTTATAGTGAGGATTCGAGAGTTTCGTCGTAATAAAAAGGCGAAAATCTTGATTATAAGGAGTTACGTTTTCACCGATTTTAACGCTTAATTGACCAGCATGCTTGAAGAGGGATCGCAAGAGAACTCCGTCGAGGGACGGTTCGAGAACGAGACCGATGTTTTCGATCAAACATGGCTTCCCGAATCTTACGCAGTTCTCAACTACGCGCAATATATCCTTATCGGATATTTTTGCAATTGATAATCCGCTGCTTTTACCCTGTAGAAAAAGCGTATCAACAGTATATACTACATAGATATGCGGCGCGACTTGCCTTCGCCATTTAAAAGCTATCTTTTCAATACTTGGCATCAAGACGCTACCGCGTCTCTAGATCATGATAAAAAAAGCCTAACTCCCGTCTTTTTGCCCTGCGGGCATTCGGGAGTTAAAAAATAGTCAACTGAGAGTTGGACCTCGCAAAGATAAGATTCCGTAATTAGTACTATTGGGCTTAAGTAAATATAAAAAATCTCAAAAAAAAAAAAAATGGGTAAATATTCACACGTGGCTTTTCCGACAAATGACGATAATTTTTTTTTCTTTTCTATCAGTTAATAGGTATGACTAAGAATGATAATCAGTCGGGGGAGCTTCAAATTTCCCCATGGAACTTTGTTTCTTTCACAAAAAACTGAACATTTAATTTTGGCATTTTTCCGTTTCTATTCGCATTACAGGCATTACTCGTATAACATACATATACGTATACGTATATGTGTGTACGAAATTCTACGAATTCGTTTTCAAAACAAATCTATAGCGTACGCTGTGTGTTTAATTTCATAACAAACTTATAGCGTACGCGATGAGGTCAATTTCAAAACAATTTTATAGTATTTTGAAATTGAACAGTAAACGCAAAGTTTCGCAGTTTTGAAAATGATTTGCGACGGATGTGACGTGTCGTTAGTCACTGCAATTAGGATTTTTCAAAATAAGCAGCAAAGTATTGAATTTTTACGAAATCACGGTGTAATAGCGGAGGAAGTGAAGTGCACAGAGTGTGGCAAATTGGCAACCTTAACAAAAGACAAACGACTTTGGAGGTACCAAAAAAAGGGATGTGAAGGAAGGAAAAAAAAATAACAAAGCTATTGCAGCATTTCATCGAAATAATGCATGATGGACTATGGTTGCATACACTTCGAACTTTTCGCTTCCTTTTTTTTTACACCACATGTGTAAAAAACGTGTATATTGGTAATACACAATGTATGTGTTGATCAGTTTACGAAACCCATACATTTTTTTGTATTTTTTTTTAGTCTTTTGATCATAAAAAATTCGCCTTGCAAGAAAGTCGACTTCCCCCACCATTTCATCATTATATATAACATTCTCTAAGTTATAAAACTGAAAAAAAATGTTATCGTCATTTTTCGGAAAAGGCCCACTACTGAATATTTACCAAGAATTGTTTTCCTTGTTTCAATCCCAAAACCAAAATAATTATTATTCGCCATGCATAATAATTTTAGTCTGCAGTTCGAAGTAGTAATAGTAAGTAAAAATCTATTTTAGTATTTTATTTGAGATTTGTAGGCTGAATAATTACAGAGATGGGGACGAGAAGCACAACAACCAGACAAACTATGCAATAAACATTTATTCAAAAAGATATTATTGTGTAAGATTTTCATGGCCGTTCCAAATGACACCGCTTTTTATAGGTCACGTAAAAAATCTTTTTATATTCCCCTAAAAAAAGAATTGAAAACATTTGCTATGCGAAAACAGTTTATAAAAATAAAATGCAAATTACATTTATGTTGCACGTGTTTTCCATGTGAATGAAATGTATAAAATACCACGAATTTTATTGTTGGGGATTTGTCTTTTTTTCTGCGCTGAAATAAAATGCACGAACCATATTTTTTATCCACTTATTGGCCTGTCCCTGAGGATCGATAAATAAAGGCCATCTGGCAGAATTTTTTACGAGTACGGCATTTTCCACGGAGAGAGAGTCACGTGGTAACCCATCAATTTGCCACTTTCGGATCTCAACAGGATCGCCGAGTACAGAGACAGGATTACAGCTGTGTGTATGCGGTACTCCGGTACCGAGGATCACGTGCCATGAGGTCAAAAGGCTCTCGCGATAAGTGTCGGTGAATGGAGTCAGATAGGCTATCGCCCCTTGAGAATAAAGGAAACATGATTCATATGAATATATACATATACGTGTGATAATGTGTCATGTCGTTAATTATAAATATTTATCGCGGGTTAGTATTACAACCGTCTACAGATATTCTGATAGAAAGAGAGATTAGAGTCATTAGTTCTGTAATTTTTACTATATTTTTTTGTTCCTAAATTCTCTGTGTGCTTTTTAACCGTTTGGCTGTACCCTGGTACGAATTTGCCCAGCAAATTTTGTATTTGTTCTGGATTCTCTGTAAAACGCAATCTTTATTTTCACCGTAAAAATTAGATTACGTTGGCTGTTGTAATCAAAATGGTTGACAATCATATAGAAGTTTCTCGAGATTTGAATATCGACCGCGATAAATTAAAATTGGATGACTCCAGCTGGAGATCCAAGCATTCAAAAAACGGCCTGTGCAATTTCCCACCAGTGTGTACATCAGGGCAAAGCGTCAAAAAATAGGTCTACATCCGAAGGTATATTTTATGAATGCTATGTAAATATTCTTATATGATGCGAATATTCTAGTATTGAGGATTTCACATTATTGTCACAAATGTTTATCGCTTCCGGATGGATGCCGTGTAAAGTTTCAGCGCGTGCTGAAACAGCAATACAATTCAATTTCTTTCTCTCAATTTCAATTCTCAATTTCTCAGTAATACATTAAACCAAATTCCAAAATTCGCGGAACGTATATGCGCCGAAATAGTCTAGCAATTGATTTGTTCCAAACTGCTTTAATTTCGTGCTAATCGACGCAGAAGACATACAGACGTCATATGCATGCCTGGAGGTATAGTTATTATATTATTCTATTCAGAAATATTTGTATTATTTTTATTCTATTCAGAAATATTTGGCACCAGAAAAAGGGTTAATACTTCGGTGCTTGGCCACCAATTGCAAAGTAGCTAGCACCCATAATCATTTTATATAAGCAACTTGAGTAGAGACGTGTTGTTGGACTTGTTTTTATGAAAACATAGAACGTCATCTTGCCTGATAAATATACACCTTTTAGACAACTATTCCACACTAAGAAACGTCGAACAAGGACCTATTATGACAATATATCTATGGAAGTGACAATGGATTATTTACTACTCTCAAGTAATAAAATAGACATTCTTTGTGTGCCTTCAATTCGAAATTACCGAATCATGAGGATGAAGTTAAACATGCAGAACAATCGATCGCCACAAAAACACCAGTGAATTTAACTCCCGCTAAAATATTCATATTATAGGAGTTAATTCAACAAGCGGATCGAATATTAAAAAAGCTGACCACTGGCAACGCCATTATATGAAAGTTTAATGGGCCAGTCCACTTTGAAAATTTCAAAAAATCGATTTTTTTTACTGTTTTCGAAAGTACATACATTCAGAAATATTGTGTCAAAATTTTATGAAAATCCGAGCTCTCTAAGTATTTTTTTTTTTTTTTACCTGAACGTCAGGACCTCATTTCGTCTACCTGAGCGTATAGCGCATATTAGCAAATTGGAGTGTGTTTTACATGTGGTCAAACGCGTTTTCAAACGTGTAAATGAAGCAAGAAAATCTTTGATCCAGAAGAAAAAAGCTCTAAAGGAAGCAGTAGAGGAAAAAATCGCATCGAAAAACGTTACACCGAAAAAAGCCGCATCGAAAAAAACCGCACCGAAAAAAACTGTAGTTGTGAAAAAAAAACGGCTACCGTAAAAAAGGTGTCAAAAGCAAAAACACAAACTTTGACGATCAAGTTGATGAAACAGTTGTCTGAAAATTACGGCTTAGCTATTCGAAGGAATTTGAATTCTCTTGAAGGTATGCGCAAAGAAATATGGGCAGGGTATTACCACAAAATTTCGACCGATGTCAAGCCGCAACATCACAACTGCTCGATAGAATGGTGCAAGTACCTCAAAGTTAAGGCACTTCAATAACATTACAAACATCCTCCTGCTCATTCTGAGGAAGTACAGGAAGTTTTAAAACCTATTTACGAGGATCTCACCAAAACAGAACTGCTCGAAAGGTGTTTAGGTGGCCATACGCAAAACAATAATGAAAGTTTTAGCAACTGCGTATGGAATATGGCACCTAAACACATGTTCAACGGCAAAAAAATCGTAGACATTGCCTGCAAAGTTTCCGCGTGTGTGTTTAATGAAGGATTTCGTCCAGTGCTTAAAATAATGGAAATAATGGGCGTCAAACTCGGCCCGATCGCCATCGGATTTGCCGACAATCGCGATGACGAGTGTGTTCGCTCTGCAAACCGCCGCAGTTCTGAGTGCTCAAAAGAGATCAGAACCAAACGAAAGCAAGCAAGACTTGAAGAAATCGACGATGATGAGCAATCAGAAAGGATTTTGTACGGTGCAGGAATTGCCGATTGAGTTTAGGTAAGAGTTTTTCATAGTATAAACTTCAAACGCGTTTTTCTCGAAACAACGTTTTCAAAATCTAGCTCCATCGTATCTCTAAAACTAATATACCGATTCTTTTGAAATTTGAACCACATATTGTAAACATGATTCACAACAAGATGACCCTCGACGGTTTAAAAATTTTGATTTTTACTCTTTTTTTTTGTGAAAAACTGCGAAAAAAACGCGTTTTTTTTACTTTTTTCGTTTTTTATCTGCCTTTTTTTTATTTTTTGATAAAATTAAATCCGAGGGTCATTTTGTAGCTGGTATCATACTGAATCTAATGGACTTTGATTTTTTTAATTTCAGACAAGCCGTTGCCGAGTTGTGATGGAGCTACCTAGCCCACCTATTTTTGAGGCGTTACGTTAAACTATAGTTTTTGTACTTAAAAATGAATAAAAATGAATTAAATTTTTTTTTTTATGTATTTCAAGACTTTATTTATCAAGCCCAACTTTTATATTCATATCTTTTATAAAATCCTCAAAAAAAATCGCGAAAATAGCTTTTTTTTCGTGGCTCCAAAGTGAATTGGCCCCTTAATAACATAAAATGAATCATGTTTGCGACGTAGTTTTCTCGAGCACCAACGACTTCGTGTAATGTAACGAAGTATTTTTTTTTTTTTTATAGGGATTTGTAAACCAATCACCCCCGCGATTGTATTTCCATGGCCCAGGGTCCTTCCCTCTTAGTCTTCCCACTCTTTCCAACTATTCCTCTACTCTTCCCTCCATTCTCCCCTACGTGCGGCTGCAGCCGACTTATTCCCGCACTATATCGCATTTACCGAGGGTGAAGGGAAACTGCAGAAAACCTTGCCGATACAGCCTGACTAATCTCCGCGGATGGCAATGCGAGCACGCTCAAGGACGGCCACCAGAGGCGCTCAGGCAGGCACCACCTTCTCAGCTGCGATGCAATGAGCCAGCCAGTGCACGGCTAGAGGGCCACCATCCGCACGATGAGAATCGTCCATGGGAGGCCACCAAAGCCGTACAACGACCGCTCAAGCATCACAGAGAGGTGTTTGGCCATGGATTTATGAAGGTGGAATCCAAACCACCCGGGATTGCAGCAGAAACATTTTTTTTTTTTCTTTTAATTTTCAACTTTTCATTGGTGTTTTTGGCGGGAATTCGAACCCTAACCCGCGGCGTGCGAGTCCGAGCCCTTATCCACTGGACCAACCGCTCTCCCAGTAATGTAACGAAATATTATTCGTATGCTTTCATACCAAGAAAATAGACGTCATGCTGCTGATTTCGGATAAACTGTACTTTTCGAAGTTTCGTTAAAGCCCAAGGTAACAGGTGGCAAGGAATCAATATCAAAAAAATCAATGAAACACCACGAATCCTCTAAATTTACGACAAATTACCTGCGGTGAACTTTCACAGTCATTGGGTATAGGGAACAAGGCTTTATAGTCAAGGCTTGAAAGACAACATGGAAAAAAGAGATGTTCTCGGATTTTTTCGAAACTCTTGGATCGTGTTTCTTTGCTCGAGAAGATTAGGGTAAAACGAGAAGAGAAAGGTAAACTTTTACTTCGACGAACTAGATTTAACACCACAAGAGTCAAATAACTGTTCGAAAGTTTGAGCAAGAACAACTGTGATTAGTTATCACTAAGGCATCGTACTTATTGGCCTACCCACGCAAATAAAATACTCGATATTCTTGGCTTCTTTTCGACCAAAATGAAATGGCCTCAAATTCACCTTGAACTTATCATTCGATCTTAACACTTTGCATTCATAATCAGCACTTGGGTCATCTCCAGGCTAAAAACACGTTTTTTTTGCATGATAAAGGAAGGAAATGGGAAGCATTTAAAGAAAAAACGCATAACTCCCATTTTTTGCCCTGTGAGAAGCCGAGAGTTAACAATACATTAAGATTTCTCTGAAAAGTAGCGACGATGGTATAATTGCTGTCGCTGTACAGTCCAACGCGCTAATCCATGATACAACTTGGTCAGTGACCCCACATGTTGAAACCAAAGTTACTGACAATTACTGGTTCAAGAAAAAAAAACACCATAAAAAAAGATTGAGAACTAGATGGTGGTTAACGAGAAATTCCGAAAAAAAACTCATGGGAATCATTGAAAAAAATGAATCGATCCAGCAATATCGATCGACGAGAAAGCGGAAGTATTTATTTTGCAGTGAAAAAAAAATGTTGTTGACCGAAACAAATTTCGTTACACTCAACCAAATATTTAGATCGATATGAGCAACAAAATATTTTTGAGATAAGACAAAATAATTTGTGAATACTGAAACTAGTTATTAGCTGTACCAATAAAACTTTGGTGCAGCCAAATAAATTAATGTTGATGCAACAAAATATCATCCAAATAAACAAATTCATTGACTGGTCCTAACGATTACCGTTTAGTCAGTTTAATAATTGAGATTCAAACAAATATTTTATTAAAGCAACTAAAAAGTGTGCGTAAGCAATAAATGGTACCAGTTGTTCGAACAAAATCATTTGACTCCGGTGATTTAGTTGATTCATCTACAAGAAATTTTCATGATTTAGTTGAATAAACTAAATCGTTTGCCATTCAACAAAAAAATTGTTGGATCCACCAATTTTTCGTCCAACAAAATGGAATTAGTTCGATGAACAAATTTTTTTTCTCAGTGTGACATTTTGAGAAATTGGAAACATTATATTCGATATAATTCGATGTTCTGGAGATTTTTTTTTCTTTTCTTTAAGAAGTTGAAGAAAAGTGAAGATATGTTTGATCTTACCAGAAGAAATAAGTATATCACCAATGACATTTTTTAGCGATCCTTTTATATCATTGACCGTACCGGTCCATCTTTTTTGTTCCTCTGCGAGACCTGCTATGAGTCTCACAGCTCTCGCCATTCTGTCCTCACAAAGTTGTTTTTGTTTCTCGAGTTCGGCTTTGTTGTTTTCTTCAGCGCGAAGGAGTGATCGCAATTTTTCTATACCCTCTTCAACTTCTCTTAAACGTTCCATAGCCACGGCCAAAGTTTTCTCGGTTTGAGCGAGTGCTTTTTCCGCTTCTTTAAGCGCAATCATTTTGGGCTCAACTTTCATATTCACGAAGTAATAATTATACATGGCGTGAACCCACAAACACAGAGAGTGACAAGCTCTTGATACTTGTATAACCTTTCAAATTGATCGAAATGAATTTCATTAAGTTTTCGATTTATTTCATTTTTTTTTGTTAATCAATGCTACGGCTGAAAAAAAAATCAACAGCTAAAAATTTCCTTTTTTCATAGAAATTTGCTATGCCCTGTGTTGTATTGATATTTCGTTGATTTCTCTAGTACTCCGCAGTCTTACTTTGGTCGGATGAAAAGCTGGATCTTCGACGTATATTTTCAGTTTATTAATCATCTCTTCAGTAATACTTTTTTTGTCAAAGTTTGCAAGCTCATTTAGAAAATGCGACGGATCAGAGAGCATCTGAGTTCCTGGTGTCCAATAGTCAAGAATTTTTTCACCGGGAGCTTTACCCGCAACCTAAGAAAAGAAATTGTTGTCAAATTTAGCCGGTTTCGATTTTGTCAATTTAAGGAAAAAAAACCAATTTTCGACAGTCGCAAATATTTTCTCGGGGAGAATTTCACTGGAAAAACGTAGATCCAAAAATGCACACTATCATTTCAATAAAAAAACAAAGTTCGAATATCGATTGCTCACTTTATCTAAACATTAATTATTTTTCGGACTGCACTAAGATTTTTAAAATGTTTGTGTTACTTTTAACGGCTTGACATCTTTCACGATGCACATTGCTTCGATGACCAAAGTGACACCAACAGGAGGTCTTTTCATAGCTTTCACTTCTGTCAAGTCATTTTTGTTCAATGATTTTAGACTCGCTTCTGCAGCATCCAGCATCGGTTTTGCTTCACCTATGTAAATGTCAATAGTTTTAACCCGTCAGCAGGCGCGCTACGTACACTTTAAACATTGGGCGCGCGATGAAAGATTTTCTCACATGTATGGTTTCAAGTGCTTAATTTGATAAATAGGAACTTGAAAACAATTTCGCCACAGTGATTGTGGCTATTAAACATTTTTATTTTTAAAAAACCATAAATACAACGATAATTGACACTACAAACCAAAAAATAATAATTAAAAAAATTCAAGAACAATAATACAAAAAAATTTTTGAACTCTTCTATTATATAAAAGAATAAATTTGATGAAGATAGAACCAATTTCAAATGTTTATGCCATTTGAAATTTTCGAGTAATTATTGTTTTAATATAAGTGTGAGAAAAAGTCTCATAGCGCGCCTGCTGACGGGTTAAATATTTTTCATCCGAAATTTGACTAGAAACCGTATGAAAGTTTCCAAGTGCAAATATATATTTTTAAAAATTTTTCAAATTCTAGAAATATTTATTCATGCGATTCCGTAAATTCAATTTTTAGTTAATAATTCAACTTTTTCACCCAATTTTTAAAACTTTGGAATATTCTATCGAAAATTTCCAATCAGTAAATTGTTCGAAAGGCATTTTAGGTAGTATATAAGTAAGTTTATTAAATTGCAGCTTTTTGTAGATTTAGATATGAATAATTCTTAAAATAATCGTAGTAGTACTTTCAAGGATTGAATTTGTATTATTTTTGGAGTATTTTTTTTCTAAATATTTGAAAATGAATTGTTCTCACCAAGGTGGAAGAAAAATAATCCGCGATGCAAAAAATTCAATTACATACTTAAATCGGCTTCGGCCTCGTCCTTAATAGCTTCATTCTCACGCTTGAGCTTCGCAGCTTCGTTTTCTTGAAGGACGGCTTGTGTCTTTGTTTTTTCAGCTTCGACCTGTGTAGAAGATAGAAAGAGATATCTTTTGTCTCATTAACCCGTAGTAACTACACTTCTATCGAGTATACATACCAACCACACTAGTGCGATTCAGAGTTGTCCATGGCTTGATACTTGTGTATCATGATACACAAAAGATACTTGATACATTTGTATCAAGTATCAAAATTATTGTTGATACTTGATACATTTGTATCAAGTATCAAAATTTTTCGTGATACTTGATACATTTGTATCAAGTATCAAAATTTTTCTTGACACTTGATACATTTCTATCAAGTATCACAATTTTTCGTGATACTTGATACAAATGTATCAAGTATCAAAATTTTTCGTGATACTTGATACAAATGTATCAAATATCAAAATTTTCCTTGATACTTGATATATTTGTATCAATTATCAAAATTTTCCTTGATACTTGATACATTTGTAACAAGTATCAAAATTTTTCGTGATATTTG
This sequence comes from Rhimphoctona megacephalus, assembly GCA_963989365.1. Taxonomy (NCBI): domain Eukaryota; kingdom Metazoa; phylum Arthropoda; class Insecta; order Hymenoptera; family Ichneumonidae; genus Rhimphoctona; species Rhimphoctona megacephalus. The sequence goes on along the minus strand of OZ022415.1, from coordinate 48,465,810 downwards.
ATACAAATGTATCAAGCATCAAAATTTTCCTTGATACTTGATACATTTGTATCAAGCAGTGTTGCAAAATATGTAATGAAAAAGTAATGAATTACTCATTACTTTTTGAATTTGTAATAAAAAAAAATTCCATTACTCATTACATTGAATTTTGTAATTTAAAAAGGTAATTATGCAGTTTGAGGGCTTTTCCGAAAAACGATGGAATATTTTTTTTTCTGCATGCACTGCTTCTATTGGTCACTACTAATAATATTCTGACGGGGGAGGCTGACATTTCCCATAAAAACCATAAGTTATGGGGTTTTGAAGTTATTGAAAAAATGTAAATGTAATGTAAAAAAATTCCATCACTCATTACATTCAATTTTGTAATGTAATAAATTTCCATCACTCATTACATTACATTTTGTACCCAATGGTAGTAATAACGTGTTATTCGGCGACCAGTACGGGTAGCGTGGTTTGCCCTAGGTCAAACTGACCGAATGGTAGTAACCACGCGTTACTTGGTCACCAGCGGTAGTAGCGCTTTAGCTCGGGTCAAAATGACCCAATGGTAGTAACGATGTGTTACTCGGCTACCAGTACGGGTAGCGTTGTTTGCCCAGGGTCAAACTGACCTAATGGTAGTAACCACGCGATACTTGGTCTCCAGCAGCAGCAGCGGTTTCAGCTCGGGTCAAAATGACCCAATGTTAGTAACAACGTATTACACAGGTACTAGTACGGGTAGCGTGGTTTGCCCTGGGTCAAACTGGCTCAAAATGGTAGTAATGACACGTTATTTAGTCGCCAGCGGCAGTAGCGGTTATGGCTCGGGTCAAAATGACCCAATGGTAGTAACCACGTGGTACTCGGCTACCAGTAGGGGTAGCGTGGTTTGCCCTGGGTTAAACTGATCCAATGGTAGTAACAACGCGTTACTTGGTCACCAGCGGCAGTAGCGCTTTAGCTCGGGTCAAAATGACCGAATGGTAGTAACGACGTGTTACTCGGCTACCAGTACGGGTAGCGTTATTTGCCCAGGGTCAAACTGACCCAATGGTAGTAACGACTCGTTACTTGGTCACCAGCGGCAGTAGCGGTTTCGGCTCGGGTCAAAATGACCCAATGTTAGTAACAACGTATTACTCAGGTACCAGTACGGGTAGCGTGGTTTGTTCTGGGTCAAACTGACCCAATGGTAGTAACCACGCGTTACTTGGTCACCAGCGGCAGTAGCGCTTCAGCTCGGGTCAAAATGACCCAATGATAGTAACGACGTGTTGCTCGGCTATCAGTACGGGTGGCGTGGTTTGCCCTGGGTCAAACTGACCCAATGGTAGTAACGACACGTTACTTGGTCACCAGCGGCAGTAGCGGTTAGGGCTCGGGTCAAAATGGCCCAATGATAGTAACCACGTGGTACTCGGCTACCAGTAGGGATAGCGTAGTTTTCTCTGGGTCAAACTGACTCAATGGTAGTAACCCAGCGATACTTGGTCTTCAGCGGCAGTAGCGGTTCCAGCTTGGGTCAAAATGACCCCATGGTGGTAACAACGTGTTACTCGGCTACCAGTACGGGTAGCATGGTTTGCCCTGGGTCAACCTGACCCAATGGTCGTAACGTCATGTTACTTGGTCACCAGCGGCAGTAGCGGATATGGCTCGGGTGAAAATGACCCAATGGTAGTAACCACGTGATACTCGGCTACCAGTAGGTGTAGCGGTGTTTGCCCTGAATCCAACTGACCCAATGGTAGTAACAACGCGTTACTTGGTCTCCAGCGGCAGCAGCGGTTTCAGCTCGGGTCAAAATGACCCAATGTTAGTAACAACGTATTGCTCAGGTACTAGTACGGGTAGCGTGGTTTGCCCTGGGTAAAACTGACCCAATGGTAGTAATGACACGTTATTTAGTCACCAGCGGCAGTAGCGGTTATGGCTCGGGTCAATATGACCCAATAGTAGTAACCACGTGGTACGCGGCTACCAGTAGGGGTAGCGTGGTTTGCCCTGGGTTAAACTGACCCAATGGTAGTAACAACGCGTTACTTGGTCTCCAGCGGCAGCAGCGGTTTCAGCTCGGGTCAAAATGACCCAATGGTAGTAACGATGTGTTATTCGGCGACCAGTACGGGTAGCATAGTTTACCCTGGGTCAAACTGACCCAATGGTAGTAACGACTCGTTACTTGGTCACCACTGGTGATCAAGCAATGCATGGTTACTACCATTGGGTCAGTTTGACACAGGGCAAACCACGCTACCCCTACTGGTAGCGTACCATGTGGTTACTACCATTGGGTCATTTGGACCCGAGCCATAACCGCTACTACCGCTGGTGACCAAGTAACGTGTCGTTACTACCATTGGGTCAGTTTGACCCAGGGCAAACCACGCCACCCGTACTGATAGCCGAGCAACACGTCGTTACTATCATTGGGTCATTTTGACCCGAACTGAAACGCTACTGCCGCTGGAGACCAAGTAACGCGTGGTGACTATCATTGGGTCTGTTTGACCCAGGGTAAACCTCGCTACCCGTACTGGGCGCCGAATAACACGTCGTTACTACCATTGGGTCATTTTGACCCGAGCTGTAACCGCTGCTGCCGCTGGAGACCAAGTAACGCGTGATTACTACCATTGGGTCAGTCTGACCCAGGGCAAATCACGCTACCCTTACTGGTAGCCGCGTACCACGTGGTTACTACTATTGAGTCATTTTGACCCTAGCCATAACAGCTACTGCCGCTAGTGACCAAGTAACGTGACGTTACTACCATTGGGTCAGTTTGACCCAGGGGAAACATCGCTACCCCTACTGGTAGCCGAGTACCATGTGGTTACTGCCATTGGGTCATTTTGACCCGAGCCATAACCGCTACTACCGCTGGTGACCAAGTAACGCGTCGTTACTACCACTGGGTCAGTTTGACCCAGGGCAAACCACGCTACCCATACTGGTAACCGGGTAACACGTCGTTACTGCCATTGGGTCATTTCGACCCGAGCTGAAGCGCTACTGTCGCTGGTGACTAAGTAACGCGTGATTACTGCCATTGGGTCAGTTTGACCCAGGGCAAAAACGATTACCCCTACTGGGGACGGAGGAATCCCCATCAAGTTGTAATGAGTGATGGAAATTTTTTACATTACAAAATGTAATGTAATGAGTAATGGAAATTTATTACATTACAAAATTCAATGTAATGAGTGATGGAAATGAGTGATGGGTAGCGTGGTTTGCCCTGGATCAAACTGACCCAACGCTAGTAACGACTCGTTACTTGGTCACCAGCGGCAGTAACGGTTTCGGCTCGGGTCAAAATGGCCCAATGGTAGTAACGACGTGTTATTCGGCGACCAGTACGGGTAGCGTGGTTTGCCCTGGGTTAAACTGACCGAATGGTAGTAACCACGCGGTACTTGGTCACCAGCGGCAGTAGCGCTTCAGCTCGGGTCAAAATTACCCAATGGTATTAACGACGTGTTACTCGGCTACCAGTACGAGTAGCGCGGTTTGCCCTGGGTCAAACTGACCAAATAATAGTAACGACTCGTTACTTGGTCACCAGCGGTAGTAGCGGTTATGGCTCGGGTCCAAATGACCCAATGGTAGTAACCACATGATACTCGGCTGCCAGTAGGGGTAGCGTGGTTTGCCCTGTATCAAACTGGCCCAATGGTAGTAACCACGCATTACTTGGTCACCAGTGGTGACCAAGTAATGCGTGGTTACTACCATTGGGTAAGTTTAACCCAGGGCAAACACCGCTACCCCTACTGGTAGCCAAATAACACTTAGTTACTACCATTGGGTCATTTTGCCCGAGCTGAAACCGCTACTGCCGCTGGAGACCAAGGATCGCGTGGTTACTACCATTGGGTCAGTTTGACCTAGGGCAAACCACGCTACCCCTACTGGTAGCCGAGTACCACGTGGTTACTATCATTGGGTCATTTTGACCCGAGCCATAACCGCTACTGCCGCTGATGACCAAGTAACGTGTCGTTACTACCATTGGGTCAGTTAGACCCAGGGCACACAACGCTACCCGTACTGGTAGCAGAGTAACACGTCGTTACTACCATTGGGTCATTTTGACCCGCGCGGAAGCGCTACTACCGCTGGTGACCAAGTAGCGCGTGGTTACTACCATTCGGTCACTTTGACCCAGGGCAAACCACGCTACTCGTACTGGTGGCCGAATAACACGTCGTTACTACCATTGGGTCATTTTGGCCCGAGCTGAAACCGCAACTGCCGCTGGTGACCAAGTAACGAGTCGTTACTACCATTGAGTCATTTTGACCCGAGCTGAAACCGCTGCTGCCGCTGGAGACCAAGTAACGCATTGTTACTACCATTGGGTCAGTTTGACCCAGAGCAAACCACGCTACCCCTACTGGTAGCCGCGTACCACGTGGTTACTACTATTGGGTCATATTGACGCGAGCCGTAACCGCTACTGCCGCTGGTGACCAAGTAATGTGTCATTACTACCAATGAGTCACTTTGACCCAAGGCAAACCACGCTAGCCGTACTGGTAGCCGAGTAACTCGTCGTTACTACCATTGGGTCATTTTGACTCGAGCTGAAGCGCAACTGCCGCTGGTGACCAAGTAACGCGTGGTTACTACCATTCGGTCAGTTTGACCCAGGGTAAACCACGCTACCCGTACTTGTCGCCGAATAATACGTCGTTACTACCATTGGGTCATTTTGACCCGAGCTGAAACCGCTGCTGCCGCTGGAGACCAAGTAACGCGTGGTTACTATCATTGGGTCCGTTTGAGCCACGGCAAACCACGCTACCCCTACTGATAGCCGCGTACCACGTGGTTACTACTATTGGGTCATATTGACCCGAGCCATAACCGCTACTGCCGCTGATGACCAAGTAACGTGTCATTACTACCATTGGGCCAGTTTGACCCAAGGTAAACCACGCTACCCGTACTGGTACCTGAGTAATACGTTATTACTGACATTGGGTCATTTTGACCCGAGCCGAAACCGCTACTACCGCAGGTGGTTAAGTAATGCATGGTTATTACTATTGGGTCAGTTTGACCCAATAGTAGTAACCGTGCAATCGGCTACTATTAGCCGAGTAACACGTCGTTACTACCATTGGGTCATTTCGACCCGAGCTGAAGCGCTACAGCCGCTGGTGACGAAGTAACGCGTGATTATTGCCATTGGGTCAGTTTGACCCACGGCAAAAACGGTTACCCCTACTGGGAACCGACGAATCCCCATCAAGTTGTAATGAGTAATGGAAATTTTTTACATTATAAATGTAATGTAATGAGTGATGGAAATTTATTACATTACACAATTCAATGTAATGAGTGATGGAAATTTTTTACATTACAAAATTCAATGTAATGAGTGATGGAAATTTTTACATTACATAATTCAATGTAATGAGTGATGGATTTTTTTTTATATTACAAAATTCAATGTAATGAGTGATGGAATTTTTTTACATTACAAAATTCAATGTAATGAGTAATGGCATTTTTTTTCATTACAAATTCAAAAAGTAATGAGTAATGCATTTCTTTTTCATTACAAATTTTGCAACCCTGTATTGGATACATTCATATCCAGGTTTGAATAAATTTTTGCTGCCCCATACAATTGTATTGGGTATTAAACGAATTTTCGCTACTCGATACAAATGTATCAAGTTCGAAAAAAAACTTTATACATTTGTATCAAGTATCAAGAAAAATGTTGATACTTGATATTAATGTATCAAACATCAAGGGAAATATTGATACTTGATACAAATGTATCAAATTTCAAGGAAAATTTTGATAGTTGATACAAATGTATCAAGTATCAAGGAAAATTTTTGATACAAATGTATCAAGTATCAAGTATAAAAAAAATTTTGACACTTGATACATTTGTATCAAGTATCAAAAAAAATTTTGATTCTTGATACATTTGTATCAAGTGTCAAAAAAAATTTCGATACTTGATACATTTGCATCAAGTATCAAAAAAAATTTTGATAGTTGATACATTTGTATCAAGATACTTTGATACAAATGTTTTTATATTTTTATATTTGATACTTGATACGTTTATATCACGTATCAAAATAAATTTTGATACTTGATATATCTGTATCAAGTATCAAAAAAAAATTTGATTCTTGATACATTTGTATCAAGTATCAAAAAAAATTTCGATACTTGATACATTTGTATCAAGTATCAAAAAAAAATTCGATACTTGATACATCTGTATCAAGTATCAAAAAAATTTTTGATACATTTGTATCAAACAATTTTATACATTTGTATCAAGTATCAAGTATCAATTGATACAGTTTTTGGACATCTCTGGTGCGATTTAGGATTTTGCATTGTCAAACTCTCGCATAAATGATCAAAAATTATTTGATAACCCGCGTTTCTTGGAGTAAAACCTCCAAGAATTCAGTGATTATGCTCGTGAATGCAAAAAATAATATTTATATAGTAAAAATACGTCACAATGAAAACAAAAATTTTCGAAAATACGATTTTGGTGGTGCAAATTCGTACTGGTGTGTTTAATATGGATTAAATATCGAAGATATAAAACAATTGATGCTCTTTGTGTAGCGAAGAAATTGAAGATTACATGGTGACTCACAGTATCTTTTGTGATACGATCTATCATTTGCGCAGTGGCAATAGCCGCCCTTTCCAAATCTGGCTTCATATTTGTAAGAACGATCTGCATATCTTTTACTTCCATTTCCGTTTCAACGAGTTTGTTTAATCCTGCGAAATTAATTTTCATTCCAATATGGCGCTAATCAGAGAAATCGTCGTTTGATAAAAATCATTTATTGCCTTGCTCTCTCATTTTATATGATTTAGTATCAACCTGTCAACAATTTGAGGATTGTATTATGGAAATAACGTAGTGATTTTAACTTCGTTCCTTCTGTGCTAAAAAATGTCCCACCTCCGTTTCGTTCGGTCTTTTCAGAGTGAATTTCATATAATGAGCGAAGTAAAAAAGTTTACATCTGTGTGATGATGATTTCGGTACTTTTGTGTACGTACGAAGTCAGAAAGGTTCGACGTGTACCATTTTCTTTGATAATTAAATGTCTGTCAACCCGGAGCTCCTCCAGGTTCACTTAACAAGACTAATTATTCGCTCGATAGGATGAAGAAAAATCTTCGTTAATTTGTTGGGGCAGGCAGAGAGGAGGCCGTTCGCGTACTGTGTCTGACAATTGTAATCACAAAAGGAAAGAGAAATAAATGAGACATATAGAGAGCGAGAGAGAGCGAGAGAGAGCGAGAGAGCGAGAGAGAGAGAGAGAGAGAGAGAGAGAGAGAGAGAGAGAGAGAGAGAGAGAGAGAGAGAGAGAGAGAGAGAGAGAGAGAGAGAGAGAGAGAGAGAGAGAGAGAGAGAGAGAGAGAGAGAGAGAGAGAGAGAGAGAGAGAGAGAGAGAGAGAGAGAGAGAGAGAGAGAGAGAGAGAGAGAGAGAGAGAGAGAGAGAGAGAGAGAGTTGACAAAAGTTGATATTTCGATGAACCAATTAGCAATTTAGTATCAATTTGAAAAGTGAATTACAACGTGTTAATTCTGGATTTTCATGAATACGTATAGTACAGTAGGAAAATTTTATCATCGATTGACTTAAAAATCTGTCTTTTAATTAATCTCAAATTAAAAGTGGATATCATCCGCCATAACCAGTTCTCAATTTTGAACTCTACTGTTTTTGTAACAGCATTATAGATGGGGTCATAAAATGCGTGGTCATTGTACAAAAATCGCAAAAATGTATTAATTTTTTTCATCTCAATTGATGCCACGTGAAAAAATGTATGGCGATTTGATTGGTAATGATAAGTGGGCCTCGAAACAGTGCACCCGAAAAACTTTTATAAATTCACATAGTTTGTTCGATTAGTCAATAATTTAGCGTTGCACGACTAGCTCTTGTCGTGTGTTATGCAACTGTAAAGAAAAACGTTTGATAAATTGCAAACTTTATGTTTTCAGTATTCGATCATATTTCGTATATTTCGTCGAGAGCAGGTAAAAAATGATCGAGAGCTTATAAGACCGTCCACGCGTAACTCGATAGTGTGGGTGTAGGCGTTATTATCGTCGACGACTCTCGAGAGTCTTCTTTATAATAAATAGAGATCCCTATAAAGAGGCTGCGGGAAAAAGCGACCCCGCTGCGTCTGGTTAATACCGTAGCAAGGACGCAATTGGGCTAGACGTTATTTAATTCGATTATCTGGTTGAGGAGAGACGTGACAAAACGAGCCTCCTCATGAGCCGTTCCTTAATTCATAAGCTTATCAGGAAAAGAATCTTCGTATGAGCACAGATAAAGTCAGTTAAGCACTTATACGTCTATAAATGTCTAAACGCTCACTATGTCTCGTTGTGCTCGACTTGGCTTATTCAAACTTTTTCTCTTAAACCGTACGTAATATTTCATAAATTTCATATTTTTCTTCACACTTTTTAACCGTATTGCGTCACCGTGTTTCAACGTATATTCTTAAGTTCATATTGAAAAAATACTCCTCCTTCCTACGTCAATTTTTTTCTTCTTAAATGTCTTCGTGTAGAAAAAATAATTTCTTTACTATCGTTGAAACGAAGATTTTCGGAAATCATCATGAATTTTCAAATAACTACATCTATTGGTTAAATCGAGGTGTATATTAAAAATAGAAATATATTTTTCAAGTACCCGTAGATAGGCGAGTGATTCCAAACGATAATTCCTCCTTTTTCTTTGCCAGGAGGTCTCCATAACTCGATAACAATTCAAGGTAAGATGTGGGAGTGACGTAATTGTGTCGATTCAAAGCCTAAAAAACATGACAATACTTTATCGTTTACGTCGTTATTGTAAGCAAATTAAATTAGTGCTTGTTTATTACAATTCTTTGGAATGGTAAGTGGTAATGATTATATCGATGGGATTTCGGATAGACACCGAAGAAATAACGCAATAAAATATACCAAGCTTTAAAGTATTTAAGGGATTCAAGGAAAATGCCTCGGGAGACTGACATAAAAAAAGAAAAATACAGAATTTTGTGATCGCGACGCTTTCCTGTCTCATATGACTAAAAAGGGTTTGTGCAATCCGTCGTCGCGATAATGTGAAACAAGTTTAAATAATGTTTTCAAAGTAATCCCATACGTGCTGTTTATAATGAAGAATTATAACATACGTCCAGAGACGTGGCAGCGTCTTGATTGTCATTTACATAAAACTTTCTCGCGATGATATATCTGGTGCAAATGTTTTCAATCTAGGATTCCCCTCCTTTGATGGAAGGAATCTCATAAAATGGGATTAGTGGGTATTGTTACTTAAACCAGTACGTAGATCGCGACGATAACAGTTTCACTCATACTCAAGGAACAAAAAGTCCGTGTTCGGGCTACAACTTTTTATTTTAAAGAGGTTCTCTCATTGTGACCCTCATTCTTCAATACCACTGCACTATCTGTATATCGCTCTTTAATGCGGATTTTTTAAATGCTTAATTTCGTAACCTGGTTAAATAATAAATTATTCCGATCGTTCATAATGAAAGAGTTCATTTGTTATGAGAAAAATATTTTGTCGTAAAATATACGTAAAGCTTAATTAAGCAAAACAAAAAAAATAAATTATTCTTTCTACTCGATTTTTCTAAATCGTTTTTTTTTCATACGATGGCATCAATTACCATATTTTACAATATTTAACAAACGTTCTTTGAGCAAAATATTAAACACACAGGTAATTATCATGGGTAATAACAATATACTCACTGCAAGAAATTTTTCGCTCGCTTTAACAACGCTCGAGTGCATATACTGACAGGTTATGACGATTGATTTGAACACATCTCCGACTATCATTGGATCTTCGATTTCTGATAAGAATTGGGTTGCTACATTCTGCAACGCATCATGAAAATCAATATGTCATGTTGATCTTCTGAGTTTTTAATCTCGTGCATTCATGCACTATTTATGAGAGAAGTATTCGCTAGCGAATGGTAAATTATATAAATATAATTCGATACGATACAAAAATAGATGTATACAATTACTTGAAGGGCACTATCAGGCCAAGGACTGAACCAATCTATTGTGCAGCAATTTACCAGAGCGGGAAATTGCCTGATACGAGCTCGAAATACTTCGCCTATAGGGCTGTACAACAAAACGAAGGGTTAATAAAAGCGATGTATTCAATCACTATTGAAGAGATTCCTGTTAACTGAAACCAGAAAATTTCTGAACGCAATTCTTAATTGAAGGACTGATTGAAAACATGATACATTCAAAAAATCTGATTTTTTCTTGTACTACACACTTCTGTGCGAACAAAAAATTATAGCGAATTGACCAATTCTCCTATTTCTCATAAGCTATGGAGAATTTAAACAACATTTGTAAATAAATCTGTACTCGTACAACGTAACGGGAATAAAATAAAACGTAATGACCTCATGGCAATGACGGTGTGAAGATTATTACGAACAAATTTTTGATAAGCGGCAAATAAGTTGCTCCGATTAATGGGCAATCCAGCTTCTTGAACCGGAAGTCTCATTAGTTGATATATTTTCTCGAGTTCATCGATTTGATATATATTCGGCACGTCTCCGCTGTTGAGAATATTGTTCAAATCTTCGAGGAATGAGTCGTTTTTAATCTGGGATATGAGAAGAGAGTAAAAATAAACATAGAGAAATTCAGAAAATGTTTTATTACAATAAACATCCGGAGCTGAAGGAAAAAAAGGAACAAAATGAAAATAATGAAAATGTGGTTTTCGATAATTATTCCCATAACGTTTTTAAAGCACACAAGTTAATAATTGAGAACGACGTCTGAGACATCGAATGTTTTATCAAATATTCCATTTCCTTCGATGCACTCATCGGTAAAGTGTATTTGAAAAAACAGACAAAAATCTTCTTGAATTAACATTATTATTGTGAGTACCTGCATATCAGAGAACAGAAATACAATTTGCCGGTTTTGCAAACCAGCTTGGAGCATAATACTCTTAACATCCTCCCGCCAGTCATGACTGGAATAAGCTTTACTGAGCTCAATTTGAAAGCAAAGATATTCTTCCATGTGCGATGCGAGTTTTGTCAAGCTTCGACGTCCTAAAAACGTATTCATATGTAAAAATAACGTAGCGAGAAACTGCGCTGCTTGTGTGGCAAAACATTTTGAGATGAGTGTTCTTTGTTGTTTTTTTTTTCAATTTCAACTTTTTTCATCTCACTCTTTGTTGTTAGATTCAAAATTTTTACTTATTTTAAATAATGAAAAAAATATATATTATGTGTTTTTCTGTACAGTCATAAACTCTGATGCTGAGCATTTTTTTGTCTTCAATTAATACGAACGAAATGTTATGATCACGGTTTCAATCACATATCATAAATAACAGCTGTCAGTTCCACGTGGTAAACCTCGCAGTGCTTTTTTGCCAGCATGCTACTGGACGAATAAATGCGAAAAAAACAAAAAGATGCCAATCAACAACGAATATACCTTTAGTTCATCGGTGTGGAAAAAATGTTCTAGTATAAAGTTACGTGAAAAATCATCTCTGCTTATGATGCCAGATGTAGGTGAAAGATACTCATAATAGTATATTGCAATCGTGTTATTATTTAATTTGGGATCGGTTGACTACGACTGAAGCGAAAATAACTGTAAACATACTCGTTAATTTACCAATTTACGGTAGGATGATATTTGCTAAAATGATGAGACATTGTTGAAATTGTTGTTTCAAATTACTTGGCTTGTTCAGGTGTTCCCTGTGTTCAGGCGATCCACTCTTCACAAATAATTGATAAATGTAAATATATAATATAAATAAGAAAAGATGTATGAACTAAAATATGTTAAAACATAAATATGAATATTTAGGGTAGTTTGGAGCGAAGCGAGGTGCCCAAACACATTTTTATTAACTTCCGGCTGTCCGCAGAGCAAAAAGATGGAAGTTATGCGTTTCACTATGATAAGCTGATGAGGGTGTGCTTCTTTGTCGCCACTTTTTTCTTAAGGCGAGCAACCACTTTAGATGCTTCAAAAAATCATTTTTTTTAATTTCATAAATCGTTAGCAAAATATCTTAAGAATACACCCTGAAAATTTCAAAACGAAATTCGGATTTCTTCTAACGGTATGTATATAAATGATAAAGACTCTCCGCTCGACTCCCAAGCGCGCTCAAACTTTAACGCGGTCGTCTAGCGTGAAGGCTGTTTTTTAATATATTTTTGGGGATTTTTTTTTTTAACAAACCATTAAAATAAAATCATTTATAAATTGTATATCATTTTTATTAACATTTAAATAAACTTTGTGAATTTTTTGAAGTCAATATATTGAATATAATCGGAGATACACCGCCCAACAGGAACACATATAAAAAAAGAGGTGCTCCACTGCTGCCATGATTCCGGCCGTTCTGCTTATCTGAAATCAAAAAACCAAACGCCATTCCAATTGTGAGACTTGAGGCTCTACATGGAACTAAAATAAAGTCAGAATTCCAAAAAAATAATATTTTTTTACGCTTTAGAAAAAAAATTCAATTTTTCGCACTTTTTTTTGGGTTCTATTTAGCTGGTAAAAAGAAAACTAACAAAGCAATCTTAATTATTTTAGTTCAACTTGTAGTTATATATATATTAAAGATGCTGTATAAATTTAAGCAAAATCAATTAACAAGTTTTTGAGATATCGTGGCAGCAGTTTGAAAAAATCGTGTTTTGAGAAAAACGCGTTTGAAAGTTATTGTATATAATCGCGCGTTCCGTATACCCGCTCCGGATTACGGCTGTAACTTTTCAACGGCTTCGAATTTCGAAAAATCCTTTTATCCATGTCTTCTACACATGTTTTAGATGTGATTTATGAAAAAAAAATCGATTTTTTTGACCTGACACACTTCAAATTTGGGACACGTTTACATAATATAATTAATTATAACATAAACCTAAAGTTGGAAAGTTTAAGTTCTTTAAAACATATTTATTATTGCAAAATGCCGGGAAGAAAAATGCTAAAAATCGATCATTTTTTTTCAAACACGTTCCAACATTCAATTCTCGATTTTTTGTTCAAAATTTAGGCTCATGTTCTTAAAAAACATTTCAAGAATGTATAAAAATTTGTTGGACTATTTCAGATGCGAATTGCGAGCTGCACAATTCCCGCAAATCGACAACGACGATGTGGACACGCCAAGGGACACAGCGGATTACACCTTAATTAATGCATGAAATAACTTGAAAAAATTACCAGAGATGTATGACAATATGAATAAATTATTGTCAGAGTTGCAGAAATGTCCCTTTTTTTTCACAATAAAAAAAATCCAAAAATCATCTAATTTTCAGTCTCCTAAAGTGGTTGCTCACCTTAAACCGTGATAAATGTCTTGACCAATTTTTTTCATGTCTTTCTAAAAGTGGGGGACAGTGTTCTTAAACGTAGTTTGTTAAAATCTATTGCGAACTTGCTTTGTTAATTAACATTGACGTTACATCTCATTTGACCATATCGCAAGATGACGATATAAGGCAGTCCTCGACTATCGACTACTTCGCGCTGTTGCGCGCTGCTAATTTCACTCCAGACTGCCGCGCGCCGTTTTCGACGGAGTTCTATAACTTTTCTTTTCTAGGCTATAACAAATTTATCTGTCATCTTATCATGTTGTGTTTTTTAAATTAAATATTATGTGTTGTGTTATCAATGAATATATCCGTTGAATCAAAATTCATATATAAATTCAATACAAGAAAAAAATCAATAATCTTTTTATGTAATAAATTTATTGGAAAATGATTGAAAAAAATTAATAAATTTACAAAAACTCCGGACTGCAAATGTTGTAGAAATTATAGAGAGAAAAAAAACTTTGTTACTTAAAAATAACGAAACACAAAAATATTTATAAATACAATGTTAATTGTATTTAAAAAATTTGATCTAAATTGAATTTATTCATTTATTTAAGGTAAACCGGTGAATTTAAGCCATCCAAGATGAAGGGTTGATAATTTTTGTAGTTACACATAAATACGGAATGAATTGACACTTGCAACTTGAACGGTATTTATCATATAGTTTGGTACACTGAGAAAAAAATTTTGTTGAAAATACCAAATACGTTTTGTTGCCTTAAAATTTTGTTGGTTTAAACATTGCTCAGATGCGCTAAATAAGCTACAGTTATTTCAACTAAACGTGTCGGTTAAATCTTATTTATCTGTTCAACATTATGATTTTGTCAGAAAAACTACTACCATTTATTTGATTTTTTCAGATTTTTATTTGGTCTCACAAAATGTGCATTTGATTATAAAATATCAACTCAATTAAACGATTTTGTCATACTGAAGGGATATTGCATACGTTCAACTGAATGATTTAGGATGATCGAATAGAACATATTGTTCAATCACGTAAATGTAATTATGAAATTCATTCGCTCAAGATAACAAATCGTTTTGTTTAAGGACTGTTTTTCTTTGTTCCATCGACTAAAAGTTACTTCAATTTTATTAAGTCACTTGTTCATATTAAAAACGATTACTTTGTTTCTCTAAAAATAATTTATTTAAAGATACGCATTATTTTGCTTTGGTGATAACTATATGTCACGAAAATACAACAAAATATTTTGTTCACGTACTGGCAAAAGCAGTATTTAAATTATCAAAGTGAAAAGTTCAATTGAACGGTGTATACTTACAACAACAAAATGTTGCGTTGATAAGCGAACACATTTTTTCAAAATCAAGAATAGATTCAGTTAATTTGGTATGTTGTAATCACAATGGAACGAGACAATTTTCTTTTAATTACGAAACTGCTTTAAACAATTGGACATAAAATTTGAAGAAATAAGAATTCGATTAAGTTGCGTAAAACTCAGTTATTTCAAAAGCTAAAAGATAGTCAATCGAATTAAATATCTTTTTTTTCCAACTAAAACCGATATCGAGTGAATCAAAAACCTTTTTTTAGTGAAAGGTCTTGTTCTGTTGTATAATCTACATATATTGTTAATGTGAATGAATATGAGGTTGCTGCAACAACACATTCCTTCGTTGTAATGAAATGCGTACCTTTTATAACATTATCCCTCGTTCATAATAAACGAATATGTATGATATTGATCAATCAAATATTGTTCGATTTGAATATAAAAACGCTTAATTTAAACAAAAGACATTTGTAATTCACATGAGGACAATATATACATTTAAATGTATTTTTTTTTCATCATGAATAAGTTTTTATTTTTGATTCTGATATATGTATACAAACTTCTTAAGGCGCTCTATCCATTGTCTGAGTGCGAGTGAGATAGCTAAAAAGCAAATTCCCATTTTTCTCGGAGAAAAAGGAACAATATAAGAACAACTGACAGAATCAACTGAATCTAGTCTAGATTTAACAAAACGTATGCGCTTATTAACACACGATTGCGTTGCAATAAGTATACATCGTTGAATTGAACTTTTCATTTTGTTGATTCAAGTATTAGTTTATTTAGTATGTCGATAAAATATTCTGTTGTATTTTCATAATATATAGTTGAACGTATTCAAACGAAAATTTTTGTTAAGGTAAACAAATTTTAGCTATACCAACAAAATTTTTTTCTCAGTGTAGTAATTAATTTGTAAACATCGACTGTTTCCAGACACTTATCATTAGACATCTCTATGTCATTGAACGAGGAAAAGGAGACTTCTCCCGACCACAGCTCAATTCGATTATGATTATAATATTCATTCATTTTATGTAAGTTGTACATTTTTTCATTGCCTACATTTTTCGTACACTCATTGAACTTCTAATTATGACTTTTTGATTTTTAATTTTTGCATGCAAACTACTTATCCTACTATCAATCAATATTGACCAGAAAAATTGGATCTCGAGGGAGTTGCACTTACCCATTGAATAATTCTTTCCCTTTTTATTTTACATATCATCCATGTTATTTTCGATCGGTTTTTATTTTACACTTTTTAAAATTCACTACTATTTTTGCTATAGGGAGTTTTTCCCCCTTTTCTAAACAATTTTTATTTTTTCAACGTTTTTGTATTGTTTTGTTTTATTTATTTTCATTCTGTTTTTTTTTTTTTTAATATGTATGCGTCAAGTTATACTATTTTAGCAGTTGGGAGTTTTGTTCGTTTTTTAAAACAATTTTTTCTCTTCTTTATTTGTAACATTTCCACGTTTTACTTCATATTTTTTATTGATTTTTTCCGTTACATAGTTTTTTATTGATTTTATTTAACTTTGCCTATTACTGTTTACTCATAAATAACAGATGTACCGCTTTGTTGTTTTTAATGACATTTTTTTTCATCTTCCATCAATCGTCATTAATTCAGGAAAATATTGAACAAGAGAAGCTGGCAAGACTGTAATCCAAACAAATTCACCGTATCGTAATGAAGTTTATTAGCTCATCTCAAAACATAAAAAGAAGCAAGCAAGAGCAAGAAGAAATGTAATAAAACAGGCAAATCTAAAGCCAAAAATAAAAGTCGATCTTCCACAAAATCATTCAATGATGAAGCTGGTAGAGACACTCGATGTTTATTTTATAATCAGCTGCTCCCAAGATCGACCGAATTCTGGATTTAGTATCAAAATTGCACAGAGTGACACATGATATATGTGCTGGAAAAAAATTTATAATAAAAAAGAAATGCTTCCTATATGTTTTAGGTGGTTCCGTCACATAAAATCCGCAGACAAAATATCCGCGACAATATAACCGCGGATGAAATAACCGTGAATAAAAGAACCGCGGACAAAATAACCGTGGATAAAATATCTACCATCATCACACTATACAGCATAATCACCATACACCATCATATCACATCATACCCCATGATATAACACCATACACCCAACACAACAGACATGCACTCAGCAAACAATGTAGCAATACGAATATTTGTAAAAAAATTGGTTTATTTGAAAAAAAAATTGTATAATGACCAGATGCAAATCGTAGCTGCCGGATTTGGTCTCCCGAAAGAGACGAATAAGCGGTCATAACCCTCTCAGATTTGAAACCCGAGGGTTTGAATAGCATATGGTTTTGGATATTATATATTATTCAAACCCTCGAGTTTCAAACCTGAGAGGGTTATAACCGCTTTTTCATCATAACCCTCGACTACTATTTGCATAAATAAATTTAAAAAAATTCTTAAGGAGGATTTTCTAAGAGAGTCATCAAACTACTCGATTCCTGAGAGGTTTACTCGAAACCTGAGAGGGTTATGACCGTATTTTCATCATAACCCTCGACTACTATTTGCATAAATAAAACAAAAAAATCTTAAGGAGGATTTTCTAAGAGAGTCATCAAACTACTCGATTCCTGAGAGGGTTATTCGAAACTTGAGAGGGTTATGACCGTATTTTCATCATAACCCTAGATTACTATTTGCACAAATAAAAAAAAAAATCTTAAGGAGGATTCTCTAAGAGAGTCATCAAACTACTCGATTCTCCTACATATATACATACACATATACATCCACACACATAGCCGATAATATAAGCCACACCATAAGGCTGAATATGTGCGTATATTATTATTAGTCTATGGGTTACAGATATATTGTCCGCGATTTTTTTATCCACGGTTATTTTGTCCACGGTTATTTTATCCAAGGTTATTTTATCCACGGTTATTTTGTCCGTGGATTTTTTGTCGTCACACCGTTCTAGGTACCCCGCTTTGCTCCGACCCATATATAATATGGATTTGAATCTGTATTAAGTGGTTTTTATGAGTTACCAGATCCTCCCATTCCAAGTAAAAGAGCATTCCCACGAGGTTGACGTAAAATTCGTGCGATTCGACATACGTGACTCATCGCATCCTCAAATAGAACTAATTTCATAGGTGATGTTGTCGAGTTGTTATAATCTTCGAGATATTCGATTAAAACTTGTTGCATCTGCGTTTTGCGAAAAACTATTAATCATTATTTTTTGCTGATTCATTGATTTTCAAATTAGTGCGATTTTAGTTGGAAAGAAAAACTGAGGGAGTTTGCCATTATTCGGCAATTTGAAGTACGTTAACGTTTATACAATTTTTACTCGCAATATTTGGGGAAAGACAAGACTGTACTTACAGCTAACACAGACTACTAAAATATCAAATAACAACGCGTTCTACTTTTCTGGAGTAGTAACGTATTTGAATGTAAATTCCGTAATTTTTTTTTATTAGTCCTTACTATGCTGCTATTCATTGAAACTAGCTTCACTTTTTAATACATACCAAATGGGATGATTCCTTTTCATTTTCAAATAAATGATTACATTCAATGTTTCAATTGAATTGAAGTTTTTCGATTTCTTTTACAAATACCAAAATGCAAAACAGAGCAAATTAACTATTTTGCCTTTTAGGTCCATTCAACCTTTAAATTATCATAGTAACTATTCATAACAGTGATTTGATGTTTTTTAATGGTAAACAATTATAAACCAAAAATATTTTATTCAGTGTTCCGTAACTAAAAATGTAAAAATAAAACCTCTATAGGATTACTCGTTTGTATGGCTTTTTCGAATTTCTTTCGTTTAAATGAGGATATCGAACATGAAATTTCGTAGAATTTCCGGCACTTTTAAATACACCTATAAAAAAAGGTTTGTTTTTGCTTATTGGAGTAGCGTTTAGGAGGGCTTTTCTTGGGAATCAGAAAACTGTATTTTTCAGAATCTAGAGACGCGGCAGCGTCTTGTCACCAAACATTAAGGGGTCTACCCTAATTAGAATTTTCAAAAAATCGATATTTTTATTGCATTTTTCGAAAGTATACATATTTAAAAGTATCATACTAAAATTTTATGATGATCCTAACAGTCTACGTGTACTTTTGAGGAACGCTCACTTTGTTACCTGAGCGCGTTAGGGTACGCACCGCTCGGAGCGGTACTTATTCTTCGAAGGAGACCTCTACATTAGAATTTTCGAAGCAAGAAGTAACTAAAATCCAAGAAAACGTTCTCTCTACATTAGTCGTGTTTGAAATTTTCAACCGTCAACATCTGTGCTCGTGATTGCCGAAATGGAAAAGAAGACGGTGCATCAATCTGCCAACTGGAGACGTCCAGGTTCGAAGTCGAAAAAACGAAAATTTCATGGAGTGCTTCCACATGCCCATGAGGCAAATACAAGTCACGCTAGTGCATCTGCGGCGAAGTTAAAAAAGTCGAAAGATACGAAATTCGACGTACATGTAGATCAAACGTCAGGATACAGTATTACACAATTTTTCCTGGTTTTTTCTACGTTACAAGAGTTTTTAAAATGTAAAGTGTGCGATAAGGATGTTTCGTTTACAAAGTATGGACAGCGAGGACTCAGTTTTAAACTTTGTGTTACGTGTGAGTGTAGCGACAAATACATAAATTCGTGTCCGATGATTGCGACAGGATACGAAATCAATCGTCGTCCAGTGTATGTAATGCGTTTGATTGGTATTAGATTAAGTGGTATCAAAACGTTTTGTGGCCTCATGGAACTTGGACCTGGAATAAGCTCCTCTGTTTATTACCATATTATTGATTCGATCTGTATCGCGGTGAAAAGTGTGTTTGATATAGTAACGCTCAAGGCTGTTGGAGAAGAAAAACTCTTGAATGCTCAGCACGGAGGACCCGAAGATATTTTAACCGTTTCAGGAGACGGTTCCTGGCAAAAAAGAGGATTTTCTTCTCTTATTGGCATAATTTCTTTGATATATAAACACAGTAAAAAAATTGCAAATGTCGCTATCAGATCAAGTTACTGCAAAGCGTGCGAGAAAAAAAAAGGAACAGAACACACGATTGAATATGCAGCGTGGTACGAAGTGCACAAAATAGACTGTAGTGCTAATCACTCTGGTAGTGCTGGAAAAATGGAAGTTGACGGTGTATGTGAAATGTTTTGGGAGTGCGTCTTACACGTTGCGAAAAGAATTTTCAAGCGTGCTAGTGAAGCTAAAAAAATTCTTACACAGACACGAAAAGCTGCAAAGAAGGACGAGAAAAAAACCCCAGCGAAAAAAAGTGCAGCACGAACAGTTGTCGCGAAAAAGAAAAAAACCATCGTTAAAAAAGTTCCGGTTGTAAAAACTCAGGATTCAACGATCAAATTAATGAAAGACCTGTCAAAAAACTATGGTTTAGCAATTCAAAGACATTCCGATTCCGTGGAAGAAATGCGCAAGGAGATCTGGGCAGGATTTTATCATAAGATTTCAACTGACAGCAATCCACAGCATTCGTACTGTTCTGAATCCTGGTGTAAATACAAGAAAGCTGTAAAAAATAATTCTGTTCATAAGTTCAAACATCCTCCTGCTCTCGCTAAAGATGTTCAAGAAGTTTTAAAACCGATCTACGATGATTTGACAACACAAGAACTACTTGAAAGATGCCTCGGCCGAAACACGCAGAATAATAACGAATCTCTCAACAACTGCGTCTGGTCAATGGCTCCCAAACACATATTTAGCGGAAAAAAATTGTTGAAATAATGTGTCGAACAGCTTCTTGTATTTTTAACGAGGGATTACAGCCAGTATTAAAAATCTTGGAAGTAATGGGCGTCAAAATCGGCCCGACCGCCGTGCAGTTCGTCGCTGACCGTGACAGAACACGTATACAAGTTGCGAACCGCCGCAGCAGCGATGCCTCTAAGGAAGCCAGAACGAAACGAAGGCAGGCTATTTTGGATGAGAATGGGCACTATGAAGAAGCTGAAGGCATAATGTATGGTGCAGGCATCGCTGATTAGACGTAAGTAAGATTTTTTCACGATTTTTCGTTAAAGAAAACTTTAAACGCGTTTTTCTCAAAATGACGTTTTTGGACGGCTTGTTGATAAAATCTCCGAAACTATTCAACTGACCCTCACCAAAATTTTACCACATGTTCTTTATGACTATAGCTATAGCGCATATCATACGAATATTGAAATTTTGAGTGTAACTATTTTTTTTTTTTCAAAAAACGATGAAAAAAACGTGATTTTGCGTAGTTTTTGAAAAAATGGCCGCCGTTTTGTCATTTTTGAAAAAATGAAAAATCGTATGATATGCGCTATAGCCATTTACCTAATGACTCTAAAACCATTTTTTTCCCCCAGATCATCCATTCCAGAGATTTCATCAACGGCGCACACCCATCTTTTTTTTGGACCTGTATTCTCCCCCATTTTTGTGTACAAAAACTGAGTGAAATAAATATGAAATTTTTTTTTTGTGTATTTTAAGAGTATATTTTTTAGGCCTAACACTTTTTATATCCATATTTATAATTTATACCGGTCAAAAAAATTCGTGAAAATAGTATTTTTTTTGCCCGTCTAATTAGGATAGACCCCTTAAAAAGAAGGAGTTTAAACGACGAAGGCAAGTCGCACCGCGTATCTATCTTTCTTATTTTTTATTTCTTCATAATTTACTCGAGATTTGGCTGTTTTCCGCTGCGCTTAGACTTCAAGTCGACGCCATTTAACAACGTGTTGACTTGTCTCATAATTCTAATGTGATTTTACCAATATAATGTGACCCAGTACGTTCAAACGGTACTTTTATTTTTTTCCGACGACCCCTAGAAGTATATGTGAACTCGTAATATACAAACGGATGTATTTTGGTCGTGAATGAACGAAATACATCCGTTTTTTCAATGTTTAAGCAAAAAGTCATTAAATTTAAGATGTTGGACACTTGATTTATTTCAACAAATACACAAAAAAAATCTTCACCAATTAAAAGGTTTTTGAGACCAGTCCCATCGTGGAGAGATATTTTTTCATATTTCTTTTCTTAGATATAAACAAATTTTCATTTTTTTTTAGTCAATTCGTAACAAATAGGACTTTTTTATATTAGAAATGTTGGTGTGAAACAAAATGTCAAAAAATAGTTCGATTTGGTCCAAATTGACTGAAAAAAAATGAATTTTTTTTCCAAAATAAGAAAAAAATATAAAGAAAAATCTACCCACGACAAGACTGGTCTCAAAAATTATATAATTGGTCAAAGTTTTTTCGTGAATTTTTTGAAAAAATTAAAAATGGGCAAACATCTTAAAACCAATGTATTTTTGCTTTAAATTGCTTTAAATTGAGAAACAAATACGGAATACAAATATTAATTATTCTTTCGTATTTTTTTTCTAACAGTACGGTGAAAAACCAACTTTTCTAAAAAAAAAAGTTCGATTTGGTCGATTTTTGAGAGAGTTACAGTCATTTGAAGAAAAAAACATCGAATTTTGAAAAAATCGTATCACACAAGTGTATGGACAAAAAAATCTGAAAAAAATCAAAATAGCTTCTTTCAATGGGTCATATAACATATAACATTTTCAGCCAAATCAAAGAATGGAAGGGTCTGACGTAGGTCGATTTGGCGTGGAATGCCCCATATATATGTTGGAAGTAAGACGTCAGCTCTCTCACTAGACACCTACTGACCCCTTCCCGCGAGCGGCGCCGATATATATATGTTTAAAGTAAGGCTTGCTCGCTCGGCAGGGTGTCAGTTCTACATCGGGCATTTCGCCATTGTGTCATCTCTCCTGTGATTTTCTCCATCGGGTAACTCTCCAACTGTGTCAACTCTACGTCGTACCAATAGCCCTGCGTGTAAATCGCCCATAGAGCTAGCCCCGATCGTAGCAGTTCGACATTTCCCCTATTTTCGCTTATCCCCACTCTTCACCGTCAGGCTGACTGAGATTCAGGCCCGGCAAGTTGGTGGAGACTTGCCCGGCCCGAATCTCAGCCCGACGGTGAAGAGTGGGGATAAGCGAAAGTAGGGGAAAGTCGAACTGCTACGATCGGGGCTAGCTCTATGGGCTATTTACACGCTAGGGCTATTGGTACGATGTAGAGTTGACACAGTTGGAGAGTTACCCGATGGAGAAAAGCACAGGAGAGATGACACGATGGCGAAATGCCCGATGTAGAACTGACACCCTGCCGCTCGCTCTCTCTCCCTCTATCGCTACCGCGTCGTACACGTACTCTTTCGTTTATCGTTTATATTTTAAATAAAAATATATCGTACAGCTGTACGTAATAATGTATAAAAAATAGTTATACTATTAAAAGGCCAAAACAATCCAAAACCATATACTATTTGCACCCACCCCGACGAGGGGTCCGGGGGCTCAGCCTCCGTCGGGGGGTAAGGGGAGCAGAGCTCCCCCATAGGAAACGATTAATTCTTTAACCCTCCGTCACACGTGCTAGAATTCCAAACGTCGTTACACGCGTCGCGGGGAATCGTCGCAATGCTTTTGAGTCTTACAGCGTTGCCACATCGTTCTTACGCGCATGCACGCGCCAGTGGTGCTCAAGTGCTCAGTAGGAGATATGGCAACGTCGAACGTAAAATCATATGTACGACTTTACATGCGCTAGCGGGGAAACGCCGCATTTCTTGCATTTAGTCATATTAAATATTATTTATAAAATATAAATTGAAAATTATCGTATGATTTTCTGTTTCATTGTATTCTAATAATAATAATGCAGGAATAGCTAAATTGTCACAAGTGTATCATTCACCAAGTTTTGTTGATTAATGAAAAAGCAAAAAATGCGGCGTTTCGCTCGTAGAGCGTGTGACGGAGGGTTAATAACACGATCAAACGAGCCCGCCGATGGCGGGCGAAGTTCGATCGGTGTTATATGAAGACCTCGCGTTCGAAGATGATTACATGTAGTAGCGTTAGCTATGCTTCAATCCACAACGTTTAGAGTTAAAAATTTTAATTTCCGCGCCATTTCCTGTCCCGCAGTCCCATCTGACGGTGCCACCCATCGATCTTCAATTAGTTTAGAGTGTATTTGCAAAATTTTTCGCTTGATGATTACGGGATATATCGAGTCACAATATAAGGTGGGAGGTAATCATCTTCGAACGAGACGTCTTCATATAACACAGATCGAACTTCGCCCGCCTTTGGCGGGCTCGTTTGATCGTGTTATTATACTACGACGTCTCGTTCTCAATGACTACATGTAGATCTTTAGAGTTTGTGTAAAATTTTGACGCTTCTGTTTATTTATTTATTTTTAATAGAAAGAGATATTAGAAAAGAATAAAATAAAAACAGATTATTACTTATTTCTTAAGTATAGAGAGAGCGAATGTATGATTTTTATCTATTATAGATCTATTATAGAACTTTGCAAACACTGATGATTTTTCTGACCAGCCTGCTGTGCATTTAATGGTGTCTATATTAACGCCCTTGTTCAGTGCCTTAGATACGGCAGCATGCTTGGTGCTGTAGGCCTTAAACTCATCTGTATCAATTCCTGCTTTTTTCAGGAACGATTTTACCCAATGTCCCAGGGTTTGAGCACTGACTGGTTTATGAGGCTTTACTGTAGCAATGAAAAGAGTTTTATCTTCTCCTCTTAAAGACTCTGTGCAATCCATATATTGTAAAAGTGTTTTTGCGACACACAGATTTTCATTTTCTTTGAAGAAAGGTATTATTAAGTTTGGCTGATTGGCTCCAAGTCTCGATGTTTTTATTTGTTCCGAAATTCTTATCTCGATTCCGGATTCAGTTTGACATATATTATCGATGTAGATTAACGACATTGTTTGTAGGCGATGGGCAGTAGTAAGTAGCATTAATGTTACGGTTTTTTCTGCTATAGTTCGAAGATCAACCTTTCGTTGCATTGATATATCATCGATGTACTGTAGAACTCGATCAACATTCCACGTGGTATCATATTTAGCACGAGTCGGCCTGCTTTTATATACCCCACGCATGAATCGTGACATTAGCCTTCCACTGCGGATATTCCTAAATGTAATTAGAGCTATCGCTGTTCTGTCTGAATTAAGTGTTCGATATTTGGCACCACTGTTATAACGTTCTGTGAGGAACTCGATGATGCTCGTCTGCGTTATAAATATCGTAATCTTTTTCTTTCGTAAATTGCCACCATTGTCTTAAGGAGGATTCATACTGTTTTTGTGTAGACTGAGTTGTAGAATTGATCATTATATCCGTCGTTGCTTGTGAAAGTCCTTTATTTAAAAACGCCTGCCTGATAATTGTCCCGCCACCAGGAAAAGCGTCTTTGCCAGCGGATGCGTTAGTGTCCTACAGGGAGACATTATTAACTTTTTATTCGGTCGAAAAATAATTGATGACCCCCTGAGCAACGATTGAAACATAGGGTACCAAGGCTGTGTTGGCCAGTCTGGCACTACAATTATACCTTCTCCTCTAGCTGTGATAATCTTTTTTAAAGTTGGTAAAATCAAAGCGAATGGAGGAAAGGCATAAAAATTCTCATCTTTCCGCGATAAAGTAAAAGCATCGATCTTATAGACATCGCGGTTTGGAAATCTTGAACAATATTTTTTAACTTTTCTATTTAAATTTGATGTGAATAGATCAATAGTAATCGGACCAAATCGTTTAATTATTATATTAAAGACATCGTGTGATAACTCTCATTCTGTGTCTATATTTGTGATTCGCGATGCGACATCTGCGTAAACATTTTCCTTGGAGGAAATATACGGTGCAAATACCCAGATATTTCGTTTTTCTAGCCATGCCCAAATTTCCCGAGCTAATTGATTTAATAATGGATACTGAACTTCTCCTGCTTTGTTCACATATGCAATCGCCGTTGTATTATCTAATCTTATCTTAAGCAGGCTGCATTTAAGACACCCAAAAAAGTGGCAAAATCACGAATTTTACAAGTTCGTTCAATTTTAATGTTAGTAATTAAGTAATCGATCTGTTTTTTCTTCTTATCAGTCAGTTCAATTGTGTAATCTATAGAATTAATCACGAATCCTAAAAATGTACATTTTTGAGATGGAGTTAAATCACTCTTTTTATTATTTATGACGAACCCTAACGTTTCTAGAAGATATTTTGACTTTAATGTATTATTTTTACAGCCTTCAAAGTCTTTTGCAATAAAAAGTATGTCGTCCAGGTAAACTGTTGTCAAAAAACCCTTAGTTCTTAGTACATTCATGACTGGTTTCATTATTTTTTGTAAAAATGTAAGGATTAGTACATAAACCACAAGGCAAGCACGTAAACTGATACACACTGTCTTGAAAATTAAATCTCAAATATTTTTTGCAATTTTCTCGTATAGAAACTAGAAAGAAGGCATCTTGAAGATTAATGGAAGCCATAAATGATTTCGAAGTCACTAAATTTTTTACCGATCTGACATCCTCCATTTTAAAATGAGGGGGATCTATGAACTTATTTAAATTCTTTAGATTTAAAATAAATCTATAACTACCATCTGGTTTTTGAATCAAGAAATATGTAGATATAAACTGATCTCTACAACTTTCGCATTTTTCTATTGCATTCTTTTCCAAAAGTTTTTTCATTTCGATCTTAATCGCCCTCGCTTGTTTATCCGACCATCTTCGTTGCTCAGGAGCCTGTCTTTGATAGGGATCTTCTTTAAATGGAATAAAATATCCTTTAATAGCATTCAAAATGTCGTTATCTGAAGTTATATTTTTCCATTCGTCGATAAAGTGGGAAAGCCTGCCTGCTATTGGTCCTACCGGGTCGGGTTTATTTCCTTGGTGGATCTTTCGTCTGCCGATTTTTGTCTCGATTCAATGTTTGATTCGATCGATATTGAGTCCTTGGTTTGAAATGAAAGAACTGTTTCCTCTGCTGAAATGTGCCCGTCTGTCTGTATGCAGACGGGCTCTTCCAGTTTCCCTGATATTGTCGTTGAAAAGGCTTCTTAGTAATTTTTTCCGGTGCTTTAAGGTTTTGACACGCACTTTCAATAGTCTTTGCTTCTTTTATCTTGTTAGCGAGCTTCTCTCCGTACAACCATTCGTCGGAGTGTAATGATTCGACCGAAGGTTTAACGCTTTTTTTCATTATTGGCGTGATAAATGATTTTCATGCTCGAGATTCTTGTTGAAATACATCGGACAGTAGCTTTCCGGTATCAAACAAGTATTCCAATAATTTTATCTAATCAATACCTTCCTCTCTCTGCTCCAGTAAAAGAGACATAGTTGCACCAATAGATATGATAGCTGCTCCAATGCATTGCTGAGTATCAACAAGGTGTTGATCTCATTTTTTAGCAATTTCAGTCAATGCTGCTGCGATTTCCGGGTTAACTTTTGAAGGCTCTGTGTAAAGATCTTCTTTACGCGGATACTTTTACAGTATATTTTTTCTAACCTCTTCTGGCAGGCCCTCTCGCAACCAAACTTTCCAACGGTTTTTAAATTCAATGTGAAGATGGTGCAGGTCGTCAGATTATGCATTAGGATCTTCTTCTAAAATCTGGAGTATATCATCGTCTAATAATACAACCTCTTTGGAATTATCCTGTTGCGTCTCCGCTTTGGCTACTGGTTGTATGCCATTTTCATCATATGACTCGTCATCTAATTTTTCTGCATTTTTTGCATCATTTTCCTCATTGGAATAATCATCTGGGGACATATTGAACTTACTTTGAGATTGTGGTTGATTTCATTGTTTTTTTTTTTTTACCGAAATCATCATTGAAGTTATCAATTCACCTTTTTGGGGTACACGATTCGTGTGGAATGCGTGCCGTGTTTTCTCGTGTAGAAATAAACACGTAAAATTTATTTCATTTTATTACCTGAAATTATATCCAGGCCACTTTGGACCGATGCAACTTCATCTACAGCTTTTTGCTTAACGAATTGACTGATAACGTTTGTAAGGTTATCTAATTAATTTTGCATTTTTTCCATTTTTTCCGCATTTTCTTCTTCTCTTCTTTTTCTACCTCTTGAAGGGGAACGTGAAAGCTTTCATTTTTTTCTCTTTACCCATATTTTTGTTTGTTTATTGATAAAAATATCAAACAATATTTCTCTGTACGTCTGGATCGTTGAGCACAACGAACAAACTTGAAGATCGATGGGTGGCACTTTCAGATGGGACTGCGGGACAGGAAATGGCGCGGAAATTAAAATTTTTAACTCTAAACGTTGTAGATTGAAGTATAGCTAACGCTACTACATGTAATAATTGAGAACGAGACGTTGTAGTATAATCTAGAGTCGCGGTAGCGACTCGATATAAGTACATTTAATATACTATAATAAAACGTGCCGTGTAATAACGTGAGATATTCTCCACACGAGCATCAATTCATCGATAACAATTGGTTAAATTTATTAAATAATAAATAATAAATAATATAATAAATAATAATAAATAATATATAAATAATATAATAAATAATATATAAATATATATAATATAATATTAAATAATAAATAGATAAAATTGGTTAAATTGGAAAGGAGGATAATTTGGGATACAAAACAATCCGTATATTGTGATTCCAAATTAGCTGTGCTTACTTTACTAGTTAAGGCCAAAATGTATGGTAGATTAATGTTGACTTATGTGACAAATTTTATGAAAAATTTTCGGGCCGGACAAGTACTCTGTGCGTATCCGCTCTACGTACGATAGTAAACTTTTATCAATTTGTTACCAATAATACTATACTACAAATATTACAAATGAGAGTGTGGCAGCGTTCAAGCTCACGCATGCTAATGCAATTCTGTATTTTTTTTTGAAAGCCCTTGTAGTTCCAATTTATAGGATAATAATTCGTTGTAATAAAGCATTAATTAGAGAAATGGCATATGAAAATAATTGGAGATTTTATAAACATAATAAAATCCCACGTACTTGGCCACATATACTTTAGTAGATCTCTATTTATTTATCAACTTTTTGTGAACTCACAACATTTACGAGAATTAAATTATCACCTCTGTACAATTGGACTTAATTTGATAAGATAATGAGAGCGGTTACCCATAAAACTTTGTATGATGAGTTAGTTTTTAGAAAGGCTTTTGTGCGGAGAGATCTTTGCATGAACGACTCAGACGGGTTTTTGTAAATTTTTGTGGGAATCAGTATTTTGGCGCTGGGTGGGGGGGGGGGGGGATTAACAGGAACGACTATTCGGGGGGCGTAAATGTACTTGTCTCAGCTTTTTTCACAGCATTTATGCTGTTTTTGGCTAGGTAATATATTACCCCACTAGGGACGGAAAATAGGCTATGTCAAACCTCGCCTTCGGCTCGGATGGCAATTCCGCGTGCGGTTTGGGATGGCCTCTTTCTTTCCCGTGTGTGCGTATACTATTTTTTACCACATCTCCACGGAAAATTCGACTTACGTTTAAAAAATCTTTCCTTTTTTTCATTTTTTCTGTTTATAATTTGTATGCTCGTTTTTCGGTCGTAATTGTAATTTTTAGCTATCACTAATTTATTCAACGTCTTTTGAGCTATATTAGTGAGTTCTACGAATTTGACAATTTTTTGTTTTTGTATTATACGTGACACACACCTATAACTTAGGACGCGACTTTTTAATGCTTGGCAGTTTTTTTTTACTTTTTTATATTACCCAATTTCGGAGAATTTTCTGTTTTGTTTATTTATTCATATTTACATTTTCATATGAATGGTGATTAGACATAGACTCTGATTTCTTTCATTGTGCATACAAAGTATAAAACAACGATAATATTTTCCCTATAATTACATTATTTCGTTACAGATCTACTTAATCAGTCTTTCCTTCCCCTATATGCGTGACTGTATTGATCGATCGAATAATAAAAGATGTATGTGGCACGTATCGAAAAAAGGTCAGAAAACTAACGATACGAAAATTGATAGCTTGTCAAACCTTTCGAAGATCAACTATACGTTCGTATTGCTCGCTGGTCCCACAAAAACTACCATAAAAGAGTATTGAGGTGTCCAAAATTTTATCAGAAAATGGATTTCCAAATTTTTCTATCAAAATCTTCTGTAAGATTTCGTTGAACCACTTACGATCGACATCGTTCACAAGACGATCGTTGAATACTCTCAAATTTTCGTGGTACCAGAGAGAAAATAATTTATCCGGTGACTGTGAAAGAATAAATTTAAAATTGTTAATTCTGCTATTAATTAATTAACATTGGCAAATAATTCGTAGTATAAATTCAATTCAAATTGTAGAACAAATGAATCATTTTTAGACACTATATATGTATGAGGCATTTCACGTCACTTTTACATGCTCAAAAATTCATTCTTTTGATTCGTGTGAATTTTTTATATGATTTTCTATGTAAGAAATAAGTGGATACGTATTTCGGGATTTTTCGATTTGACGATTTTTTCGATTTTTACGGCTGGTTGAATTTTTCACTCTTTGCTGAACCCATCTGGATTCAGGCTGCGATAATTCGAAAACTATGGGTCCTAAAACAAAAATTATCCATAGCAATTTTACGCAGTTTTTTATGTACTTTCAGATGAAAAATACACCGAGTCTAAAAAAATGATTTTTATTTTCTTTTTCTATTTTTAGGAACAAAACTGAGGGTTTTCTAAAAATGGCATTATCGATTTTTGATTTCTATTTTTTTTTTCAAAAACCAGGTGAAATTACAAAATTTTGAAGCGCAGGTGTAGAGTGGGCGGACTTTTTTTGTAGAAGCTACAGCTATTTGAATTTATGAAAATTCAATGACAGTACTTAAATAGCTGCAACTTTTTGTTATAAATGTTTACTTGCGCTTACGAATATTATGATTTAATCTTGTTGTTTATGAAAATGTCAATGGAAAAGAAAATAAACTTTTTCAGAATTTATTTTTATTAAACAAAACCACCAAAAATTTATTTTATAATAATTTAGATAGTTTTTTTAAGAGTACGTCTGAAATTGACTACCGACACTACTAGTCATTTTTCCTGTCAGACTCATACGGTTTTCAAATTATTTAAGTTCACGTCCATAAGAAAAAAGAAAAGATTAAAACATCTAATTAGTTTTAAAATCGGATATATGGAAACATTAACAGATGCTGAAACTTGTATTTATTTTCTGTGCATTCTGTGCGCTTATGATAAAAAATTCAAAAAAGCGCTAACCCAGAAAAATAATAATAAATGTTTTTGCAGTTTGCTCTTTATTCGATTTTTATAACAAAATGAATTATTAAATTTCACCTTTATCCTCATGGTGCATGTAATTTGGGATAACTTGGAAACTGTATGAGTTAAAAAAAAAATGATTAGCAACCCCTGTTCTTAATTTCTAACGTACTCCTGAAAAAAAAATCTATCAATTTCATGAAAAAAGTATTTTCGTGTTTGTTGTCAACAAAAAAATCTGAAACAAGTATTTTTACTTTTTTTACTTTTATTTTTATCAAAAACAAAATGAAATTATATTTGTAGTTCAAGTATACAATTAAAACAAAAAGTTGTAGCTATTTAAGTACTTTTATTGAATTTTCATAAGTTCAAATAGCTGTAGCTTCTACAAAAAAAGTCAGCCCACTCTGAAGATGCGCTTAAAAATTTTGTAAATTCATCTAATTTTTGAAAAAAAAAAAAATAGAAATAAAAAATCGATAATGCCCTTTTCAGAAAACATTCCGTTTTTTTTACATAAAAATAGAGAAAGAAAGTAGAAATCTTTTTTTTTTAGACTCGGTAGGTATATTTTTCGGTAGGTACATTTTTGTTTTAGGACCCAGTTTCCGAGTTATCACAGCCTGAACCCAGTTGGGTTCAACACAAAGTAAAAAATTTAATCAGCTGTAAAAATCGAAAAAAGCGCCATATCAAAAAATCCCGAAAACGTGTCTGCTTATTTCTTACATAGAAAAACATATAAAAAAGTCACATGAATCAAAAGGGTGTTTTTAAGTATGTAAAAGTGATGTGAAATGCTCCATATATAAATTAATATCATTTTGTAATTCCATTATAAAAATGATACATTATATCCATACCGTTTAATTGAACTAATATGCATGTATTGACGTACCTCAATTCTCGTAGGATCGGCCATCAAGATACCCTGAAATACTTTACTCAGATCACGGAGATTGAATGTGTAATGGGACTTATCCGGCGTGGGAAGCAAATCACGACAAATTGTAGAAAAGACATCGAGGGTTGCGTCTACCATTTTATTAGCAATGAGGTTGTCAAAGCGTGGAGTTCGCAATATCCATGAAATGAGAATAGTTCCGAAGATATTTTTCTGTACATGAATGAAAACAAATAGGATGTTGAGAATAAAGGGAGTATACACATTGAGTCAAAGCATTTGAAAACCATATTGTAGAATCGAGATGTGTGAATACGTGTGATAATACAGAGGAGACCGGAGAAAAGTGGGATAACTAGGAACATATTGTGTTTTTGTTGATTTTAATGAATTTTATTTAAAAAATGTTCCAACTTCTGCGTATCTTTAAAATGTCCACTATTACTATTTTTTGTCAACCATCCGTTGTGATTAATTGAGGAAATTGTTCTACAAAAAAAGTATATATGTGCTGGAACGACTGTCATCCTAACAAGTTCAGTACGTCGTGATGAGTGAATCAAAATCAGAACTTTTTGTTAGCTCATCACGATGTGATGAATGTGTTGCTTTCGGATTTATTCTTGCTTAAATCATTCAATCCGAAAGTAAACGTCCACTTTCTGCAAAATCCATCAACGTAAATAATGATGAAGGTGACACTCGATGTCTATTTTGGCAATGAGTTATATATTCAGAATCAACCGAATTTTGGATTTGGTGTCAGAGCTTCCCAAGGTGAACACGCGATTCTGATGCTGAAATAAAAAAATATTAAAAAATGTTATCAAATTTTTTGTGAAACCCCATTTTGTCTGGACACCTCTTCATAAGAATTCACCAACTTCCGTTAATTTCCGTATCCATTCAATAAATCCGCTTCGATGTAACATGTTATGATTATCACAAATGGATTTCTTAGTTTTAACATCTTTTTTATATGTACATGTTTATTCTTTAATAGCTGAAACTTAAGAGACTCCAAATATATATTCGGCATGCGATCAAATTGGAGTGGCCGAGTCAAGGATTTTTCTTACGAATTAGGATACATATTATGGGGTGTATAAAAGTTTTGTGGTAACAAGACCGTATTATATTATTACAATTGAGTGATATAAGTAATATGGTTGGAAAAGACCCAGGTTCACTCGTTTCTCATATACTGCTCTAAATATATATATATATATATATATATATATATATAGATATTCAAGTTATACTTATAAAACGTAAGTACAGCGTAACTCGAGTATAACTTCGCTAGGACTAGTCGAAGCAGAAGAACATCAATCTTTATGCTCTCTGCTCAAGGGGTCGTGAGCATAAACTTTTGTCTTATGTATTGAAACGCATATATACTATATACAACTTTGAGCTCGAACTGGCATTGGTTAACTCGTTACACATATGGATAAAGACATAAATCAATGTGTATGTAAAGTAAAAAGGTGTTCGTGCTCGTTTTTCCTTCGATAGATGTTAAAGACGTATAGAAAAAAAGATGTATATACCTTGTTCGTATATATATAATCGCTGTTAGAGTATGATGCGAAGAATCGAGGGGTGAGCAGAAACGTTCAGTCGTAGAGGGTGAATAAAGGGGAAAAAATACTGTAGACACTCATATCGCACGAAAGTTATGAGGCATAATTGGCCGAGGGTAGAATATTGATGTGTTATTAACAAGAGTGAACCCTGCATGTAAACTTTGCGTCCGTTTACGAACAGCTGTAACTACTTATATGTCGAATATCACCGTGGCGTGTGTGCCAAATAAATGGAGACTTCGGGGTCAAAAGGATGGGGCTGTAAACTATTGCAAGAAAAAGAAAACTGACAAATATACCTAATACCCAAAAATTTCTATTCGAATCATCATTCGTCTAGAAATTTTTTATTTTCTCCAGATTCATTCATTTTTTAGCAATTTTTTAGTCGTTTTTTCTAGTATCGTAAATTTTGTTTTCTCAAACGCTTTTTTTATGAAACATAATGTAAACATGTCGAGATATTTTGATTGGGAATTCATCGAATATTTTTAAAAATTCATAAAAAATAAAAAATAACGAAAACCTGGATAATCGGAGCAGTTTTCTTTCGTGTCATCATCAATACTACTAAATAGAAAGTGGAAAAAAGTATATGGGGGTTATGTTTTTATCGATGTGGTATGAATATCATATATATGTTATCATATAACCAGCACAGAGCGGTCGTCTCCTTAATTATCCTCGATAGGCGTGGACTCAATTCCATGGAATAAAACTCGAGACGGAGCTCAGACGATTGTATAAAAAGAACAGAAGCGAAAGAAAAACGGGAAAAAGGAAACAAAGAATATATCGTTAAGAATTTCTGTATATACCATGGAAATTTTCAGTTTCAGACAGAGCACTTGTTTGTTACGCAATGTCTTAGGCCATTATCATAATTCTTCAAGACCAACTACGAGAAATATATTCTGGCGATCAAAAAGAAAAAAAAACAGCTCTCGATGCTTTATACTACGGAAACTATGGATATGAATTTTATTGATTTATGCTCACTTTTGCTTCGTTCTCCATATCCGGAAATGAAATGAAATGAAAATGTCGCAAAAGTCTCGCTGTGACAGGATTTCTTCCACCACCGGGTGGACCCATGGCACACACGAAATTCACATCTTCGATGTTTCTATACGAGCCGATTTCTTTGCGGTCATACCATCCTTTCATAATGAGTTGGAAATTCATTGAAATTGAAAACTGTCATTTAGCTTGACTTGTGATTGCAACTAAAAGCTATGAATAAAAAATGTGCTTGGTACGGACCGAGTTTTGCGATTGTTTCGTACCAGTTTCAATAAAAATCCTCTTTTTTTTTTAGCAAAGCCCAGTTTCGTAACGATAAACTTTGTATTCAATACAAATAACTTTTATGTTTGTTTATAATTCTGTTCTGTATATATAATCCAATAGTATCGTATTGAAAGCATGTGCTCCATACGCTTCAAAATTGCGGAAGTGATATTTTTCCGAACCGTTTGACTAATTGAGATAAAAAAGCTTCATCCCACGCGAAAAATACAGTAACGATAAAGCTTCATCTCCATCGGTTGAACGATGTAGAAAAATTTCAATTTCGAAATTTGCAACTGTCTCTCGCACTCATGACGGCTCGGTTACTGTTATATATAGATTCGAGGATATTTTTTTATCTTGCTGCAAATTAGAGAAGCTGTAGTCAGAATCAGCAATTCCTTTTTATTAACTCACCTTCAAAGTCCATGAATTGACGAATCAATTCGATCGGTGGTTGAGCCCCGTAAATCTCGAGGGCTGGCATATTGAAATCATCGATAAAGAATATTTGCTTCTTGAGAACTGGTGGTCCGTAAACCCCTTTGCGTCTCTTATCCAGCTTCGAGTCGATCAAGTCCTGGGAGGAGAGAAAAAAAGCGTAATTCTGAAATAATGTACCAATCAATATTGATGGGATTGAATACAAAAAAAATACTCTAGCTACATTTGACATTGACCTGCGTTTGATTGGCAGTAGTTCTAGCCGAGAACGTGATAAAATCGCAGATAAACTTCTTCGTCATATTCCGCGAAAGTTTTGTGGTAACCGTGAGAGTTTTCCCGCTTCCGGTTGGACCGACACACAAAACGTTGCTTTCGTTCAGAAGTAAATTGCCAATCAATTCAGAACTTCTAACATTATCCATGGTTGGTACTTCGATGTCTGCAGTTTGAATATTTTTTTAAGAAGGCATTGATGGTGCAATGGTAAAAGAATAAATTGATATTTTATATTAAAATTGTTTATTTTTCCAATTAAAAAACTATTTTATTGTTGCTACTAGAAGTTCAGACTCACAACTAAAAACCACCAATTTAGCCCAGTAACTGTTTCTTCGAATAAAATTTTTATGAGCACACGGGAAGAGTTATTTCGAAAGTTTGATTATTTTGAGCCTGATAACTCCTTGAATTCATATATGTATCGAGTTAGTTGTGTGAATAATCAGAAATCATCAATTATCAGAATATCAAGTATATCATTCAATTAATCGAACCTGCGAACTTTGTTTCCGGTGTTATTTTAACGCTCGGAATATCCACGTGCCATTTGCGCCAACTAGGTTTCAATGGTTCATTATCCTCAATCGTATCAGTAAATCCACCGTCGTGGAGTCTAGAAATACGGCGATTTTTCATGAAATCAGCGAATTATTACGTGAGAGTGGCGAAACAATAAAATATTTTCTGAAAAAGACCTGTAATCATAAACCAATCCTTCTTCAGGAAATGGCATCGGATGTTCAGTAAGTTTATTCTTGTTTCGCAACCACTCGTCGAATACTCGACGTCCGGCGTAGTCACAGCTTCCGCCGAGGCTCCAGACGATCGCAAACGATGTCCATGGTGCCAATAAATCGGCTGTGACGACAATCAACGAGATTTCCCATCCAAATAGAACATCAATAAAAATTATTAAATGACCGTACAATTGACAAATAAACCAGAAAAATACACGGTACGTAATAACAAAATTTTTACAAAAACTGATGATTTTTTTTACTGATTAATAGTTTTTTTTTGTAACATACGAACAACTTTTAATTTATTCAATAAAATCCAGTAGGAAACATTTCTGATTTTTTAATAGTTTTCCATCAGTCTCATACAGAAAGTATTGATTCTTAACGGTCACATTTTTCTCTGAAAATATAACAGCCGCAAGGGGTGTAGGCGACCGCAGCGACTTTAAACTATTGATAAACTAGAAACGTTGAATATTGAGACTTGGAAATGATCGTGTATCATTTAAAAAATATTCTCAATAAGACCGAAGAATTTGTTTGTTTGAATTTTAAGAAAAGTATCACCATTCATGAAAAAATTATTTAAACAAATCGACAACAATGATTTTTCACGAAAAACAGTTTAATCCCGTTAATTATTAATATTTAGAGCTAAAATTTGAATTGTATGCTCGGAAAATATACTTTTTGAGAACGGAAATGCGTTCTATAATAGTGAACTCTCGAAAAATAAGTAGTATATTTTTTCGAAAAGTGAAAAGTTCACGGGCGTTCTAATCGTTTTCTCTCAATGCCATTGGGTCTATTGCAAAGATTCAAATTATAGGTAGATATCGCCATGAGTTCAATTTTCAAACGGTCAGGTGTTCAAATTTGGGCGTAAATTTTGCCTGGGGTGAGCTTCATCCCGCAGTGACCGTTAAAAGGGCTGAATTTGATTAAAATGAGAGATTATTTTTATTTCCTGTAAATATTAAAATATTCGAAATTTCATGCACCCCTCATGTCGTTTCATAACATGAGGATATATGTCAACCAACTGATATTTTGGCTACTGAATTAGTGATGCGAAAACACAAATTCGATACTGATTTGAGTTAACACCCTTACGAATAAGTCTTTGGAAGGCGAAACTCGGTGGAGCTTTTCCATCTCTACCAGACATTGGTAGGATCCGAAAGTTCATCAAATTTATGTAGGCTTTCACGATCGATATGTCAACTGTAGAGACAATTTCATGCAAATTTTTCCGTAATAAATTCAGTCCATCAGGAATTAACTGATAAGTTAGGCTTGCTATTCTTTCCGTGTATTCTCGCATACTCTGTGCAAAAAGAATAATGATCATTCAAAGTAAAGGAACGAGAAAAAAAAGGAAACTTCTACACAATAAAATAAAATCAGCATTTTTTTAACAAAAAAGTAAAAGAAAAAATAGCGATATTATTTGGAGACTTGGGCTATTCGTTTCCTGAAAGTAATCGGTAATGACGAGTAGCTGACCTCCCCTTACGGGGAGGTCAGCTACTCGTCATTACCGATTTCATCCGGATTCACAGTATATGTAGGGCTTGACTAGAAATGAAAGTGACGCAAGTGGGAGCTCCAGATGGCCAAGTGTTTAGGAAATAAAATTTTTGTCGCGAATCGGTCAATACATAAGTCTTTTATGTAGCATAATTTCCAAACAGTGGTTGGCGGAGCGGCAAGAGTTCGGAATCGTAATGCGGGGATCGCTGGTTCGCGAGTCCCCGTGCGGAAACTTTTTTTTTGTCTTTAGTTTCTTTTCAATTTTTACGATACTTACGCCACAAATGAACCGAAATAATGCATAATGTATTGTATTTATTTATATTTTCACAAAAGGCATAGGGCGTCATTATTTTAACAGGCGCATAATCATGGAAAATTTGAGATTGCGAATAAAGTCCTCGTGTACACTTTAGTTACAATTCCTTCTTGGAAAGTTATTCGGAATCCCAAATTTTTCATAATTATGCGCCTGTTAAAATAACGACGCCCTATGCCTTTTGTGAAAATATAAATAAATACAATACATTATACATTATTTCGGTTCATTTGTGGCGTAAGTATCGTAAAAATTGAAAAGAAACCAAAGAAAAAAAAGTTTCCGCACGGGGACTCAAACCCGCGACCCCCGCATTACGAATGCGAACTCTTGCCGTTGCGCCAACTACTATATGTAATTTATATTAACAAAAAAGAAATATATTGACTGATCCGCAACAAAAATTTGATTTTTTAAACGTTTGGCCATCTGGAGCTCCCACTTGCGTCTCTTTCATTTCTAGTCAAGCCCCACATATACTGTGAATCCGGACAAAATCAGTGATAACGAGTAGCCAACTTCCCCTTGTTAGATATTTAGTAAAAGTGCTATTAGTAATTGTTTCTGAAATTCTCATAGTTTGGACTCATCGGGTTATGGTATCGAAAAAAATTCAATACCTTCTATTGATAGTAATCTAAAAATAGTAATTCTATAATCTATAAAATCATTATTTCTGTTTTTAAGGCAAAAATTGTAAAAATATATAAACACAATGTTATTTTGGTTTCGTTTTTTCTACGTTTGAAGTGCGTAATAGACTGAAAGTAAAAAAGCTATAGTTTTTTTGGTTATATTTATAGTTATTGAGTTATTGCAGCTTGAAACGATTGGGATTTCTCAAAATTCTATTGGCTGCATGGGAAAATCGGATAAAAGGTTCCACTGAAAAATGCAAAATCATGTCCCTATACTGAGAAAAGAGTTTAGTCGAATTTACTAAGGCTTCGTAAAATACGTCGAATGTAATATTTCGTTCATTCAATAAATCGTTTAATTGCAGGGATCATTAATTTTATTATACTGAATAAAGATATGTATTCAATCAACTAAATAAATTTTGTTGTCTTAGATTTTGTTGAATCAACGCAGGATATGTTTCATCTAATAAGATAAATACTTGGTATAACTAAATATTACATTCGACGTATTTCACGAAGCCATTTAGTTGATTCAACCGATCTCTTTTCTCAGTGTATGAACGGTTAGATTTATCGGTGGTTAGAGGTCGAACGGTTATCCAAACAAAGATTTTTCCGTAAATGTTTGCGCTACATTCTACTATCTTGCCCGGTTCTCATAGTCATTGTATTAGAGGTATAGTTATTGCTACTTGACCAGTGTCCCCAGAAATACACAAATATATCCAATAAATTTATACAGACTAATACAATAATGCTGGTTTTTATAGCAGTCCGGAAAGGAAATCTCTTCCAACTCGAGTATTATTTACGTTGAATATAAATGTGTATACTGGTGCATACACAATGAAAAAAAAAAACAAAGAAAAACGGTTATATGCAAAAAATGTAAACCAGCCGGTGCGGTAAGGTCCGATCGACGAGCTCCTCACCCCTCTTTATTTTTATGTGTTCTAGCGAATTGTATCTGCGTTCCGAAACAGCACTCGTGTACACCCATGCTATGGTATCGGGATCTAACATGGAGGCGTGGCTAAGCCAATATGGCGGCAAATAGGGTGCAAAAATACATGTACTCATGTGTCACATTTATGAGTGACATGTGAGTGTATTAATAAATATCCGTGTGCACCCTATTTGTAGTTCAAAATTTAACACCAGATGTGAAACCAACTTTTATCAGATCCCAATAGGTCAGAGTGCACACGAGTGCTGTTTCGGAACGCAGCTTTAGTTCGAGTTGCGACTTCGAGAAATAAGAGGGTATCATTTTTCTCTTACTATTATGGAGTGATGTTGCGGCCGGATGTTGATGCATGTCAGAGAATTGCAGCTATGGCTCGGCCAAATATTTTCAGGACAGAAAATTGCGTCAAATTACGTACAGAAATTATATCACTTCAATTTGACCAATAATTTCATTAAGTTGGTACCCACTGGGTTCCTCCACACGTCAACGAATAGATCGATGAAACATGTCGTTTCACAAGTTTTTCCGTAATTTTCTATCCTTTATATTTAAAATATATTGAATTATCAAATAAAATAAATGGTGATACTTGCAAATTATCACAACTCAAATGTTTACCAAGGTATTTTGATGACTACAGTAAGGAGTATGGTCAAAAAATAGAAATATAATGTAAAATTGATTTCATAACCTCACTTTCTAGAGAACCAAATATCTTCTAAAATCGAAAGAAGAATTTAAAAGAAAAATGACAAGATAAAGACGAATTTTTTCATACACTTTAAACTAAACAAAACATTAAGTCCATTATATTGGTGTATAACATTGTATATGGTGTTGTCAATTTGACATATTAATTAGGAAATCCGATATCTAATATCACAATATGATAATTCTGTAAAAGTTATAATTTTTACTGTGTTATAGAATAATAAATCTCTTTTCCGAAGAGGGCTCTGACCAGAGCCGAAACGTAACTCTCGTTTCGAATTTTTTAAACAACCAGTATCTTCGTTGAAAATATTTGGCCGAGCCATAGCCGCAATTCTCTGACATTCATTTTTCTCTTACGTTCGATTTGCATCATTAAATATTTTTTTTTTCTTAAATAAATATAATATTATATAATAATATTAGATGTATAACTAAATATTTACCATTTTTTTATTAAATTTATTTAATATTATAAAATATACAAAACAACATTAATCTTCGAAAAGTTAAAACTTCTAGCGTGATAAAAAAATCGGTAAAAACTAAGTTATACACCTAATAATGCGGTTTTTGTAGTCACATTTATTATTATTATATGTCCCCTACAACTATGTAAACTACGAATAAAACATTCTTGCAACGATCAAACGTCAATGACATTTTACCTCTGGTATAGTATTTAGCCAACAATCTATCACAGGATGGAGCCCGAGTCCTTCAGGTTCCAGATACACCATGCCGCATCTAGATTAGCAATGTGGGAAAACGACTTATATGTACGTTTGGCTATATGACTCTTCTCATTTTTATTCACCAGTCATTCTTTGCGATTATATATCTACTTTCCGTCGATATGTTCGATAGCTTCGAGGGTGATTCATTGACGTCAATGTTTTTATAGATTGAGGGAAGGTGTTAAGCGGGTCGAATGTATTTTTATCACCATGCTACTGTTTACCTGGAAACAGTGGCAGGTGATGCAACTCTGAGATCAGCAACTTCGAACATCATTGTTTGGGTTGGCAAAAGTTTCATTATTTCACCGGAAGTTAGACAAAGTTTTTTGTTATCGTCGAGAACCGTATTCATATTCTCGATCCATACGGCATCAACCGGACCATCGAATATGTACCAACGCTTGTCATTGTCAGTTGCGGCTGTACCGGCTCGTATAAGAGTTGATAGAATTCCATCAGTCCTATGAATGAATTAAAGGTGGTTGTTTCATTTTGTTAATATGATTGATTGACTTTTGGCCAAGTGCAAAGCAGCGAAGTGTGTTATTCAAATATGGACGTGAAAATGGCATATAATGCAACTAGGGAGGAAAAGTAGGTCACTTCAAATTTTTAGTTGAACAATCTCAAACTTCAAAAACCCCAAAAAACTATTTAAATACTATTTGAATACTGAGTATTTCAGAGGAACTTTATTATTCGTCATTTTATTCCATTCCACGGCTTATTCCTTTGTTCAATATTTATGCTAGTGGATCACTAAACAGTATTGACAAACAAATAATATTGATAAGACTG
Organism: Rhimphoctona megacephalus; assembly: GCA_963989365.1. Lineage (NCBI taxonomy): Eukaryota > Metazoa > Arthropoda > Insecta > Hymenoptera > Ichneumonidae > Rhimphoctona > Rhimphoctona megacephalus. The sequence continues at coordinate 48,423,757 of OZ022415.1, read as the reverse complement.
ACCATTCGTGAGTATCCAAATCGTATTCCCCATAGAGTTGTCCCATTGTTATTGATTTTGGATTAAGTACAAATGTATGTACCTCGGCGAATGGCTTTCCGCTTGGTTGTGTCTGACCTTTCAAATTTGTGCATGCATTTTTCAATACGTCATAGCACTGGAACATAAACATGGAAAAATTTTCTTATAAACAATGATTCGTTAATGGTGCTAATGATATATGACCGAATTTTCTTAATATTCATACGGTCATCGGGTCAATTTGGCCTAATAGTAAAAAAACAATTACTCATTTTTTAAAATAAGTGAATAATGTCTTTCATATTTTTTTGAATATTTTTTTATTCATGCGTATATTAGGAATAGTTGAGGCAGTGCGTTGAAACTCTACCGGCATCCATCCGGAAGCCTTAAACTTTTGTAATAACAATGGTCTTGGAAACCTCAAATCTAGAATCAAACGTTGAATGGAGAGGCTACACTAGGTTCGGTAAATTCATTTACCAAACTCAGGAAATCCTTGCGCATCCAACTGTACTCGTTGATATTTTCGAAAAAGTGCCACGACCATCACGTGCTACCAAAATGCCTTTAATGTCTTTCATATTTTATCTATTTTGCGTATACATTTTTCCATTCTTCAGGTCTTCGGGTAATATTTGACCCAACATAATAAAAGAATAACATTTTCTGTGTGAGAGTTTGCGCGTGGGCGAGTGACTGTGTTTGTTTATTTTCGAAAAATTGTTTCTCGACAATAATTTCACGTAGTTGTTGTTTTAGAGAAATTTCCACAAAGCGCGCATATACGTGAAAATAATTGCTGCAGTTCAGTGGTGTAACGGTATGATTGTGTGGATGCGTGGCTGCCGAGTGAACGAAATGAGAATTTGTAATTGCGCGCGCGAAATGATCGCGCGGTTAGACCATGATCGCTCCTACTGCGTTCGATGAGTGATGCGCATGCTCATCGATCGCAATCCTTAATCTGAAAAATCTAGCCATGGTCTCGTCCTCTTTCGTTCCGGGGTCCTCAACGAGTTGACATCACCGATATCGCGCTCCAACACACATACATCGTATAGATATATAGGACGTCCATCAGTCCGTCGAGACCGTGATTGGTCACCCGGTATCCTGTAACGTTGGAGGAACTTCAGTAATTTACGAGACGACCCCGGAACTTATGAAAGAGCCAATGAGGGAGACTACGTGTCCAAACCAAAAAGAAAGATAAGCGCAAAATATTTCTTTTGTACTTATAAACTAGACCAAATTATTCTTGTCATTGCAACACACGATTCGACGTCGTGTATTTTGTGTGTGGATGAATGAGTATGTGTGTGTGCATGTGTGCGCTTGAAGAACGAATTTCCATCATATGTGATTTCTGTAATTTTATCTAAATTCAAGAATGAGAATCCGGATAAGAGTGGATTAACTTGTGTCTCGGAATTCATAGATGACCCTCTTGCTCCACTATGTATTATATATATGGGCAGATCCACTACTTTTCGACCGCAGCCTGCGGGCTTGGGTCAGCGATTTGGCTGTCGATTTTTTCCAAGGAAGTAGGTTCTAAAAAAAGATGATCCTTCAAATCTGAACTCAATGTAAAGAAATTTGATGGCTGTAGAAATTTTTGAAATTAAAAAGAAATCAATTTTATAGCCATTTTCACGATTTTTTCATGCGAGCTCTATGAAACTTAAAGACTCGTATGAAGCGGAATTTCTCTTCTTCAATCTTGTATTTTCGAAAAAAAAAATAGTTTTTAACTCCAAACGAAAATCCACTTAAATTAGCACCCTTTTCTTGAATTACTATTTTCACAAAATTTCGCGTATTTTTGAAACGCTGCCGGGGCAACATTTTTCCAAGTAGATGTCTTTAAGATGGCTTAAATTTTTTATCTAGGTACATTCTATCATTACTTCCACTAATTTTTAAATATTACCACGTTCCTTTTTATACACGGCCTCTCAAATCTGATTGATTTCTGAAAAATCGCTGTTTTCAGATAGCTGTAACTTTTTTCTATTAGAACGAAATTGCTTAAAATTTTCAGGGAATATACTTTATTCTATCCCCAAACAACACTCAAAATTTCAAGAATGGGTTTGAGCTGGTTAGCGAGCTGTAAATTTTTTAAATGTTCAAATTTCTCGCATTTTTTTTACCTGTTTATGGCATTATTAATAATTTTGATGTATAAAAGTAATAATTTATGATGTTCATTTGAATAATTTAAATTTTATTCAAAATGATAATTCATTTTTTTCATGTGAATGGCAATATTGATAATGCCATAAACTTGTAGAAAAATAAGAAAAACTTGAGCATTCAAAAAAATTCACAGCTCGCTAACCAGCTCAAACCCATTCTTGAAATTTTCGGTGTTATTTGGGGATAGAATAAAGTATATTCCCTGAAAATTTCAAGCAATTTCGTTCTAATAGAAAAAAGTTACAGCTATCTGAAAACAGGGATTTTTCAGAAATAAGTTAGATTTGAGAGGCCGTATATAAAAGGGAACGTGGTAATATATAAAAATTAGTGTAGGTAGTGATAGATTATACCTAGACGAAAAATTGAAGCCATCTTATAGCCGTTTAGTCGAAAAATTCTCGCCCCGGCAGCGTTTCAAAAATACGCGAAATTTTGTTAAGATAGTAATTCAAGAAAAAGGTGCTAATCAAACCGAATTTTGGTTTACAGTGAAAAACTATTTTTTTATTGAAAATACAAGATTAAAAAAGAGAAATGCCGCTCCATTCAAGTTTTTATGCTTCATAGAGCTTCAGATAAAAAATTACTTTTTAAAAATTTCAAAAATTTCTACAGCCATCAAATTTCTTTATATTGAGTTCAAATTTGGAGGATCGTCTTCTTTTATAACCTACTTTCTTGAAAAAAAACTTTAGCCAAATCGCTGACCCAAGCGCGCAGGCTGCGGTCGAAAAGTAATGGATCTGTCCATATACATATATATCCGCAACTCTAATAGCGACAAATTAATCGGGTTCTATAAAAATCGGAGAATATTTCCATGTATGCAAACTTTGTGCATCGTTTTAGGTGATTTTGTAGAGCAGTCAGCGGATTTTCGTGATTCAGCGATAATCATTTTTGATTTAGAAACCACTGGACTCGCTAAAATGGCAGAAATATGCCAAATAGCAGCTGTACACGACGGTAAGGCGTTCAATGCATATATAATGCCATCAAAAGGCATATCCACAAAGGCAGTGGCGGTAACTGGGCTTCAAATTTGCGAAGGCGAAATGTATCCGAATGATGCTGTAGTGGATACGACACCATCGAAAATGGCACTGAATACCTTTATTGCGTATCTACGTAAATTTGGAACCAGCATCATTCTAGTAGCTCACAACGGCTTTAGGTTTCCGGTTTTAGCTAATTTTTACAAATTAATTATGGTTACTTATCATTAAGCCTTGAACATTTTTCAATTATTTTAATGTAATAAAATATGCATACGATTTTTAGTTTAAGCTGACTGTTTACCATCATACATCCTGGCTTTACATATTCATCAACATTTGAAGACAAATTACACCAATTTTTATGTCTGCAATAGCTATGACGCACCGATGATACTGTGTTGCATGCAAGAACACGGGCTGCTGCACGAGTTTCAATCGATTGTGAAAGGGTTCGCTGATACCTTACATCTTTTTCGCGACTGTTTCCCAGATCACAAAAAATATAAAAAAGGTTACAGTCAAGCAGCTCTCGCAGAAGATCTTTTGGGCTCTTGAGCGTCCGAGGGTGCTCATAACGCCGTGAATGACGTTTTTATTCTAAGCTAATTAATTAGTACGAATCAAATTAGCGATTATGCGATTCGAACTTCGGCTATAGCGACAAAACATTTATTATATGAATAAAAAATGGCAGTTATACATGCTAGAAACAGGGAATCCTTCGATGTAATGAAAGCAATCGTGTCGGTTGGTACGAGGAGCAAAATGGCAAAGGCCGGAATCACGATGCAGATTTTGAAAACGACATATGCAAATTCTGGTGCAGAAGGAATTCTACTTCTTCTTGGTGAAGATGTAAGAGGAAAACCACATGTAACAAAAAACAATAAGATTCTTACAGCCATCGTCGCTTTTGTAGAAAATAATTAATAAAATGTATGCTGCATGATGCGCTATAATAAGAAATAAAAATGAAATATATCCTCTGTTTAGATTTTATATTGTTACATTATTTTTTTTTAAACTAATTTCTCAGAAAGTTCAGTAGAATAAAAATAATATAAAACAATAACGTTTTTATTACATTTATAATATTTCCTTTCAAAATTCCCATTACATATCAACAAAAATATTCCAAAAACCAGTATTGCTCATTTCAAGCATGCATTAAAACGATTACATTTAGTAAGACTAATTCAAATATAATATAATAATAATTCTGATACTTATCCATATGTAAAACAGATATTCAATATCATCTTAGGTACGAAAACTGTCGAAACTTACAGTACTTGCGAAGATTGCATCAAATTTATCGCTTTAAGGAAGAATTTAATAAAAAAAAATATGATGAAAAAATGAAAATCTATTGGAAGAATGTCATCAAGGGTATTGTTTTAATATGTAATCATAAAAAATATCCAAGGTGATATTCTGAATCTGTTATTTTTTTTCTAATAATTTTTTCGAGGATTTTTTGTACGCGCAAGATTTTTACTGAGGTTATAATTGTCAGAGATATTTTTTACAAACATATTATTCCGGGTATCGTCCGGGAAAAATTAACTCAATAACTCAGTACTACTGTTCAATAGAAACAGCCTGATAGCGGGATTCGAATCGGTCCCGTTTCATTCGAGGTTATGCAGCGTTGCCAGATCTACGTAGTCAGAGCAGTGGTAGCAGTAGACACCGACATATTAAGTAATTAGTCAACTAAAACGAAGATTTTTATTATAATTGTTCAACAAACCTCATTTTTTATGGTTTTAAATGATCCTTATCATTTTTTAAACATTTTAAAATTTTGTTTTAAAATATATCTGATTGTGAAAACTACACATTCATGCCGCTATCTCTGTCAAAGCGAGATTTGCATAAGTTATGTGTTAAATTTCTAAATTTTATCAATTGTTTATTGTTGTAACTAGTCGACGATGAGCTCTAAAATTTTGCAGGCGTTTTTCTGTACACTTCAACTGTCGAATTTAAAAAAATTTGAATCTTTCTCTAATAATGAGGTTAGCGATAGGCCAACCTTAAATTTCCACAACCACCAATCGAAAGTCTTGAACCGTGCCCATCTCTTTTTGTGCCTGTAGGGCCCACCTCCGAAGATCTACATCGTGAACAATTAAACCGGCATCGATAGCACTTTTCATATTATTCAATGTATATTGAGAAATGCGAGCTAATTTTTCTATGTATGTTCCACCTTTATTGAATTGATGAGCCCAGTGTCTTAATTGACCTTTAGATTTCACTTTTTTCGGTTTTTGACAGTCTACACGCTTAAGTTCTTTTTGGTAATTATGCAGTTTGAGGGCTTTTCCGATAAACGATGCAAGATTATTTTTTTTTGCATGAAGTGCTTCGGCTAGACACCATTAATGAAATTTCATCCTAAATTTCGTCCTATTGGAAAGTTTTCCAATAACTTCAAAACCCCATAACTTATGGTTTTTATGGGAAATGTCAGCCTCCCCCGTCAGAATATTATTAGTAGTGACCAATAGAAGCAGTGCATGCAGAAAAAAAAAATATTCTATCGTTTTTCGGAAAAGCCCTCAAACTGCATAATTACCGAACATGTATCTGATGGTGTTCCAGGATTCCATTCCATCGCATTATCTTCTATAGCAGTCACCTCACACTCTTTATAGGGCTCTTAAAAATCTAAAGTATTTTCTTCAACAAATTCTACCCCATTGGTATAACATATTCTTGGATATTTTACAATAAATTTTTTTCAATATTATTTTTTAATTCGCGTTCTTCATTATTAATGGGGCTTTTAGCAATGTTCATCGCTTCAAACGTGATCAGCAAAAGTCGTATAACATTTAATGGATTCACAATCATTTTGTACTACGTGTACAATAACGGTGTATATTTCGCTTTAACGCCCCGTGAGAAACTGATATTTATCTTCAAAAAATGCTTTAAGGAATACGAAAATATATGCAGCACCCAAGCGAGATAAGCACGGAGGCAAAGCGATAAGCAAAAATACTGGTCAAAGCACGTAGCTTGAGATATGCAGATTCTCATTGTGGTACACAGTTTCTATTACACAAAAACGATTATAAGATATTGCTATTCAGATGTACTCCGATGTATCATTTAATATAAATTGACAAAGTGTAGCATTGAAGTGTGTATTATAATATAATATGTATATACATACCATTTTTTATACTTCAATCAAATTTTTTATAACTTGCTAAAGGGGGCTCGGCGGCGGGAATCCCCTTCGAATGTATTAAATTTTACGTTCTATGGTTCGTCCCAGTTGGACATGCTCTATTTGCTTCATAATAAATATATCGTTACTCACAATGGGCCTATGTAGGAATTATCGATACTGGGATGATCTCACCTAGAAGCAAGGTCGAAGGCAAACTTATTTTCGTGTTTGACAACATTTGAATAAATTATATACGTGGTTGTGCTGCCGTAGAATAATTTAATCAAGAAGAAAAAGTTTAACATAATAATATAGAATATTGCGACGAAAAGGGTGGTTTATCCCCCTCAAAGCGAATTTTTCGTAAAAACTCCGGAACACGTATCGACTAGTTTTTCGAACTCTACAAAATGCAGTTGGTTCCATTGTTCAGCTCTTAAACATCCTCCCCCCTAGACAGCCTAGGGTGCATTTTCAATGATTCATCGGTAGAAACATTTCAGCATTGGTTTCATTCGTATACATCAAGCGCTTCTATTCGAAACTGAGAAACCACCCCGTTAGATATCCATCTTTGGGGGTCGTTTTCACCCCTTTAAACTGTTTATTAGCCGAAAAAAAAATACGTGTCTCTTAGTTTTCGATGTACTACAACATATTTAAACTAAATCAAAATCAGAGGGTTCCTTGTAAGAAAATACTCGTTTAAAATGCATGGGGTCAAAGTGGACCCGCAGACCGTTAACGTTAGAAGTTTTGAGGAAGGTATGAAGGTTGACCGCTGTGTTCTTCATAAGTGTCTCGTAGAGACTCGCTCATCTTTAGTAGGTACTGATAGCATAAAAAATGAACTTGTCTCGAATCGTCACTGCGGCTCTTAATTAAACAATCCGAAAGTACCCCAGAGGAGTTAATAGTAAATTGGAATGAAAGATAAAAGGTATTCCTGAAGGATGTTCAACCCCTATCCTACTAACAAGGAAACCTTCCCAGGTGTACCCCGCCGATTTTGTTCCGCTTGGAGTATGTTATTCTATATTGAAATCCAAGAGATACGTATTTTTTTTGCGGAAACTCATATTTAAGGGGTGAAACACACCCCTAAAGTTGAGGTCTTCTAGGGGAGGTTATTCAGTTCCATATATATGCAGACAAGGGGGCAAAATCAAACCAATTGCATTCAATGCTTCATAAAAAGTTATGAATACTCGATTTTTTTCAGCCCTGAGGGGGTGAATAAGCCGAAGTTATAGGTGTTGAAAATTAAAAAAACGTTGTAACAAATAGAATATGCTCGATATGGAAGTGAAAAAAATTGCATAATTAACAGTTTCAAAAGTTAAGAGATACATGTTTTTGCATTTTTCGAAAAAATGCATCCTTAAGGGTGTACTACCCTTACATCCGAATACCTTTAATTTCTTTAGATACGTATTTTTTCAAGTATCTATCTGCTAGAAAATATTCTTTTGGATATAGAACATATCGTGAAATTGTTTAAAAAGATTGTTATCGAGATAAAAAAAATCCCTTGAAAATAATCGATAGATTATAATATTCGATGAACATATGATTCAGGCATTGCAGATAATGAAAATTCTTTTCTTGAGAGATCATTTCTGTGTGAGGGGTCGAAAAGTAGCTTTTTTCGCGATTTTGTTTCAACCGATTTTTTGATGTTTCATTAAATCGCTCTTAAAGAATAGAGGATTAATTCTTAACGTTATTTTCATTTTTTACACTGTTTTTTTTTCTATCATTGAAAATGTCCTATAAAAAAACGATGTGTACGATTCTAGCCGTAATTATTGTCTGAAACAAAATTTTAAAAAGATTATTAATTTGCATGTGTGTCACTATTTTGCTATGGAGGGTTTATTTTTATTTTTATTTCTTTATTTTTTATTATCAAAAAACTGTTGAAAAAATCGGCTAAATTCGTTCTCGTTTTGTTAGAGAAAAAGAAGTTTGTTATATACGTGATGTTTGTTGTTACAATCACGTAGCAGTAAATGTTCTGATATCTTTTATCATTTCGAACCTTACTTTGTATATGTTCGTTAGTCTTGCTTATTAGCTATCTGATTCTCCGAGTTGATATTCTACTTCACCTATCATTGAAAGAAGTTTCAAAATACGTTGATAAGAAATATATAACTGTTATCTGCCTCTGCCTCTCTTATTTGACATACGATGGCCTGTGCTACGCTTATAAGTCGCGTTCTTCAGAAATTGCTTCAATTCACTAAGTGCGAGTTAGAAGGAATTTATCTCATTATAAAATAATATCAACAATCAAAGGCGTGTATAACTCTGTGTTTTGTTTGCAATCAAAAGTTGTTAAAAGTTCCATAAGTTAAGAAAGCAGGTGTATTTATTATCAAAAATTAAAGTGAATCTGCTTAATGTGATACGATTAGTTTTGGCACATTTTCAAGCCCTAAATATACCTGAAAGCCCTATAAGTAATGATGAAATACAATTAAAAGAAAGCATTGAAAATATATTAACGAATGCTATGCAAGATTACATGGTCGAAACAATCGTAGAAGATTCATTATATTTCCAAAAACCTTACAAAGATTGGGATATGAAAATAGTAGAAGACGAAGAATGGGGATCGGCAATCAATGATCCGGTACTACCCCCGGATGTTTGTACTACTGATGATGAATCTGTTTCGTACGAGTATAAATCGAAGACAGTCAACTATTGGAGAAGTGGCAGAACTAAAAATTTGAGCCTATCAAGCGTTAAACAAAAATTTAGAAAAGTACAATCAGTGACTCAATTAAAAAGATGGGCTAAAAAAATGGGACTTGAAAAAATGGGCAATGCAAGCACAAACAGAAATCGGTCATGAAGATGTCCGTTTTAAGGCGTCAGACGAGTGGGTACACTCATTTAAGAAAGCTCATAGGATTGTTTCCAGAAAAATTAGTAAATTTATCACAAAAAAAGTATTGAAAACGCAGGCAATCTGCGAAAGCTTGCTGAACAATTTGTTTCTGAAGTGAAGATCGATATAGAAGAATATGGGTCATCGAACGTCTACAATTCTGATCAAAGTGGTTTCCAATTAGAAATGCATTCTGGAAGAACATCAGCGGTTAAAGGAGAGAAACAAGTTGAATGCCTTGTACAATCAATTGCTTCTACAACACATAGTTATACGATTCAGCTCACTATAGTAGGTGACGGAAGGCTTCTTTCTCCGCTATTCCTGGTTTTGAAAGAACCAAATGGTAAAATTGGTCCAATAGTGGAATCGTCACTATTCAGACCAGAAAACGTTTACATAGAAGTATCGAAATCTGGAAAACTCACTTCAGGTAATAATAAAAATTATTTTTTTAGAGAATTCTTTATATTGACATATAATATACTGTTTATTTCTTGCAACGAAGCAAATTGAAAAATTAATTCATACTTTCAGAACATTTTAAAACTTGGCTACAAAATGTCTTTTTCCCCCAAGTTGGTTCAAACAGTATTTTATTAATTGACTCTTGGACTGGAAATCGCCCTCGAGCTGTTGACGAAGCGAAATCTCGGGATAAAAATATAAAATTAAGAAAAATACCGCAAGGTACAACGGGAAAGATTCAACCTTTGGATGTTTTTGGCTTCAGGATATGGAAAAATTATGTGAAACATTTTTCTGACAATGTCATATTAATAGATTATGATTTAAATTTGCATTTAGGAAATAATATAATTAAGCTTCAGTCACTTGTTCACAACCAATTATCATTTCCACGATATGTAAACTTATTTAGGTATTCATGGTTCAAAAGCGTTTATAATCAATGGCGACCGGAGAATTTTGAAAATCCTGTAGATTTTAGTTTTAAAACTTGCAAAGCGCATTGTGATGTACCCGGATGTCAAAATATTGCTGTTGTTAGGTGTTCATGGTGTAAAAAATCATTATGTTTCCAACACTTTTTTAACGATTTTCACTATTGTAAAGAATATAATGAATAATTTCATTTGTCAATCAAAAATACATCTGTACAAAATACAGTATATAAAATATAATAAAAACAATGATACATTAATTAGAAATATTAATATGGTAACAATGTGATCAAAAAGAATTTTCATTATCCGCGATGCCTGAATCATATGTTGTAACGATTATTATATATAACGAAGACGAAATCGCAATTTTTTTATTAAAACAATTTTTTTCAAGGGATTTTTTTTTTATGTTGATAACAATCTTTTTAAACAATTTCACGATATGTTCTATATCCAAAAGAATATTTTCTAGCAGATAGATACTTAAAAAAATACGTATCTACAGAAATTAAAGGTATTCGGATGTAAGGGTAGTACACCCTTAAGGATCCATTTTTTCGAAAAATGCAAAAACATGTATCTCTTAACTTTTGAAACTGTTAATTATGCAATTTCTCACTTCCATATCGAGCATATTCTATTTGTTATAACGTTTTTTTAATTTTCACCCCTATAACTTCGGCTTATTCACCCCCTCAGGGCTGAAAAAAATCGAGTAATCATAACTTTTTATGAAGCATTGAATGCAATTGGTTTGATTTTGCCCCCTTGTCTGCATACATATGGAACTGAATAACCTCCCCTAGGAGACCTCAACTTTAGGGGTCTGTTTCACCCCTTAAATATGAGTTTCCGCAAAAAAAAAAAAGAATACGAATCTCTTAGATTTCAATGTAGAATAACATACTCCAAGCGGAACAAAATCGGCGGGGTACACCTGGGAAGGTTTCCTTGTAAGGGAAAATTCCATGTTCTGTAGAATGGTTTTTTGAGTTTCATACTCTGGGTAGAAATTATGCTAATCTGGTATTAGTAATTTTGATAAACGACTGAATTCCAAGTATTAGATAGTGTACTTTGGTTTAAACTAAACCATAAACATTGTTTCAACTTATGCTGTTTTCCTTAGTTACTTTTTAAAAGGAAAAGAATTTCCACACGAAGAATCAGAATTAAAAATTTATTACACAGCTTAAAGATCGCAACGATGATAAATCGATCATAAATATACGAAATTGTGAAAGTTTTGAGTTCAATGAAATTTCACTTGAAATGTCCTATACGAATTTTTGAAATACGTTGAGAGAGGGACAAAGTGACATATTGAGTTTGACATTAAATTGTGCTCGTGTCATGAATATGGAGAAGAATTTTGCCAGGAATATGGATCGTTGAAATATTGAAACGTATATATCTAACCAGTCAGGCGGTAAAAAAATTTACATTGGTGTGTTTAGGATCACTGAAATATATACGGGGAGTTCCCCTACGGCCGGACGGCACCTATCGCCGGACAGCACGATTTCTGAAGCAGTTTGATAAAAATCAACTGCTTATAGTGTCGAGAGGGGTAAGAAAAACCCCCTTACCCCTTTCGACACTATAAAGGGTTGATTTTATATCAAACTGCATCAGGAATCATCCTGTGCTGTCCGGCGATAGGTGCCGTCCGATCGGAGGGGAACTCCCCCTATGAGTTACAGTGGACTGTATTATAAGAGTACGGAAGAAAAGACTCGTCTTCGAGGCTAAACTACACTTGAACTCAAGATAGCTGTCATTTGGGGCGGCGAAAGGTCGACAAGTTGGACAGGGAAAATCTGCTTTTTGTAAGCGTCACGGGAGCGATCGATTTGATAAATTCAAAATCACCACACCACGTAAAATCACCCAACATGGTGTAAAAGGTACCTAATTACACCAATTATTACGTTTAGTACGTTTTAATCAGTACGTTTCTCGAATAAGTAAAGTAGATAAAATCAGCGTTAGGTCAGACAGATTCTTTTCAACCACGTCCAAATTCCGTGCTATATTCTCAGCAGTGCTTTAGGGTAATTTCATAAGATTTCTATGAATACTCTTAGGTGAGCAATTGTGTCACATAGTTTATGAGTTAAAGAGTGACATCTATGTAATTGGCTGATATACAGGTATATTTTTGGGAAGAAAGTACAAAAAAACCGTCTTGAAAAAAGTTCTAAAAAGCAAAAAATAAATATCTAAAAAGCAAATACGATGAAACTTACGTTATATAAATACTGAATCTGTATGAATAGGAGTTTGCAGTCAAAAGTTTCAGTTTTTATCATTTTTAATTTTTTTGGCACTGAATTTTTGATGAACTTTTTTTGGAAGTTTTCTTTTATCTAACTAATTTTCCGTAGTATTGGCTTTCTATATATTTATTTATTTCTTTTTAGGGCTGTTTGTAAGCACAGTTCTTTCCTTTAGTATTTTGAAAATCCTTTATTGTCACATTTTCGTATTCACATATTGGGTAGTATTGTTTAACTGAAGATTGAAATAAAGCAAAGAAACGTCGTTATTTATTCAATAAATTGGTAGGAATCTGCTCGCCACACAAAGTTTGTTTGACTAATAATATACGCAACTTTGTAACGTTGAATTTAAGAGAGTCTCGTTAAAATAAAAAGAAATGCTTTGTCACTTCAAAACAAATACCGAATCATCCAATTATACATACACGATTCCAAATTATTACTAATTACTAATTGATACTTATATTAAAATTCGAATTGTTTGATTGTATACAAAATAATTAAATAAATCGTGGTGTGAAATTTTGCTTCGGTTTCTTTTGATGTAAAAACTATATCAATACTGTAACTCTCCATGATCTTTTTCGGTTGGAAAAAAAATATTTGTAATTTTTTTCACGAGTGATTAATTGATCTCTTCAAATATACATAACATTTCATGGGATGACATTTTTTTTCTGTTTAATACGATGAGGTCATAATTACCATTATCATGATAATATATAATCATTTCTTACTGAATCGTTTTTTTTTTTTAACAAAAAAAGCAAAGATTCAAACTTTTACTTTGGCGAAACCAAGCCATTTCTGGATGTATGAAACAAAAATATACATTCAAGACCGGGCCGCGATGAGTGCGAGAGAGATAGCTGAAATTTTTGGACAGGTTTTTACCCGTCGTAAATGATATTTGGGGCAAAAAAAGTATTACTGTCTCCGTCAGTGAATTACGAAGACACTAACACTCTATTTTTCCCAAAAATGTTAACAATCTATGAGAAAGACTTTTCCGAAAATTGGTGAGCTTATGTTGACCTCTCACATTGCCTTAATTTATAAAATTATCCATAAGAGAATGGTATAGAAATACTACGGGAATCTTCAAATATCATAAACAATCGTATGTCGTGGATGAAAAGTTACTGGTCGACCGTGCTAACACGTGTTTTTGCACACACAACTATTTGCATGAGATATCGTACATTATCTTGGGAGGCGGAATCTGGCGCGTAAGCAACAACACATTCACACTTCAGTGTTTTCAGAGCTGCCCTAATGTTATACTCAATAATTATTTTTTAGATGTAAAAAGCTCCTACTCATGTATGATAATTACAAGGAAACTGTGTATAAAATTGATTCGTATATTAAGAAATGAAAAAAAGCGAGCACAAAAATATATTAAAAAAAAACATTTGTTATATATGTTGTTTTCATATATAATAACGGTGTCCGCACTATTCACTATTCCGTAGTTATTTTGACAGGTTATTCTAAACATTCATTATTTTGACTCTGGCTATTTTTAACATTAGTTATTTTCAACTGCAGTTATTATTGCGTTGGTTATTTTGGGATATTTTTGCGTTGGTTATTCTGGGATATTTTGAACGTGGAGATTATGAAACTGGTTGAATAGGGCGTACCCTCACCCATATAATAATACATACCCTCACAGAACCAAACATACATCGGACGTATTTTGCACATGCATAAGTATGTCATATTCGGAATAGCAATTTGCGGGTTATTTAATTATTTAATGAATGATGCGTTAGCCCGTTAAATTAAATGGGGTGGTTACCATTTTGGGTTGTAATTCATGAAACCTCCGTCGACTCTTCCTTCAATTTTATCTGTCTTGTTATTTACTGCAATGAGGGAGAATGATCAATGAATCAACCCCTGAGCGTAATCTCCCTCTAACACCCTATAATATAGTGTTCAATTGCACGACGGAAGTAGAGAATAATTATGAGTAATCGAATTAACGTTAGTAATAATCGATTAATCGATCATTTGTAACGTCGTAAAGTGAATAAATTTGGAAAGAATAGTTTTTAGTATAATTAAACATGGTAATTGTGGTTATTAATATGATATCTCAGGTGGAATAATCAGGAAAATTGTAGTTGTTAGATTAATAGGTTCACATATTCGATACACCGATCTGCAATAATTGTTATGATGCAGACAATGTTTGTCGATTGTCTTTGCAGATGGAAATGGTGTTGGACCAACTTTTCAAAAAATGTCTCATTGTTTTACCAACGCTGTGGCAAGAATGAAGAAAAGTGGGAATTTCCGAGACGTTATCTATAAGGGTGCTTACAGGGCGCATGCGGATAAAACTTTTTGGCCGGGAGGTATTAGATTCCAAGCATCACGTTGCCAGTCCATCTCGCGCTTCTTCTCATCGCACAACGTAAAGTAGCGTTTCCTCTAAAGAGAATAACTAAGTTTTCGAAAGTTACAGAAAAAGTAGAAAAATATAAATGAAAATGTAGTAAATACATTTCGGATCTACTTCTGTAGAAAAATTTACGATTTTAATAAAGTTTTGATGATAAACCACCAATGGAATAAATTTGAAAAAAAAAACAGTGGAACAGTGGAACCATGGAATTGTGAAACTATAAAGCCAAAAAAATCGTAATTGAGTCCAAAAAATTAAAGTATAAGACAATTTGAAAATAACTATTTATTTGTGATTATATTTTTGTGAAAAAAGTATTTTAGCTTTGAATGATTTATCCGACATAGACATAAACCCTTCTAAACGCTTCTAAGTGACCAAATATTTTGGAGACACGGTTCGAATTGAATATAAAATAGGAATTCGCAAAAGACAATAGTCGAGCAATCAGTGTTAGATTTAATCGTATGGAGGAATGTTCTGAAGGATAAATATTAACCAAACTGTTATAATTTTCAACAAAATGAAGTTCTGCGAAATTCTGTCATATCCATGATAAAAACTAAGCATGTGTGGTATCGGAATAAAATTTTGAATTTTATGCATCGCGTTACAATGTGACACGAAAAATAGCTCGAAATCCGTAAATAAGAACAGATATTCGCTATCCAAGATTTTTGGCTACGAGTGGCTTGGTGAATTTCGATTGGAAACAGTGCCGAACATTTTTATTCGATTACCCTGCTCGTTGCAAGTAACAGGTGTCCACGTAGTTATTTTTATCAAACGTGTAAAATTTTCCACTCGCTCTCAAATCTTCGATCCACCGAAATATAAATTTTGCATATATTAATGCGAAAGTTTGTTCGATATGTGATGGAAATGTAAATTTCTCGAAACTTTGATTTTGTCGTCGGAACACGTGTTGGACCAAGTTGCACAGTTTTCGGAATGCCACCGAGTGGTCATGTGGTGAGTGTTTAAAGTGCAGTACTAAGACAAACATAACAACATTTTTCACGTCAAAAGCGACGTCAAACATGTAATTGTGATGTGTGGTAATAAATAAATCCTGGGCTTCTTTCACCGGGAGTAAAAAAAAATTTTACGTCACATTTACAAAATTTGTCTTCAAGGATGATATATCCAGCGATATTTTTTGGCGCTTTTTTCATAAATGAAAATGTGTTTATCGTTATTAACAAAAACCAATGTCCGTTGTTCGAAACGCAAGTGTTATAATTGACGATAAGTGCGATAGAATAATTGAGCGAAAAAAAATATAATATCAATGTAAAATTCCATCTTAATATTTACTCGCGACTGCAATCTGCGAGATTCAGGGTTTCAACGCTTAGCACGCTCTTTCGCGGTTTCTTGCTTTATTGAAGCGTGGCGTCATCGTTCGTGTTTGCCCAGAGGAAGAAGAAGAACGAGAGTAGAGCGCGATCACGATGATATTTACATCTCCGAATCGCAGGAGGGTATGAGTCTGCTGATGGGATAAATAACGTATTCACCGATGAAATTTAGCAACTGGAAAGCATCGAAATTTGATCGATTTTTTGCGAAATTTCAAATTCCAAGGAAACTCGCTTTTACCGAGTACAACGGTTAAAACTTCGATTACAAAAGACACAAGGTGAATTATTGTAAGAACGGGAAAAATGTCCAAAAAAATAGGGATTGGAATAATTGATCGTTCGATGACTTTTGAGTGGAGTTGTTTCGACTATTACGAGCATCCGACCCCGTTTGGCAGTCTCTTGACGAGAACGAGACGATCTACGATGAACTACGTGCTTTCAAATTCGTCAACCTATTATACAAATATGAGTTACGAATACGTAGATAGCGATGAGGAATCGGGCTGCAATGCTGTGTTTTTTTTACTTGATTTCTTCCACGCCTATTACATTCCTTTTATTATATTATTGGGTTTTGTTGGTAATTTATTGTCGTGCGTGGTTTTTCTCAATACGCATTTGAAGATGCGAAGTTCAAGTTATTATCTGGCTGCATTGGCGACTGCAGATTTTGGATTTTTGGTAGCTCTGCTTTGCGTGTGGCTCAACAACGCGATCGGTTGGCGAGTTTTTAACAAGGACGGTTGGTGCGAGATACTTGTTTACATAAGCGCCGTTTGCAGCTCACTAAGCGTATGGTTGATCGTGGCATTTACGGTCGAAAGATTCATAGCCGTACAATATCCACTTCATCGACCACACATGTGTACAATAGCACGAGCAAAAACGATAATACTCGCTCTCGTTGTCGTCGCGTTCACCCTTCACTCATATGCTTTTTTTACCGCCGGGGTCGTGCATAAGGACGGTCAAGAAATTTGCGATCTTAAAATCGAGTGGTGGGAAGTTATGAGAATAATCAGTATAATCGACAGCATCGCTAGCCTCATCGTTCCTCTCGTACTTATCGTCGCTATGAATACGATGATAACGAGAAATTTAATCAACTTCAGCAGAAGATTTAGACACTCTTCCGAAGGATCGAATCATTGTCAAAGTCGCGACAGATCCGACACTAATCTCAATCAAATACCGGTAAGCATCAAAATTTCACCTAAATTTAATTATCCTATGCACATTTTGCATAAATAATTTATAAAAATATACTCAATCAATAAGGTAGTTGAAATCTTTTTGTTAATTTTCTTAATGCAGCACTGTCAAATTCCGGATATAGCAGAGTATCAAAATATTTTTTTTTTAAAATAAAGCTTTATAATTTGCTTCAAAGGTAAAATTTATAATTTCGCCACTACCAAGTGACCGATAGGTTACGATATTTCACCACACTGCTGGGAGAATTTTGCTGCGCCATTTGGTATTTTAGTCTCACCTCTTTCTTATTCCATAAAAGAAACGAGAGAGGCCCTGTCTAGCGTCTACGGTACTCTGCGGAATTTGCACAGACGGTGGAAATTCCTAATGCGCTGCAATTCGTTATGTCATCGCTTGATCTATTTTCATTTCTTTTAATTATAAAAAATAATGGTGAAAATTACCATCAGAATAAAGCATTAATAAAACATTATGTGGATGGAAAGAATTTGCATGCGCAAAACATATGATTTTTTTTGTCAGAAAATTACAACATTCGATTTTGAACTGACACAAAAATCGAAACCTGGTAAAAATCCAACGATCAAGGTGACTATTGTGCTTCACAGAAATCGAATCTGTGCTAAATTGTTACAAATTTTTCATCAAACAACTTTTTTTATTTAAAAACTGATAAATGTTTTTCAAAGTTGTTAGTAAATACTGTACAATGCGCCGTGTAGACGCATGATTTCGTAGAAGCCGCTTCGTAAAAGTGATTTTACGGTAACCATCGTAGCTCTGACATTTTTTACGTGAAAAAGAAACAAGAAAAATCTTCTGAAAGTAAATGAACAAACGAGGATTTTGTCATGGAATATTGTTTTTAACCTTGTAGTTTTCTTTTTATAAATGGAAAGAAGTCGATTTCTTCTATTTAAAAAATACTTTTTACACTTAAACGACTGCCATTTTTCGAAAAATTCATTCTTTTTTAATCGATCATAACAAAATGTTATTTTTTTCATACATGTTCAGAAGATTTTTCTTATTTGTTTTTTAGATAAAAAATGTCAGAGCTACGATGGTTACCGCAAAAGCATTTTAGTCAACCCGCATCTGTGGCATCACGCGTCTACACCGCGAATTGCACAATTTATTTGTTAAAATTTGATTGAATACACTTGAAACTATTAGCATTAAAAAACGTTCATTCATCTTTGAATGGAAAATTTTGTTCGATGAATAAAAAATTCTCAAACTTTGCTCTGCTTTCACTGCCCATAGGCGTCTACAGCCCCTCAATCAACAGGCAAAATTTAATGAACTAAATAACCGTAGAGAAGGTCAACTCGCATTACAGCGTGGGTTTTCAGCCTGGAAAAATATTAATAATGATCAATTTGTAAAATCATGGACAAATTATTGTAAATTTTCATGATGGTACATTTTCGTCGTCATTTTTCTAATAATAATCGTTATTTTATTCCGCAAAATTTACTCTATAATTTTTCTTCTAAATTATAGAGTAATTACTTCTAAAATTTTTCTAATAATAATCGTTATTTTGTTCCGCAAAATTTACTCTACAAATTCACCACGTAAAATTTCTCTAATTATATACGAAAATGCACCATTGTGGAAATTTGAATTCATCAGTTGATGGCTTTTCAAATCCATCATTATTAATATTTTTCTAGGTCAAGCTCAAATGCTGTAATGAAAATCAACCTTCATTATGGTTAATACGTGTAATGAACTTTGCATACTTCATCGCGTGAAAATTTAGTTCTCTTCTGATTAATGTAGAGCGCTGTAGTTACCTTAATCTAATTAATAATAATTAATTTATTTAATGATTAATTAGTAATTTATTATTGATCAATTAATATTTTGTTTATTGTTGCTATTGTAAAAAATATGAATAAAAAATAAGCATCAAAAAAATTCATGTTTACGCAATTGAAACTTCATACATTCGTCAAATTTTTCTTCCATTTACTAGCATTATTATGTACATGTAAAAAAAGCTTTAATTAAAAACCTTTTTCCGCATGGCTTGATTTTCGTTAGATATGACAAAAGTTAATAATTAGTTTACGTGTACTTCGTGGAAGCTGGGAATATTGATGTGCGAAAAATTTCATTCAACGGAAATTATTTTTTAAATGTAGTTTAGTTTGCCTTCGTGACAGTGCAAAGGGCTGAGATGTAGGTGGGACGTAAAAAAGATTAGTACTCCCACTACAATTCACCCTCCATACGAAAGTTTAGATACCTAAACCAGCGCAGTAAAATCAGTGATACGCGATACGGTAGTAAATGTAGTGTACACCTTGAGTAAGCGGTTACACTGGCAGTGATGGATATAAGAAAACATCGTTTATGGATTGTCAAATGATCCTTTAAGTGTAAGAAAAGATTCTTGTAATATAGCGTTGATGTTATAGTCTATAGATCCAATTTTTTTTGTAAATGAGCAATTTGGGACCTTTTTAAATTAGGTATATATTTTTCACGAAAAATTTGATTTAACGATTTGTAAAGAAATTAAAAAAATATATATCAAAAAAATGTCTTGATAGACTACAGAGAAAACGTTTTCGAACTTGAACAAGAAGCAATCTAAAAACATTGAATCCTCTTCGAGTTATGTCGCCGACTGTGACAAAAAACTAGTTTCGAGAAAAACACGTTAGGTTGTCATCGGATCGAATCTTGGGAAGAAAGTTTCTTTCTGTATTCTTGAAGGATTGAAAAATAGATTAGCGTTGAAACAAAATCGATTTTTGTAAAATTTTGGACTCCCTTCCAATAGGTTTAGTATTTTTTAGATTTTCTTGAAATAAAGATGGGAATGTACCTTGGAAATTGTTAGTGACCCAGATTTTGTTTATGTATTCCCACACTTTACGATTGAGCTTGTGAAAATAAATAGGAGTATGTCATGTATCAAATGAGCCTGTCACTGATCATGATATTTTATGACATCAGAACTTAATTATATCTTTGCGACCCAGGTCATGTAATTTTATATTTTGTGCATATTCGCGGTTCAACGAATAACTTCGTTAGTCATAGACTTTTCCGAAATTGACCCGTTCTATATTTCTCGTAAGAATTCTATCAATCATGACTGGTGAATGAGAAGGGTTTGAGGAATGGTCGACTGGAAGATCCATTTCACCTAGAATAAGATACGGACTGTGTAGGTTGCAGTTCTGCAGCAATTGTTAGCACAGCGAGTAATACAAATTGCACAATAATCGACTGCAGACGCGTTTGGTTCAGCAATAAACACAGGACGAGCATCTCATCACAATTTGCGACAAATTGAAGATAAAAGTCATCGGATCTGCCGTCATTTTCCCTAGGAATTATTCTGAATGCAGGGCCTCTTTGTACCGTAGACATATTCCACTGCCCTATACCAATAATCTTGAATTGCATAAAAATCGATATTACGCGGGCACAATTAGTTTTATTATTATGGAAATCGATATTATTTTCTCTGGTGAAGACCAATACAGCCTGAAGACGAGGATTAAAAAGTGAACTACGAATATACATCTTTTGTTCCTTGTATCGACGATAAAAGAATATGAAGATATAATAAATTGACATCCTCATTTCGTAGAAGCTCCCGGAACCTTAATAACTGAAATAGTGTTTTCCTTTATCTTAGAGTTACTTTATCTAATATATATAAAAATAGCATGGAAAAAAATTAAAATCTATTTAGCGGATGTGAAAATTCTGGTCGACGCAGAATGGAAGTTTTCTTGAATAAAAATGTAGATGCCTTTGGACGTATAGTCAGAGTTTACACTCATTTTTCGTGCAGAAATATTCCGTTTGTGTTCCAAATCGTTGATCCACTGCTCCCAAAAGTATTTTTGGATTGCTTGTAAACAGAGCATCTTATGCAAGCTTGATTCATTTATCTCTGCATGAGTAAAGCATTTCGAACATAGAGTTGAAGCTTAGCATAGTTATTCAGTTCAATTCGACTACACTTCAATCTCAGTAATATCTATTTATAATTTTCATCATCTTACATCATGTACATCGTGCTCCGAAACCCATTCAAGTACTGTCCCTGGCCAGTAAGTCTATGGTACGTATTGTCCATCTGACTGATACTATTAGTTGGAATCCGCCCATGCCCCACTCACAAGCAGAGATGTCTAAAATCTGTATCGATCGATAGTCGCTTCCCAATAAAATATATCAAGCAAGGAACCTCTTTAACAATCAGGTTTATAATCCTCAGTATTAGCGATTCTGGTGTTGGGGTATTTAGGGGCTTACAGTCATGGGTCAGCTCATACATCGATCGTTGAGGGGGATGCAGTCGTTCGGATGATGTAAAACTACATAGTTGAATGCCCAAGAAAATGCGTAGATTTTTCATAGTTTAATTATGCCGTTATTGAAATGTTATTACACCCTCTCTAGACTAGGCACACGCTCCACACTCTTACACTCAAACTTTCGGTGGTCTCTCAGAAACTGGAGAATTAGTAAAATGGGCTGAAATTGAGATAAAGGTGACGGAAGGCAATGCGAAGAATCCAGTAGGATTCGAGTGGGAATATTGGTACATAATAAGTATTGATGCTTTATAACTCCAGCGAAGTAAACAAAAATATTGGATTTTGTAATACTCGAGACGTGCAAGCTTTGGATTGTGCGTAAAAATCATTGACCTGTCGAATAAAATCATAAAAATTGCAATACCATAGTGTTATTATTTTTTAACAATTTGCTATTTAATTCGCAATTATTAGTGGGCACTTTGCTTCTATTGTTTTATATATTGTACCCACTACAGTAAACGCAAAACTATACGAATGAGAATGCGAATGAGGATGAATACAATAACCAAAAATTATTCTATGTGTATACAATTTGCAAATCATCTACATGTATTAGTTGTTGTAATAAATTTTTTTACCAATTTCACATATTTTTGCTTCCTTCATTGAATTAAATATTTCAATGATCCCATAGCACGTTTAAACGCTCCATAATGAACTCCTGTCGAAAAGATTGTCTGACAATGACAAAGCAAAACTTGGTTCAATGCTACGTGTTTCGACACGGGGCTATGGCTAATTATCACGATGTCAGTTTGAGTATCGAGTTTCGAGTTTCGAGTAAAGAATCGTAAAAGCCGACGTGAGCTGGCACGCTGCCGTACTCTTGTATACGCCAATGTGAAGTTTCTCCGATTCTTTTTAATTTTCATGTAGATATATAAGGCAGGACTCTCAGTGTGGTTTGAATAATTATATTCAAAACTTCTTCAAACAATAAATCAACTGTTCTTTAAATAGCGTTGAATTCAAATGATTATTTCGAAATTCAGGACGAAAGAGTGCAAAGTACGCGGAAATATTTATTCAACGAAAGTGACTAAAATTTCAAAGGGAACGGAGGGAGTAGAAATAATAAAAACATTGAAAAATGCGAAAATATAGATCTTCGCGCAAAGCGAAGCCGGCCGGCGGCGTTTTAACTATTGGAGTCCAAATGAACTTCACCCTCGCGGTGGGCTTTATTTATATGAATATCTAGAGACGCGGCAGCGTCTTGACGCCAAGTATTAAAAAGATAGTGTTCAAACGGTAAAGGCAAGATGTGCAGTGTATGTTTACTTGAGATTGGGCGATTTTCCCTCATTTTTGAACTTCACATCATCACCATTAGAAAAACGTTTGACTTATCAAAAAAATGAAGTATCCGCAATATAATGTGGTCAATGCCCTTCCAATGGTATAATTTATTTTCCCTGTGACCCGCGGAAATACGCGAACTGGGATCCGTGCCAAACGGTGTCACGAATTTATTTCGGAAATTTTCTTCCACAATATATATATATGTCTACTTTCCGATCCCCCTCCATGTGAGCAACGTCTCTCTCTACCCGCAATACAGTACAATAAGTCATAGCACCGAATAGACATATATACTATTCAAATCCAGGCTAGGAGGTCTCAGAGGGCGAGGCCCCCGTGGGGGTCCAGGGGCAGAGCCTCTCGGGGGTTCAGGGGGCGGAGCCCCCTGAGGGAAGCAATTACAATTTTTTAATTTTTTAAATTAAACACACACATACACACAACACAAAAACACAGATATACAACACAGGCACACAATCACGAAAAAAACCACATTGGCTTAAAAAAACACACAAATGCATAGACACAAATACAGACACAGATGCATACACTCAAATACAGACCTACTCAATTAGACACAATTACAAACACACTCGCAAACGTACACAGAAACAGCCTCACAGCTACAGATACACTCGCAGACGGACGCAGAAACGACCTCACAGCTACAGACGCACTGGCACACGTACACAGAAACAGTTACACAGCTACACACTCGCACACGTACACAATTACAATTTTTGAATAGTTTTAAACTAAAGTATAAACACAGATACACGAGAGGGGGGAAGAGAGAGAGAGAAGAAAGAGAGAGGGGGGAGGGAGAGGGAGAGAGAGGGAGGGGGGAGAGAGGGGGGGGAGTGAGAGAGAGAGAGGCAGAGGCAGAGGCAGAGGCAGAGGCAGAGGCAGAGGCAGAGGCAGAGGCAGAGGCAGAGGCAGAGGCAGAGGCAGAGGCAGAGGCAGAGGCAGAGGCAGAGGCAGAGGCAGAGGCAGAGGCAGAGGCAGAGGCAGAGGCAGAGGCAGAGGCAGAGGCAGAGGCAGAGGCAGAGGCAGAGGCAGAGGCAGAGGCAGAGAGAGAGAGAGAGAGAGAGAGAGAGAGAGAGAGAGAGAGAGAGAGAGAGAGATTATGATGGCTGGACGATGTCTTCTGTTGTATTCTCGTTATGAACTAACTTTCAGTGACGAAATTGGCCATGAATCGTGATAATTCTTATCCTACTGCAACTCTACCCTGTTGTCTACTGAAGCGGTACAAACATTTCAGCCATTTTTTTGAAGTTTCTCTCCCTGTTCATTTGTATTAGTTAATAATCGTTTCTTTTTTCGTTTCCATTAGTGATAGTTTACGGAATACGGAGAGCTGGTCATTTCGAATTTTTTGACAGAGGGTAATGAGCTATGTTGCTTTTTCATATGAATTGTCAATTTATTGATTTGAATGCAAATTTTCCCCAATCTTCTAGTGTTTGATTGTTTATTATAAAGTTATGTTATAATTTTTTGTTATGAAATCTGAATAAAGGTGAATAAAGAGCATGTTAAATCATTGAAGCCGTAAAGGATCTATTTTTAACCGTCCTGTTCCTTCACGCTGATATGAAAACGTTTCCAACCGACATTAACAAAGAATTCGGCTTGGATTATAAAACTACGTCAAGCTGTATGGTAGTATCAAGGGAATTGATTTCAGAATGCGTACATTCGATGCGACGTTGCAATAACCTACTGATGTTTTTTTTCTCATAACGACAAAAATGTTTCGCGGTGATGACAGTGAGAATACCATGACATTTTGACAAATTATCAGTGAAAACAGAATGTAGTTTGACCTTGATATCGCATTGCGTGAAAACAAATAAAATTGATCCAGGATTTTTTTGTAAAAAAAAACCGGTTTCGCAGAAAGAAAATTCAACACGATACATCATTCAAAAATAACAATAACAGGATTTTTTTGGAAAAAGGTGAACAGACTTTCTAAAATTAATTATTTATCAGATAATTTTGCATTCCCAGAGGATTATAGAGATTTTCTATTCTATTTTACTAATCAATGTTCGCTAAAATAGTATATGGTTTTACTATTTTACTGTTTGTTCCACTCAGTTTCATTATTCACAACTTCATCATTTTACTATCAAGAGACTCGGTAGAGTCTCGGGACAAGTACATTTGACAGTTCTGTCGTCTGCTGGCCCGAGGCTCGCCAGAGTATATTATCTCTGAATAAAGTAAATTTTGGTGGTGGGGGTAAAAACTAAAAGTCATTTTCTTGAATTACGAAGCTCAGGAGACAGATGATGACTTGAAAATTGAACTGGAGACTAATTAAGAAAAAATATTTCGATTGAGCTTTAAATCAGCACGACTGATGCCGTATTTGCTGAGAAAAAGCTTTGCACAGGCTCAAAATTATGCAAAAATTCCAACACATCGAAGAATTTGACGTGTCTGTATATGTCACAATGAAAGGCCTCAGCGTGCCTATCGAGATTCTGATTGGTCACGAGTGTGGTCATTTCCCTGTGTTCCCAAACCGGTAAACCAGTGTGCACACGAGTGATGTTGTTGAACGTGGCCCTGTGAATACATTCCTCTGTACCCATACCACGGAAAGTTTGAATGTTTATCCAGTGTGACGGTAGTTTTGACTTTTGACAGTGTAAAGGGCGAGTCGTGTAAATCGCGTATTTTTTAGATTGTGAAAAATCGTGATTCATAAATAGTTTGAATATATAAACAGTGCGAAAAAACGGTAATATATAAATATTGCGAAATGTGATAATAATATTTTTTAATATCTCAGAATTAATCATCAGCGAAATCAAAAAAGATAACCTCGCACCCGCTGGTGAAATCATTTTTGTTTCGGATTCCAGAAAAGCCAAATAGAAACAAACCTCACCACTCGTTGAGGTTATCATTTTTATTTTTCCGTATAAAATAATCCGAATAAAACCGTTAATTAGTGTGGCCGGAATAAGTGCTAGAAAACACAACGAACATAACCTTAAAAATCAGTGTTATACGTTCTGAAAATGTGTGAACTCGCAAATAATGATGTTGAAGTTTCAATCTAGAACACAACGATTTTTTTTTTTAATCATGTCACTTAAATTTTTCTTACAGATCAAAAGACTGTGTTTTTTTTCCAAAAGTGAGTGTATGAAAATAGTTGTGACAAGATGTATCATGCGCTCATAAATAAAAACCTGTAAAAGGAAAAATTAGTTGGTTATTGAAAAAAGTCACCAATGTACAAAAATAAAAATCGGTCAAAAGAACAGAGTCCAGAAAAAAATCGGGATGAAAAGAAACTTGAAGAAAAAAATTTCAAACGAAAAAAATTAGATTGAAAAAAAAATTCGGCCGAAGTACTTGGCGAGTTTGTAACACATACAACATTACGTGAAATACATTACATGATCCAAGCTGAGCAAAAAAACTCGCCAAGTACTTCGGCCGAATTTTTTTTTTCAATCTAATTTTTTTCGTTTGAAATTTTTTTCTTCAAGTTTCTTTTCATCCCGATTTTTTTCTGGACTCTGTTCTTTTGACCGATTTTTATTTTTGTACATTGGTGACTTTTTTCAATAACCAACTAATTTTTCCTTTTTTTTAAATACTCCATCCTCACGCGACAATAAAATACTTGTCCTATTATTGATATTACAAATTTTAGTGCCGAACGTAAATCATTGGCTTTACCATTTCTGTTTTTGTAAAGTAATTATTTTTTTTTATGCACAAATCGATCATTTACTTGTAGACTCTGTTTTTTACCGGACACTCACGATGGGCATTGTTGCTTTTTTTCTTGGGATCTCGATAAAATATGTGAAGTTTTTCATTTCTATTTGTCATTTGGAGTATAGTTATTTTATAGAAACAATCTTCTTTTTTCTATCTCAATCTTGCCAAATTTTTAAAAATTTTGTACTTTTTTGGGTAGTTTTTTTCTGTGAAAACAAATGGAAACAGGGGTCAACAAATGTACTTGTCCAAGTTTTTTTCCCCGGGGAGGGGATTTTTGGCCAGGATTCACTATTTCTGGAGCAAAGTACTGTCGTCTTTTTAAAAAAAGGAGTGATATCCCTAGAAAAAACTTTTAAAAAGTAAAAAAAGACCGCCAAGTATTAAAAAGTCGCGACCTTATTTATAAAATGCCTACTGTATGCTTTTATTCACGACTTTTATTTCTTTTTTGTTAAATACAAGAAGTTCCTTCACCTCGGAAAGAAACTATGCAAATAATGTTGTCCTTCATTTCCAACAAGAAATGAAATCATTCTCATCAAGCCAAGTACAGTGAATGATTTTCAAAATTCCACAGCAAATCATGTGCCCTTTAACGGTGCCCGATAAAGGGTTTCGTCGCTTCAAGGGCTTCTGAAGAAAGGCCTAAAAATATTAAGAATTATAATATTATGCTGAACGAATGAAACAAAAATTATTATAGAATAGCGCACGAATACACGTTCCTACACGTACGTAACACAAAAATGGACTGCAAAAACTATACAAAAACTTGGCGTGCATGGTTTTTAGAAATAAGCTCGGCGAAGGAACGCCTCATCCGTCGGTTCCAGTAGCAAATTTAAGTACACTGAAACCCCGATATAAGAAACAGCAGCGGGACTGACTTCGTATCGCACTTGTAAATTCAGAACATTGCGCACACTTCGTCTTTCCATTCCTGTGCACAAGACGAATAGTCGGATTGGACCGGGTGCTTCTCCGACGGAGCGGAGACCGATCGACATTTCATCAATTAGGGTCCATTGTATTAGGATCCCAGTGTACCTAATTATTTTATCTATTGCTTCTATCCTTATATCGTATCTGTTATCCATCCACCCATCCATTCGTATGATTCATCCATTTAACCGTCCTAACCGTATCCCATCTATTCATTTTTCTGTTCACCCGTCCATCCTAGTCATCGGCTAAATCATCCGATCCCTCTATCCTATTCATCCCATTTGACTATACATTGTTAACCATCCATCTCATCCATTTATCTTCGCATGTTTTCAATCACTTATTCAACTTATCTGTTTATGCTTCCTATCCAATTATCTACCCATCCCATAAATCCGTCTCATTCATTTATTTTGTATAGCTCTTTCTTAATAACGATTCTCCCATTCGATCTGGGAACGGATTCGGAGGCTCCTCTCATTATCGATGAGAGAACAAATATTTAATTATTAAATTAGTTTTTCCGAACTTATTTCTGAAAACTATGCACGCCAAGTTTTTGTATAATTTTTGCAGTGAATTTTTGTGGTACGTACGTGTAGGAACGTGTATTCGTGCGCTTTTCTATATAATTTTTGTTTCATTCGTTCAGCATAATATTATAATACTTAATTTCTTGATATTTTTAGGCCTTTCTTCGGAAACCTTTGAAGCGATGAAATCCTTTATCGGGCACCGTTAAAGGGCACATGATTTCCTGTGGAATTTTATAAATCATTCACTATACTTGGCCTGATGAGAATGATTTCGTTTCTTGTTGGAAATAAAGGACAACATTATTTGCGTAGTTTTTTCCGAGGTGAAGGAACTTCTTGTATCTAACAAAAAAGATATAAAATTCGTGAATAAAAGCATAGTTTTTATTTTAACGTGATAATAACATTATAGAGTAGTCATTTTATAAATAAGGTCGCGAATTTTTAATACTTAGCATTCTTTTTTTACTTTTTAAAAGTTTTTTCCAGGGTACTATATATACACGACCAATAATCCAGTATCACGAGGACTGAAGAGGTGTTTCGATTATTTAAATTCGTGACAACCAGCAATAATTCGCAACTCCACCGTTGGGTTCTTTTTCGGCTACGTAAATCTTCTCCCGTGACCTAACGTTGCGAAACTTATTTTTAGCGTTTGTTTTTGAACCCATGTACTTCTGCAGTGAGTTGTTTTAAGAAAGTTTTTGCCGGAATTACAAGAAAAAGTGAAGTAAAGCGAAGAATGATAAAGATTTGGATAACACGACTAACTTCTCATATTCTTTTTTTCAAGTCGGGCGTGGAAGTTTCCATGTATAGATAACTTTTTTCAAAAGGCTATAAACTCTTTAACAACCTCCTTTCCCACTTTTCAAGGAGCGGAGGTGTTTTCAATGAATAATTCACTAAAATTTTAATAAAACTATGTCTGTTTGCAGCGGTTGAAAAAAAATGATGATATTAATGGGAGGGCATTAAATTGTGTCGATACTCATTTATCCTCGCGAATTAAAAAAACAACGTTATTAAACACGTTTATTCTATTTGCACCGGAAACATTGATTTGTACTCAAAAAATGAGTTGTTTGTGGATAACTGGATTCTCGGTGTAACTACACTGAGAAAAAAATTTTGTTGGTATAGCTAAAATTTGTTTACCTTAACTAAATTTCTCGTTCGAATACGTTCAACTATATATTATGAAAAGATAACAAAATATTTTGTTCACGTATTAAATAAATCAATACTTGAATCAACAAAATGAAAAGTTCAACTCAACGATGTATACTTATTGCAAAACAGTGGTGTGTTAATAAGCGCATATGTTTTTTTGAATCTAGACTAGATTCAGTTGATTCTGTCAGTTGTGATTAAAACGAAACGAGTCAATTTTCTTTTGATTACGAAACTGCTTTAAACAAGTGGATATAAAATTTGAGGAAATAAAAATGCGGTTAAGTTGAGTAAAATTCAGTTATTTCAAAAGCTAAAACATAATCGATGGAACCAAATATCTTTTTCTCCGACTAAATCCGATATTGTGTGAATCAGAAACCTACTTCAATGGAAGGTCTTGTTTTGTTGTTTAGTCTACATGTAGTAGGGTTGTGAACGAATATGTAGTTACTGTGACACGACACATTCGTTTATTTAAAACAAATACGTAGCTCTTATAACTCTATCCCTCGTTCATTATAAATAAATATGGAGTTCTTACATTAACATATCCGATTGTAACGAACCAATAGAAAGTTTATACAATATTCTTTTGTTCACCTCCAGTATTTTTTTAACATATTCATTAATTGCATATTGTGGTTTGAAAATACGAAAACTTAAATCAAACGGAAGACATTTTTAATTTACAATATTCATATCATCAATAATTTTTTTTTCGATTCTCAAATATGCACTATCGAATTACTTATCATTCAAAAATATGTATTCACCTGATTTCTTACCACAATGGCCATGGGGTCATAGATGTAAGATAATCTTGTATTTCTCACGGAACTGTAACCCGTGGTACTAGGTACAAATGTTCACTACTTAATTCTACAACAGAATCGGTCGGAACGGCGTAACGTACTCGGCTCCCGCAATTTGTGCCCATCCACAGACCGGCGTGTATGTGAGAAACTTGATGCTCTGTACCACGCGGTGGCCAGAACGAGAAGCTACTTTAACGTCGCCATCGTTGCTCCAAGCATTATTTTGTTCATTTAGCAAAATTATTATACGTTATAGACAAGGGTTTGACTTTGTCTTTGTACCATAAGTCAATAAGGTAGAATTTAATGAGTAGATTTGCAACAACTAAATTATTGTTTCGAATACCAATTAGTTTGTTAACCTGACAAGATAGTTTTGTTTCTTCCATCTATTCACATTTCCAACTGCACAAAACGCTTCGTTATCGAAAGTAAATTTATTTTGATGGAGTTTCTGCATAATTAGTGAAAACTGATATTTCGTTTGAATCGATGATAATTCAGATGTAAGATATGCGTCAAGAGAATACTTTGTTGTTTTTTCTATTACTTCTCTTGATCGAACAAAATATATTTTTTATTGCAAGAAAAAGTTTCTTTCAAAATAAGATAATTGATGAGACATAGGACTTCGTATGAGAAGGAAAAAACTGATTCGTACACTGAGAGAAAAAATTACTGAATTTGAAAACATGTAT